>CAJQZJ010032395.1:7679828-7736073 GCA_907164525.1 Lophiomys imhausi | reverse complement strand
TCTATCTATCTATCTATCTATCTATCTATCTATCTATCTATCTATCTGTCTATCTATCATCTATGTGTGTAAGATGGTTGCTAACCACAAACATTGAAAATTAATTTATATAAAGTTATAACTAAATAACATAAAACAATGTCAATGACTACTTCAAGCTTACCTCTTTCTAATTTACTGTGTGTTTCCCCATGGCCAGTGTTCTTGCAGTTCCTGGGGCTCTGGTGCTCACCTGTGGAAACACCCGTGGTCACCGTTCATACATTCTGACTCTGTATTCAATGGCAGCCACTGAGAGATGATGTCACATAAATAGAAAAGCTAGGACATCTTTTGGAGGATTGTGATAGATCACAAAAAGATGACAGCAAAAATTGATCAACCCCACCCATTGTATGTTATGTTTTAAACATTTAAATGGAGTAAATGGATATTTAAAAATACTTAATACAACGTAATAGGATTCTCTTCACCACAAGATGACTTTAAATCTTACAGAATTCACAGCATACTAAAAGGTATAGTGCTACTGGGCTGTAACCAGAGAGCAGGGCTGAGTTGTTTACTTCTAGAAAAAATTATTTCTATCTACAATGTTCTCTCATTTGGAGCCACATATATGTGTCTAAATTGAGGACCCCCGTGAATTCAAGCCTGGGTCGCTTGGCGCTTGCAGTCAGTGTCATGAGAGGCCTTGACTCTTAATTTCTGATTCTTTGTGAAATAATTACAAAAGATAGTCACTGCAGAAGGTTCAAAGGATACTAAGTAAGATTCTATGTAGGAATCACTACTGGGCAAGCCACTGCAAATGGTGACAAGGGGAATTCATTGTCACCAACACCATCACCACTGCTGCTGCCATCACCACCGCTGGACTGAATATGCCCAGAGTGTGGAGTTCTGCTCAAAGCACTTTATAGTCGTTATCTCTTTAAAACCACAGCAGCTCCCGGAAATAAGCAGACCATTGACCCCACATAACAGAGCAGGTAACACAGCGATTCAGTGTCTCACCTGAGGTCACAGAGCTAGTATGTGGAGAGTTCATTCAAACCCAGGTCTGACTCCAAAGTTCATGCTTGGATAACATAACACGATTCTATCTTTGTTTTCCTTCTCTATGTTTCATAAGGGGCATGCATAGTAGATGTTTAAGAAAACCGTTTTGATGATGTTTTTTGAAATGTTCAGCCTTATTCTATTTTTCTTTTGAGAGGGTTCAAAGGAAGAACCATTTACATGGTGCCAATACCCCACCAGAGAAACCCTGGAGTATTCTGCAATGTACTTAATAAATTAAGTATAGAATGACAAAAATACACATCTCTTCGGCTTTCTTAAGGTGACATTTTTTTGGCGGGGGGGGGGGTCCATCTGCTGTGCTGCGTGGAGAAGTTTTGCCTGCTTTATGAAGTTCTCCCTGGTAAGCCTCTGTAATCTAGCATATGAAACCCCCTTCCCCCAGTAGGACTTACCTTTATGAATATCTGAGAATTCTTCCTGGAGAAGATTAAATTGTTTAGTTCAATATTTAATCTGTTACTTCCTTTCTAAGGACACCTTGTGGACTTTTCCGTGCATCTGGTGATACTGGGGATATTGATCAATCATAAACAAAACAAAAGAGGAATGGTTAGTAGAACCTTTCCCATCCCCGCCTTATAATTAAATTTTGATCTGAGATGCTTTTGATTAATCCTGTTTGTGAGTGTGTGAATTCCTGCCTGCCAAGTTTCTGAAGTTGCTGGGCACCGGTCTCTGGTGGATGGTTGAGCTAAAGCACACTATGATTACGTTTTTATGGTTTTCAGATATTTAATAGCTCCTTCCTGTCATTTTCTGAATGACTGAGTACTGCTCAGCCCTCTGGGAGCAGCAAGGCATCCGAGAGCTGGGAGGATGACTGAGGTCTGTGTGCTTGACTGATTGCCTTAGTCTTAATTGTTCTCTTAATTAGCTGCAGTAGCGACTGCATCTGGGGAGAGATCACGGTATTGGTAAACAGCTCCACCCTGGAGCTCAGGGTAATGTCTTTTGGAATCCTGACAGCCAGTGGCTCCTGTGTGCATCTCTCTTCAGTGACAGGGACTTGCCAAATTGGCAGCCCACAAGGCCCATGTGCTTCTCTTGTGGTCTGTCACTCCACACACCGCCCCCACACCCCCACACCCCAGAAGCAGGTCTCCAACTGTTTGTCCTTAAACAAAATAAGTTTTAGTATGCTAAGAGCCGAATTGAATCAGTTGGATGGGCCGCACATGGAAACAAAAGGACAGGGCCCAAATGTGCTCAGTCCCAGCAAGCACTTAAGTGTGCAGAGTCCCTGGAACAGGGCTGCAGCCTGGGAGGGGCTGTCCCCTCTGAGCCTCAGAACGTGTTCTCTAGGAAGGAGACACTGATGGGTTGAGCTAGCTGGCCTTTGGGGTGTGGCATGGATCAGAAACCTGGATCACATCCTCTTATTACCTGCCAGGAACTGCTTCTTCCTTCTTTGTATTTCTCCACTGAGCTGTCATATAGAGGCCTGGCATGCCTTCCAAAGACCGGGAGAGTTTATCTAGTCTGAGGGGTTGGAACCTGAAGGGTGAACAGTTCAACCTGTGTGTTGTGTGTGTGTGTGTGCCAGCATGTTATTGTCCTGGGACCTGGCTGAGGTAATTTAGAGTTGGTAGAACCTGCCCAGACTTCCAGTATGTACAGTGTGGAAAGGGAAGCAGGTGTGTGGGTGTCAGATAACAGTGTCAGCACTCAATAAACACCCCCAAACCCTACATAAAGTAACACAAAATTGGTAGGGAGGTGATCTCTTGAAAAAAAGATTAACCAAATTTCTGTATTTTGCAAGAAAATAACAGAGAATCCTTTTGGAGAGGGTTGAAGGACACCACACGAGAAGTCTGTCAAGTCTCAGAAAAACTTGTGTGGGAGCCTTCTTTGACACGAACAAGGAGGCCTACCCACTCATACTTAGCCTGAAAATGAGGTGAAATGGTACTTATCTTGCTTTGAAAAATACAGTTACCATCCAAACTCTCATGACCACAGGTGCATTTTTTGGAGCCCTGAAAATAAAATCACAGGATCTCCTCCCCTGTCCCCCCAGAAGACTCTTTTTACTCTTGATTTCATGGCGTTATCTCTCACCCATGGAAAGAACCCTTTACTCTAGGAGGATGCTTACAGAAACACAACGGCTGGAGATTAGAATGAGTAAGACTATATGACAAGATGACTTGCAGGTCTTCTCACTCTCAGGACAAGACTGAAAACTGTGGTACAGTTTCTTGTTAAAAAATGGAACCAGTGAAGTTACTCTGATGCTCCCCGAGTTATCCCAATACTGAGATAACTGCCTTCTAGCGTTGAAGTAACCCTTCCCCAGGGGGCTTAGCCATCATCTTCATTAGAGTTTTATGCTTAGCCTTTGGCTGTGATTGGCTGCATTTGATGATGGCAGAGTGTTTACCTATATGACCTATTTTGATCTAGTAGACAAACCCTTGTTAAATTGTCTCTGAGGACAAGGGGAAAGTCATAGATTTTGGTAATAGGAAAATGGTGCATAGATGCCCAAACATCTTTGATAGAAGTAAAATAAGGACTTCAACGAAGCTCATTAGAACCAACCAGCCCAATTGTTGCTGAGGTTTTCCTTAAGAGGCAACTTATACAGCATCCTCCGCAGGGATTGCTATTGTAGCTTCATGTTGGCACGTGCTTGAGCAACTGCCCCAGGATGTGTTTCTTATCACGGTGCCATGCCTTGTCTCCAGAGTGCTAAGGAGGGGTGTGGTTTCCTGCTCTGTTTCACATTCCATCGCCCTTTTTCTTGCTCTATTCCAGAAGTTGGACTAGTAAAAAGTGAACCCATTCAATAATGGGCATCCACTTATGTTTGAGGTTGGGAGTGGGTGGGAGGGAAGGAGACACACTCACACACACACACACACACACACACACACACACACACACACACAGAGAGAGAGAGAGAGAGAGAGAGAGAGAGAGAGAGAGAGAGAGAGATCTTCTATTAGCTACTCCTGGGCACATTTATGTTTTACTGACCTAAAAGGCAAAGGTAAAATTGTCTTGGGTCCAACCTTTTGTTCTCTTCCTTTTCTTCAGCTCACACTCAATGCCAGTCATGCCTGGTGGAGCACCAGCTGTCATGTGGACAGTAGTGGAGGGAAGGGCCTGGACCTCGGAAAGCAGGGAGGTAACACACACTGAACAGCTGCAGCAACTGGTTACCCATATGAGAAAAATAATCCCTATTGTTTAAGCCAGTGAGTTTTTGTGTTTCCTACATCTAAAGGCATTTTTCTTTGATCAAATGGACCCCGTGAATGTGAGGAATACATCAAGCACCAAGTAAGTGGCCTCTGTAGAAACCCCTGATTCAGTAAAGCTTCCTTTTTTTTTTTTTTCTAGAGAAGACTCAAGTTTGGTAGCGAAGGGTGGCAAACCAAGCCAGCTGATTCTCTGCCCATCTTTATGAATAAAGTTTTATTGAGACACAGCTGCACTCATTTGTTTACATGTTGCCAATGGCTACTTTGCTCTAAAACAGTCCTATTGACTAGCCAATTCCCGAGTGGCTGTTTGTGAAACTTGTCTCAGTGACCTGTCCAAAGTCATTTGAACTTATGTGATAGGTTACCTGTTCTCTCCCGCCAAAGGCATTCCTCTGTTATAGTGAAGGAGGTCTGCTGGTTGAAGATGAGCAATTTAATCTCCTGTGTGTGCAGGTGTGAGGATGTGCTTGGCAGATGTCTTCTACAAGTCTACCCAAGATCATGTTCCTATAAAATGGGTTGTAATGATGCATGAGTCTGACACTACTCTAAGGAAGATACTATTTCCTTGGAAAAACATGCCTGGTGCCGGGGGAAGCTCTTCCGGTCATAGACTCATTTATGTTACTATGTCATCAGAGAGTATAGTATGTGTTATGTCTTGGATAGGAAGGCTTTATAAAAGGCTCATGTGTGGTAGAAGTTAGGCCTTTTTAGTGAAATTGGTAGGCAGCTCAGATTAGCATCTGGCAGCACAAAAGGAAAGCTTGAGGTCCCTTTGGTTTGCTGAAATGGACAGAGCGCAGTTGAGACCGTAGTTCTATGAACTGCCCTGTTAAAGGGGCATTGCTAAGAAACTGTGCAAGCCACACAGATGAAGTCAGTTGCCATGAGAAGCAAGGGAACTGCTGGAAATCGAGAGAAATCTTGTGGACCCTCGAGACTGCCAAGGATCATGAAATAATGCGATATATAAGCCAGAAAGCTCCATGAGATGCTCTCTTCCTCCTCCCCTCGCCAACTGAGAAGTCACACTGGAAAAGTGCAGTGAGGTACGATGTTAACAGAATTTAGGTAGCAATAGCCCAAGGCAAAGGCATGGCATAAAACCTGCTTAGAGAGGACTCCTTGAAGGCATCTGTCTTGGGGTCCCAGAGGGCCAAAAAAAGTAAGCAAGGCTAAAGCCGCTTGAAGTAGCTTCAGGAAGTGAAGCCTGTAGAAAAAGCTGGCCTCAGTTTGTCAGTTGGAACACACTGACTTTATAAACCAGCCACAATTTGGTGGTTGAAATAAATTGGCCTTGCAACCTGGCAAAGTAAGGCCCAACAGACTTTAAGGTTAAAAAGTACTACCTGGTGGGACTGCCGGAAACCAAGTCACTCTGCACGGACCTACGCTAAGAATATTAATATCTTTTTAAGAAAGTTAAAACAGTGTTAGTTAAGTGTTTTTAGATAGGTATTGGAATGTTCTTAGTTAGCTTCCAGTCGCCACAAGAAAGGAGCTGGAGAAATAGCTAAGTCTTCAGTCTGGAGGATACCTGGTCAGGTCATCCTTGGCCTTGGAAAACAGAACGTGTCCGACAGTGTAACCATTACCTCATGGCTTGGAGCATGAAGCCAGAGGTCAGAGGGAAGCAGGATTCAGTTTCTGTGCACTGATTTGATACCTCCTGACCCATTAACATCCTGATCTCCCAAACAAATGCTTCAGCAGACAGACTGGATGGGAAATTTGCATTGTGTTTTTTATAGAGGAAGAGAGGAGGACCAATCATGATGTGACCAGTAATTCAGGTCTGTAATGGAGGCCATAAGTCTGGAGGGTCCTGTTAAAGGACTTCAGAAGGTGTCTTGGATTCACATGGTAGAAACACACACTGCAACTGAGGTGAGTTCTGTCCATGTCCTGGAGATAGTCTTCAGGTATAAAACATTCTGTGTTGGGGAAGCATTTCTATCGTCATGTTGTGAGATCCAATGCAAGCACTCCTCTCCCTGGCTTGCACGGGCAGCTTCACTACTCATAGGAGAAAAGAGAGTCTATTTACACAGGAGAAAAGAAGTGAGACCCAGAACAGGCAACACAACAGGTAGACAACAGAACTAGGCTTGAACTTTAGTTATCTGGGGCCAACCCACCCTCTTCCCGCTACAATAACAGCTTCAGGTGAAAGAGAAACTGATTGCTGGTGGCTCTTGGAACCTAAATTGGAAAGGAAGGAGACAGGCACACAGGTGACCCCTGTTGAAGTTCCCAAGGGATTTGTGAGGTTAGCCAGCTGTTCTCTCCTTTACAAGATCATAATGCTTTGAATGAGAAAGCACGTGGGAGCCCAGGACTTTGGTTCAAATTAAGGAAGTTCCTGATGCCCCCCCCCCCCGAATACCACCTTCACTCCCTTGCTTCTTGCAGAGTAGGGCTTCCTGGGAAATAGAAGAAAGGAGGTGAGGGTGGGTTCTCTTAAAGGAGGAACTTGTGAAGGACAGGATCCCAACCAGTGCTTCAGGGAAGTGCTTTTGAAGCCCTGGGATCCAGGGCATTAGGACCCCCGCCCCCTTTCTTCTCGTCTGCCAATTTTTACAGATAGTGCTTTATCGCAATGTTTCAAAGAAATGTGTGTCAGCTTTTAAACATTTCTTTAGTATCAGACCCTACAGTTCCTCTTTAAAAGATTTGAACCTACAGATTTAAGCTTGAAAATTAAGTACTTAATAGAGGATTCTATTTTTATTTTTAAAAGACATTTTTAATTTGTTCTTTAGAAATTTCACAGATGTATACAATGCGTCATAAATATATCTACCTCCTACTTCCTCCTTCCATCTCCCCCTGGGCACCCCTCCCCAATATATCTCTCTTCCAGCTTTAAATCCTGTTTGTTTTTGTTTTTCAAATTAACCCAGTGTCCAATTAATGCTCCTCATGTTCACACAGCTGTGGGGCCATCCACTGGTACATGGACAACTAGTGGCTACCCCCAAAGAAAAGTGGCTTTCCCTTAGCTTTCAATTGTCTATGCCTCCGCTAGAGATGGGGCCTCAGGAGCCCTTCCCCCTCCATGCTGGGGACTCTGTAACTCTCTTGACTTTGTGCAGATCCTGTGCAGTTAATCACAATTGCTGTGAGTCAACATAGACATCCCATCTATGGCTGATTACTCACAGTTGCTTATTCTAAGCACTTTGAACAGTTATGAGTCTCTGTGTTAACACAACCCACTGCACTAGAAAGCTACTTAAAAAAAAAAGATTATTTTAGAAAACAAGGAATGAGCATCAGCTGTGTATTGATGTTGGATGTGATGGAATTCTAAAGACCAGACGTGGAAGACTCAAGTTGTAGGAAAGAGTTGGATTCATGGAGTGAAGGCAGCTGGTGTTAGAGAGTAAGTGCATGGGAGGGTCTTTGATGAGGATAGTGGAGGGGTAGACAGCTATGCAGGAGTTTGGTTTAAATATTAAACCATATTCTGAACATCTGGTCTCCAGATGGTGGTACTCGCTTTGGAACTCGAAGAAACTATGAGTTGGAAACTATCATGAGCAAGTAGATTATAGGTGGGAGGGAACTAGTGAAGGGAGCATGCATTTGAAGGTTACATACGGTCCCTCTCCCCTTCTCTTTCTTCTATTTCATGTCCATCATAAATTGACAAGCCCTCCTCTCCACATACTTCCCACCATCATGATATTTTGCCTCCCACAGGCCCAGAAGTATGGAACCTGGTGACCAGAGTCTGAGCCTACCAAAACTGTGAGCTCAGTTAGGTCTTTTCTCCATTCTGCTGTCAGGCATTAACTAGGTTATCAAAGAGATCGATGGAATCACTAATTACCCAATCACCTACGCAAGTGTTTCTGAGATTCTATATGTACTAACTCTCATGCAGTCACCATCTTTCTGACAACAGAATTTTGATGTGTTGATTAGCAGGACTAAAAGAGTCACCATACTTTGGGGATTCATAAATTTCAGAAGCACTGGGAGACCCTGGTGTCTCAGGAGGCTCCCTGGACATGTGACAGTCTGGATAGGTGGCTCTAGTCTTTGTTTCTGACCTTTGTGTTGCTAATCTAGGCAATAAGGAGGCTAGTGTCACTGGTCATTCTTCTAGGGAAGTTGTTCTCAACCTGTGGGTCTTGACTTCCACAGGGGCACATGTCAGCTATCCTGCATATCAGATATTTACATTATGATGCATAACAGTAGCAAAATTACAGTTATGAAGTAACAACAAAATAATTTTATGGTTGGTGGTCACTGCCACATGAGGAACTGTATTAAAGGGTCACAACAGTAGGAAGGTTGAGAACTGTTATTCTAGGAAATACAGATTATTGTATAGGACTCAATTCTTATTAAAGTCTCAGACTGATCATTTCTCTTCCTATGTGGAGAACACCTTCCCCCATAGCTGTCCAGGTTAGGAAGATACCCTGTGCCCGCTGCCCAGAGTTCCTGGTGCCTAAAGCTCATTGCTGTGGGAACTCATGCCCCTTTCTGAGTACGTCTTGCTCATTTCTCATTTGGATTCTTAATTCAGCAATAGCTCTGGCCAATAGCTATTAATTACCACTTTGCTCTCTTCCCACAGCAATTATTAATTAACCGCCTAGGGAGTCATAATGAGAAGTTAAAGGCTATGATAATATTATAGGAAGCAGTGTGCTTTGGACTTGATGGTCCACGTTCTGTTCCAAATGCAAAGTCAGGTTCATTAGTTTAGTTCACAGGAACCACAGACCCTCCTTCAGATAGAAGGCCCCATGCCAAGCTCTAGGTTTCAGAATCATGAGCTCAGGTTCTACTGAGGAACTCAAGATTACCATATAGACTGGTTTTTGATACACTCCTTCACTGCTTTTGTTTCTCCTTTTTCCTTGTGTCCCTTTCCGTGGAGAACCAGGCTCAGCCCCCCTTTATACCTCATTACCCGTGGTGCACTCCTACAACCTTGAGGGATACCTGGGTTAATTGCTGTTCTTCTGAGTTCCTATGGTAACCTTGTAAATATCTGTATTACAGACTTAATATTTCACAATCCCTTTTAAAAAGCTTAGCTACTTCTCAGTGAGTTTTGCCAGAATGAAAATAGCATCCGTTCTACCTATGTAATGTATCACACTGAGCCTAGGACTCATCTACTTCTTAGTGTTTAGTAAATGTTGAAGTTTTATAGTTGGAAACTAAAATCAGTGGCTGTGAGCAACAAGTTCTATTTTCTATTCTAGGAAAACTATTGTGGCTGGGAAAGGAAGGGCATGGTGTTCCTTTTCTGCTGCTGTGTCCACAATATTTAAAGAAACAATTTAGGGAGGAAAGGCTCATTTTGGATTGTGGGGAAACAGTTCAGTTCACATCATGGTGGTCCAGGAAACAATGATAAGAAGAAGCTGGGGATGCTAGGTCCCCAGTGTGGTTCCTGGCCTCCTTTGACTTACTTTTAGCTTTGCCCACCTCACAAACCTAGAGCCTCTCAAATGAGCACATTCAGCTGGAAGCCAAGTATTCAAACATGAGTTTACACAGTACGTTACAGTTCCAAACCATATTAACAAGTCTAGAGGCAGGCAGCCACATGTGAAGGGCTCTGGAGCTGGCCTTCCATGGAGGTCAAAGTCTGACTTAACTGGCTCCTTTTGTCAAGTCAGCCAGCCTCATTGCATGCCATAGGCAACATGGGCATTCTTGCTTAATCCCCCTGTCATCTCCAGCTTTAGCCTAGACTCTGTCTCTGAAATACAATATTGCCAGTTGTCTTAGTTTGGCTGCTATTGCTGTGCTAAACACCATGACCGAGAGCAACTTGGGGAGGAAAGGGTTTATTTGTCTTATAGGCCACAGTCCATCACCAAGGGAAGCCAACTCAGGAACTGAAGCGGAAACCCACAGAGGAATGCTGCTTATTGGCTTGTACTTCATGGCTTGCTCAGCCAGCTTCCTTACAACCCAGGACTACCTGCCCGGGGGTGGCACCACCCACAGTGAGCTGTGCCCTCCCAAATCAATCATTCATCAAGAGTATCCCCCACAGACTTGTCCACAGGCCAATCTGGTGAGGACATTTTCTCAACAGAGATCCCATCTTTCCAGAGACAAAACTGACAAAACCAATAAGTACCCCCGCCTGTCTTTAAGGCCTTGGCTGTGCAGTCTGGATCTCTAACCTTCTCCCGGGCCTTCTTTTCCTGTAAAGTTCTGATTTTCTAGTTCTGACCCTCAGTGTTCTCCTTGCACATCCTTAACCACTTTGCTCTGTGCTTTGGGATCCATGTCTTGTCTGTCCCAGAGTGCCTATACACTCAGACTTGGGTAGCTGGCGATTCCTATGATATAATCCCTTGGGACGGCCATAATGAGCCACAGCCATGCTCTCTGAATTCCGTCTCTTAAAAGAGTTGTCCCCGTGGCCCTAGGAACATCTGTTACCTTGATTTAAAATGCCCAGGCTCATAGGTAAGGGTGAGGGGTGTGTGATTATAGGTTTATAGCATGTGCAAATATACAAAAAGTTTGAAAGAAACATTGGGTCAAGAAAAAGAGAGGCTTTGTGTCTGTCTGGTAGAGGGGGGTGAGAAGTAGGACTCAGATTTGGAGAAAAGCCGCCGTAGAAAAGCCATGCTGCAGTGTTAGGTGCTAGAGAAGTTTCCTGACATTGCAGAGGCAGGAGATGGTGGGGGACACCTGCTGGCTTTGTGACTCAATATCCACTTAACTGCTTCTGGTAAGAATGATCTAGGTCTCTCTTGGAAACAGTGACTCTGCCAACGTCCCTCTAAAGAGCTGACTGTGCCACAGACTTTATGAGACACATGTGACTCAGGTGTGGGGAGGAATATATTCGACGCCTGCCCATTGCAGGACGGTTTAGAGCAGTGGGTCTCAACCTCCCTAATGCTGCAGGCCTTTAACTCAGTTCCTCCTGTTGTGATGACCCCATCCATAAAATTATCTTCATTGCTACTTCATAACTGTAATTTTGCTACTGTTGCAAATCATAATGTTAAATACCTGATATTCAGGATATCTGATATGCAACCCTTGGGAAACAGTTGTTTTGACCTCCAAAGGGATTGCTACCCAAGAGAGACTCAAGTCCAAGCTTTCATTCAGACTTCTAGGGAAGATATTTCTATCTTTCTACTGAATTTGTGGTCATGGACTTTAAACCTGGAGAAGGCCACCACAATGGAAAGGACTCCTGGAATTGACTCTCACATAAGCAAGGGTAGAGCACTTGAGGTGAGTGGGGGCATGGACTTCCAATCCTTTGGAGAAGAGATCTCCCAACATCAGCACTTCACCTTTACGTACCCTTTTCTACAAAACCTTCAGGGAAAACATCTCTCACTCACCAGCTGTCTCCCTAGCTTCCCAGAGCAGTTTCCATGTGTGGAACACATAGAAAATCATGACCAGTATGTGGTCTCAGTCAGTAGTATCCTTGATAATGCTTTAAGTGATTCTGATTAACTTAAGGAGAAAGGAATTCATTGGAAGGACATCAGGTAAATGACAGAATTTAGGAAAAGGCAGAGACTGGGGGAAGCAGAGAAACTAGAAACTTAGCCACTAGTTGCTAAGTTGAACCAAAGGGACATTTGTCTTAGGCTGCTGCCACCTCTGGATGCACCACCTCATGCAGTCCCATGTTTGGCACTGAGGACGGATGGATCCATTCTCTTGCTGTTACCTGCTCTGCATAGAAAGCCTGCCTGATGCTGCGTAGCTCATCTAGTCAGACAGCAGAGACTTCCTCACAAGGAAAGAAGGCTTAGGTATTGACTAGCCTAACTACAGAGATTGAACTTCAAAACAAAAGAGCTGCTGAGAGAATTGTGTGCACAGTGAGGGCTGTAGAGACCCATTGCCATGCCAACCAAGGCCAGTTTCTCTTTCTCTTCTTCCCCTTTCTGATCTGCGTGAACTCTACCAATCTGGTGAGGCTCTCTGTTTCTGGAGACCCAATCTGACCAGGACCCATATCTAACTGGTCAAAGTAAGCATGGCAGGTTCCTTGTCTGAAAACCAAGGCAGTCAATCACGTTACTGCTCACCAAATACTCCCACGCTACTCAGTCTGTCTGGTTCTCCATTGCTGTAGGATTTTATAGTCACTCTATTGGGCTGTTCTGTTTTTCAGGACAAAAAAAGTTAGCATCTACTATGTCATATTGCTAACACTGCTTAGGATCAACTGTAGCACATGTCAGGTAATCTTTGAACCAAAGTTTAGTTACTAGTAGTCCAAAAATAGGATCCTATTCCAAAAGACCACAGGTGCTGGCATCTATAAGCATTTAACTACTTTGAATTAATGGGTAGGTGGTACATATATATGGCGGGCTCTAGCACCCTGTTACAGCTCTGAGGCTCACTTCTGTCAGTCAATTAACTATCCCATACCTTATCACCAGCTTATTGTCAGGGGCAAGAACGATTTTCTCTGAGCTGTGTCTGATCTCAGGTAAGAGAGAGAGGTGAGCACTATGGCATTGGACACCTCTTTGTGAATGTGAGTATGTGGCATGGGTAAGCCTTCCACAAAAACAGACATCCAGGGTGAGCTATTGTGAGTCTGGTGCTGATGGAGAACGATGCTAGAAATGCAACCATGCCTTTGAGGCTCTCAGAGTCAAGCAAACTCACAACCCCGCTTCTTAGATGCTTTAAAATGAACCCTTAGCGAAGATTGCATTCCCAGAAAGCATTAAGTAAGAGAGGGAGACTTCTCCATGTTTTGGAATACATTTTAGGTTTCCAAAGGATCTTCATGAGAAAAGATCTCCTAGCACTTCTTTTCTATAACTGAGGACAGCTTTGTCCAGACAATACACTCTTATTTACTTCCCAGCATTGCCAATATTTTCCAGAGTAGCCTGTTACCAGTGTTTTAGGACTCTTCCAAAGCCCTTTGCTCTACGGGTTGGCAATTCTCATGTGTGTATATGTGTTCATGCCCATGTAAGTGTGTGAGTGTGTGTAGTCAGAACACATTCACATATGATGATCATTATTATGGGAAAGGTGTGGGCATCAGGGAGGGGGAGCAAGGCATGTTGCTTCAGTCTTCCTTTCTTCACAGTGATTTACTTGGCACTCTGTTTATTTAAGTAATTGGTATTAAGTAATTGATATTAAGTATTAATTGGGCCTTTAAATGACCAAGATTCTCTGTGCCTTTTTATTCTATGAGTACTGAAGGTCTGCAGGTGGTGAAAGATCCTTTGCCAGTCTCCCTCTCCCTGGCAAACTCTGTCTTGCCTTTGATGACAGCATCTCCGGTCGGTCTCCGTTGAGGGCTGCCCATTCATGAAAGGAGTTAGCACAGTTTCCTCCTTGATGCTTCGGATGCGGGATTGATTCTCCCCCAGTGCCTAGCTCAGTGCCCAAGGCTCAGGAGATGCCCAGCATATACAGCGCTCATTACTGATGCTCCTCTGCCCTGAGCAAGAGCCTCATAACTTGGCTTTTCTGATCAGCAGATTTTCCGTTCTGAGTGTTTCTCCCAAATGTACTCAATTGTTCCACAGTCCCACAAAGGTCATATGGTCCACGGAGCAGGCATGTAATTTGCTGATCTCATGATTAGACATGCACACAAACCTCAGTGCTATTAAAATGAACTCTGCAGTTGGCCTCTGGATTTCTTCCTCCTAAACAAATTTCCTAGGCACATGTGAGTGGAATTAGGGCTCAGATCATGTTGGCCTACCATGCACTCTTACGGAATACTTTTCTCTGTAGTACTTCCATGGTTGTGGGCAGCCAGGTGTCTGTGACTAGAGAAATCTGACATGGTCCCAGGTGCCTTCTTTGGTTTGAAAACCCTCAGGTGATTGGTTATGGAACTTTTAGAAATATTTCTTTCTTATGTGTAGAGAGCTGCGAAGTGCCGCGCCCTAAAGATGGCGCTGTTCTCCGCCTTCCACCAGCCCGACGGTGAGCGCTCTCTATGATAATAAGTTCATATTTGGCATAGACCGCTGATCTGGTTTGCTTCCGCATACGTAGACCTCTAAGATAGCACCACTTGGCTTTACTTGACTGGCTGTTCATTTAGTATTTAGCCTGTGGGTTGGGTCTGCCCCATTATTCGGAAGACTGTTTTCAAGGGACCTGAATAAACTGCTGGAGAAGAGCTTTTGTGAGTTGCGTCATTCCTTGCTGGACAAGGGGGGACGCGACAAAGTGGTGGCCCGTACGGGGACCCAGAAAAGACTCAGAACTCCTGCAGTCAGGTGCAACGTGTTGGTAAGTTCCTGGGATAAATCAGGACAATAAAGTTTCACGGAGATAGTGAACACAAAGTAAAGTTTCGCGGAGATTGCGAACAAAAGGTAAAGTTTCGCGGAGATAGCGAACAAAAGGTAAAGTTTCGCGGGAAGTTGCGAACAATAAGGTCTCCGGAGGGAGCAATAAGGACCTCGGTAAAGAGGCAATAAGCTCTCCAGGAGGGAGCAATAAAGTTCCGTGATTCGGACGAGTAGAAGACACAACTGGCAGAGCAAGGTGAGGAAAGCAGAGAGTGCCTCACAGAAATGGAGCGCTTGGTCAAATCTGGGAAAGATACTTTGGAAGAGGATAGCTCAGAGTCTAAAGAGGAACTTAAAAGGTTAACAAAGAAAATGGAGAAGTCATCTTTGAGGAAGAGTTCTGACTGCACCCGGATAGAGCCCTCAGGTCCGGGGCCGCCTGTGCTGGCCCGGCCTTCATATAATGAGACTTCCCCTCTGAGTGATCCTAGTGGGCGGTCATTCTGTCCAAATGTCTGGAGGGAAGTGAGACATGAGCTGTACTATCCTGTCTTTCAGGATGGAGGGGAGAGATCTGAGCAGGTAGACAGTGAAAAGGAAAGTAACAAAGGTGAAAGATTTGAGCAGGCAGACAGTGAAAAGGGAGGCAAAAAGAAAGTTCCTCTCTATCCCGATCTTAGAGATTTTAGAGATTTTAGAGATCTTGAGGACTCAGAGAGCACGGATTCTGAAGAAGAGCTACACGCTCTAATAGAACAGTTGGAGAGGACTGTTATTAGAAAAAAGGAAAAGAAAAAAGTAAAAGAGAAAGACACGCAGGCGGCAGTCGGTGTGGGAGGAGCCGCTGCTGCAGTCGGTATGGGTGGAGCTGTTGCCATGGCGCCTGACACGTCAGCGGCAGTCGGAGTGGGTGGAGTCGTTGCTACAGCGCGTTCAGCCACGCTGGCGGCAGCTGGTGTAAACAAAGCCGTTGCCATGGCGCCTTCAACTCCTCCCCCATATCCAGAAGCCACTCAGACAGAGCAGCCAGTTCAGTCCCTGAAAGTAGGGAGATCTTTCTGCCCGGGGATGTGGACACAAGTAAGAACAGAATAGAACATTATCCCACTGCACTTGCTGCTTTAGCCTTGAATGGTATCCAACAATGCTTGCAGTCTTTTGGAGTTGCTCCTGCCAGTATAATAGTGCCTTATTCCAGTTATCAAATTAAGATTTTGTGTGGCACTGTAGATGACTGGGCAATATTGCAATGTAGCTTTGAAGGAGTGATTGATAACCATTATCCTAAACATCCATTGCTATCATTTTTTAAGGAGCACCCAGTGATATTCCCTAAGGTTACTTCAGCAGTACCACTTCAAGGGTCACCAAATGTGTTTACTGATGGCTCAAAGACAGGCTGTGAAGCCTATTTGATAGAAAGACAAGAGCCCGTGTTATGTCAATTTCAACCAGGCTCCCCCCAAATAGTAGAGTTAAAAATAGTAATTGAGGTGTTTAAAAGATGTCAATTTGCATTCAATTTGATTTCAGATTCAGTCTATGTGGTCAACGCAGTGAAAATATTAGAATTAGCAGGTCCTATTAAGAATAGTAGTACTGTATGTGCCTTATTACAAGAGTTACAAGTTTTAATCTGGCAGAGAAAAAGATGTTTTTATATTCAACATATCAGAGCACATACAGGATTATCTGGACCATTAAGTGAAGGTAATGATAAAGTTGATCAATGGACCAGGATGGAATGCATTTTTTGGAGCTCATTCCTGGATCAAGCCAGACAGTTTCACCAATTATTTCATGTAAATGCAAAAACTCTACAGCAGAAATTTCATTTGTCTAGAGCAGATGCTAGACAAGTAGTTTTGGACTGTCCTCAGTGTGTGATTCATCATCATCCTCCCAGTGTGGGAGTGAACCCTAGAGGGTTGATGCCACTCAAAATCTGGCAAATGGACATTACCCACATTTCAGAGTTTGGAACCTTAAAATATATTCATGTATCTGTGGATACCTGCTCAGGTATCATACATACTACACCTATGAGTAAAGAAAAGACTCGCAATGTCATAGGACATTGCTTAAAAGCCTGGGCTACATGGAAAAAACCACAACAGCTAAAAACGGACAATGGACCAGCCTATATGGCTCAGTCCTTTGTCTCCTTCTGTAATCAGATGGAGGTACAGCTTAATCATGGATTACCATACAATCCTCAAGGACAAGGAATTGTGGAGCGTGCTCATCGCACCTTGAAAGAATGCTTACAAAAACAAAAAGGGGGAATAGGCCAAGGCCGTACCCCCAAGGAGAGAATGTCTTTAGCCTTATTTACTTTAAATTTTTTCAATTTGGATGCTCAAGGCCGCTCAGCAGCGGACAGACATCAGGATTCCCATGGTTCACCTAAAAGCATGGTGAAGTGGAAGGATATTTTGACAGGCTCTTGGCGGGGACCTGACCCCGTGCTAACATGGGCGAGAGGGTCTGTTTGTGTTTTTCCTCAGAATCAACAAGATACAGTGTGGGTGCGTGAACGCCTTGTGAGGAAGATTCATCGTGAAGACTTTCCTAAGGATCCTGGTGATAGTAGCAGTGAGTATGTCAGGAGCGCAGAGCAGTTTGGGTTCAACAAGATTATTTTTCCTTTAGCCCCATGATTAGTAATATAGTGAATAAGTCTTGTACAGGAATGCTTGATATATCTACTAGGGATCCTCAGCAGACTGCCACCAATCCTTTTGATTTGTGGCTTTTGTGTGGAGTAAATGGAAGTTGCATGGACTTGGGACCTGTCATTATGCTAGGAGGAGGAATTTATCAAAGAGGTAATTTTTCCCTAGGGTCCGCTACCAATCTGAATTTCTCTAGCACTAGTGGCTCTGGTACTTGGAATTCTTTATTTCATTCTTACTGCAACAAGAACTTTTCAGCCTCACCAGTATGTCTCTGGCCTCCTTTTCTGTGGATTGTAAGTAATGGGAGTGCATCCTTGGGTGAAGAAAAGTTAGTATGCACTCCAGGCACATGTTTTTATGCCCTATGCTGGAATGCCACAGCCTTTCCTGTGGCTGTGGTGACTAGAATGCCTCGATATGTACCAGTTCCTGTAGAGGCCCCTAATACCATGATGCTATTCAGGTTTAAAAGAGATTTTGGCATCACTGCAGCTATTGTTACTGCTATCACTGTTGCTGCTGTGGGAGCTACTGCCTCAGCTATTGCCTTGTCTAGTTCTATACAGACTGCCAATGCCCTGAATAACATCTCAGTCACTGTGGCACAGGCATTGGATACTCAGACCTCTATGAATTCTCATCTCAAAGGAGGTCTTATGATAGTTAATCAACGCATAGATTTAATACAAGAACAGATTGATTCTCTTTGGCAACTAGCACAAGTGGGGTGTGAGTGGAAATTGCAAGGTTTGTGTGTTACTTCCGTACAATATCAAAATTATACAAAAGCTGCTAATTTGTCTAGACAATTGTCAAAGTTCCTCTTACAGGATTGGTCGGCTGAATTTGAAAATTTGATGAGAGAGCTGAGAGCGACAATAGTACACATCAACTCCACTCCGGTGGATCTGAGCCTGGCTACTGGCTTGACTTCCTGGATACAGACGGCTATGGATCATCTTAAGGAGTGGGCGGGCGTAGGCTCTTTGGCGATACTAATGATACTAGCCTCTCTGGTTTGCCTATGGTGCATATACAAAATGAGAACCACACAAAAGCATAATGCAGCCATGATTATACAAGCCCTTGTTACCATTGAGGTGGGCCAGTCCCCTCAGGCATGGCTTGCTGCCATGAAGTAAATCTTCACTGAGCATAGTCCCTGCCCACTGAGGAATTCGTTCCACGGATATTAGGGTCTGGCAAGTCAGTGACGGAGTTGACGGGTAAGTCTCGGCCACCTAAGACAGGGCAGTCTCGAGTGGGGAGGCTGACCCAGAGACGGGTAAGAGTTTGAGCACCGCCCTCCTACAGGCTCAGGCCCACCGTGAGATCCCCAGATAGAGGGATTACGAAGCCTTTCCAGGGACTTTTACCAACTTTAGAAAAAATAAAAAAGGAGGAACTGTAGAGAGCTGCGAAGTGCCGCGCCCTGAAGATGGCGCTGGTCTCCGCCTTCCACCAGCCCGACGGTGAGCGCTCTCTGTGATAATAAGTTCATATTTGGCATAGACCGCTGATCTGGCTTGCTTCCGCATACGTAGACCTCTAAGATAGCACCACTTGGCTTTACTTGACTGGCTGTTCATTTAGTATTTAGCCTGTGGGTTGGGTCTGCCCCATTATTCGGAAGACTGTTTTCAAGGGACCTGAATAAACTGCTGGAGAAGAGCTTTTGTGAGTTGCGTCATTCCTTGCTGGACAAGGGGGGACGCGACACTTATGTTTTTTTCTTTCTCTGATTTTGTTCCTTTGTTGTCTTGGCAACTAGAATAATAGTTTTCAATGTCTCTGTTTGTATACTCTTTGGAGAATATTTTATCACGAATCTTTTCCAAGACTGACTGTCTCATGATGCCTTGATCTTCCTTGGGTTGTCCATGGGCTTGTTTCCCATAGTCAGGATACAGAACTGGGAGTGTGATACAACCTGGCTCTAGGAGGAGAATCAGAAGTCATTGGCTATGCAGGGCATTGGACCTCTGGCCTTCAGTTTTCTAGACTTACTGGGCTAAATTCTTTTTATACTATCTGAATTGTGGATCCTAAGCTAGAATTAGGTGAGGACTTGCTGCTATTTGCTGTGATCTTTCCAAGAAGCCTCTCTACTGTTCACAAAAACTTACTGATTGTCACCATCTCATTGACAATACTGTTCTTCACTTGCTGAAATATGTTGCTTATTCTACCTCAATTCTCAGTCTGGACGGGGAGGGAGCCCTCCCCAGAAAAAGCAGGGTACCTGGTCAAGGCTGGTTCTGTCTCTAACGGCTGTTTCCCTGTGACTGGAACGGATGCCATGGAGGCTCTTCCTTGCTCTTTGATTCCTTGTGTTCGTCCCACACTCCCAGAGCTTCTACCCACTACATTTCTCACACCCCATCCCCTGACTTTGTCATGTATCTACAGTGGATTTAGGGAAACTTCAGACATCTCTAAGGAAATGAGCCCTCCAGGAGGCTTCTGGAATGATGGAGTAGCCAAACCAACAGGGAGGCAGTCCTTCATACCCAATTAGAGTCAGCTTTGGCTCTGGAGTCCTTTGGTTCTTTTCCTGAGGTGATCAGAGGACATTTGTTGGATAAGCATTTCAAAGCCAGAGCAAGATTATCGGTTTCCCTCAGGCAAAATCTCCTGTGTGTCAGGTCTGCAGAAACAACCTGCAGTAGACAGCATTCTTCCTTATGATAGCATTTCGGAAGATGAGAGAAATGCCAATTAGTGACAGCATCTTCTGTGACTTGAAATGAGTGCATCCTCATGATTTAAACTACAATCTCATCACTGGTGACATCATACATGTTAGTAATATCAAAGTACTTCTGTATTGGAAAGTAAATATCAGTTGTCTCAAGTTTTCTGTGTGGCCAGCCACCACAGCCTCCCTATCGGATTCCCATAGGAACTCAGGATGTCCCATGCTGCGGCACAGTGGGCAGCTTCTGGCTGCTGCCCCAGCTCTGAGAGCTGTTTCTGTAGATGAGTTCTTAGGCTGTATCTCTTGTTAAAGATCATGCACATTACTGCCAGGTCAATGTAAATGATCAACAATCCTCTATGGAGCACCCCCCCCATCATCTCAGGCCACCCTGTAAACCCTGGAGACAAGAGGCTTTGTCTTCTATCTGTAGTGACTGGCGTCAGCAATTGTTCAGCAAACATTTTCCCTGAAGGAAATGAGTTCATCTTATCCTCTCAGTTAGGTTTCAAACCAGGTGTTTTTAATTCCATCTTATGACTCCTAAAAATGAGACCAGAGCAGATGCTGGGTCCAGGTGAGAGGCAAAAGAATGGACACTGAATTGAAGAGTTATCGTTCTAGGTACGAAGACTTGGCTCATATGATGCTGGAGATTCTCAGGTCCCTGCTAACAGGAATGGTCTGTTATGCTCTATGGTTTAGATAGTGAGGTTTTAGGTTCCCCATAGAGTATGCATGGAGGGTAGGGCAAGAGGCATGGCTGTGGACTCAGCTGAAGGATCCCTTTAAATCACCATTAGGGGAGAAAACACAGTTCTCTACAATCACACTGAAAGCTTCTCCCTAGAGGAAGCAGAAGGGGAAAAAAGCGACGTGAATGAGCAGAAAGTAGAAGTAGACACCAGCTATCACATGTTCTACCTGGTCTCCCGTTAACCCTATGTGGGCGGACAAGGAAGAGGACATCACATTTCCATAGTCACTACTGACATCTAATTAAGGTAGTGGCATAGGACTATTTGGAGGCCTTTGACATATTAAATAATACTAGAACCATTGGAGAAATCTGCTCAGAACAGGAACTTGGGGCTCAAGGGGAAATTTCCCTAGCTGTAGGCTTCTGAGGGACTTACCTTAGTTAATAGAGTTGCACAAAGATAAGAAGAAGCCCAAGGCTATTCTTCAGTAATTACTGTTATTAAAACCCATTAAGGGATAATGATGTCCACCATCTCATATTAAAAACTTCCATGTAGATCTGCATTGATATCAGGAAAAGTATTTGTTAACCCATAAGAATTACTGCCTTTGTTTTGTTCTGTTTTTTTGTTTCTTTTTCTATTTTTCTTTTTTTTTTTGGCTCCTGCTCTACTGGGCTTTACATATTTTCATCTTGTTTAATCCTTAGGAGATAGTGATTTTTGGTTATGGCAAGTTGAACCTCAGCTCTTCACACCCTCAATGGTGATAGCTTCCTTACAAGGTTAATGCTGATTGAGAGCACTTCCCTCTTTGTAGATTTGGTAATTTGACTTTTGGCCAAGGGCACCTTAGGATACACAAGGAAGACTTTTGATGTGTCTGTGCAGTTTGGTTTGCTCCCATGCTCCTGCGGTTGTTGTGGGGAGTATACCCTCTGTTGGTGTGACAAGAGTAATGAAAGATATGCAGCCAGCCCATAGTCTGGAATCAAATACTGCTGAACCCAGCTTGTTCCAGGGGGACCTGTAACTGCTAGATGACCTGTGAACAAGAGAATAATGTTTTTCCATGCTGAAATTTTTAGATCACTCATGATCAAGTAAAAACTAACACACAATCCTAATGTCCAAGTTTGGGAAAAGGTTTAAAGAATATGCTCGGATGGAATCACCAAAATATCCATGGGAAGGCTGGATCCAAACCACAGTCTAACACATTTCAAAGGTACTTTCTTGTTTGAAAAAAAAAAAAAAAGGCCAATATGGAGACAAGTTCAAATAAAATGATGACCGTGTCAGAAACATTTCCTCTAAGACTTACTGATCATGGAGAGGAGGAACTGCGTATAGGGAGTGTTTGTCAGAGACTCAACTTTGCTTCAAGAATGGGGTTCTTTAACAAAAGTGGAGAAACTTGGTGGAACTATTTCAGGTTGCTGTACACTTCCACCTGCTTCCAATGAAGGATTGTGCCCATCCTGGGTGATAATAGATTAGGTCTTCCTCAAATCTCTTTCCTGAATATTAATACACCAAAGGCATATTTAGGCTCGACACAGGGAGCCTCATTTTTCTTTCTTTTTAATTGAGATGAGAGTTATTTTTGTTATCCCAAATATCTTAAACATCTTCTCTCTGGAGAGTTCCTGGACCATTATACACATGAAGAATCACAATGGAGTTCTGTCTTTATGTGAAACTTAGGAAGGAGGTCAAGAGTGAGCCATTCAATGAAAATAGTAATTTGAGATGAAAGTCCTGGAAGCTGTGAAACAGTGAAGTCCAAGTGAAGGAAGTCAAGGAGGTAAGGTTTGGCTACTGTTGTCAGATCAGTCCTCTAGGGAAGCCAGAACAGAAAAGGGGAGAGAGAAGAGCTGTAAGAGGACACAAGAGCCAGACCCAGGGCCAGAGGATTCAACAGGTTTGGAAATGTGTACACCGGTTCTGCTGAGTGGGGAGTGTCTTGTGTAGACTGCTGGCCAGCTACAGCCTCCAGTTGGAGCCAACAACACAAATCTTCAGGCCTGCGGACATATCTTCAGGGTTGATTCTAGAGATGATGATGAAGGCTGAGCTTATTTCCCTGGTGAGCAGGCACAGGGTTGCTTCTGTGTCCCATACTGAGAACAGATTGACTTGGCAAGCCTCTTCCTGAGCCACTCTCCTCACTTAGCTCTTAACTAAAGGTTTATGAAACTTCCTTCAGCCCTACCACAGTCTTTTTGTACTTCCTGGTAATCTTGACTCACTTTTTCTATATGACTATCTTCTCCCAAGGCTAACCAGAAAGATCTACTGCCCAGTTCGGTCACTGCATGTCAAACATCTTCAGGAAGGAAGGTAGACTGGAGCTATGTGGGTTCTAGAGGGATTTTCCAGGCTTTGCTTTCACATTCCTGCCAGGCACTTTCCTCTTTGGCAGAAGGTTCTTGTGAGCCCATGACTGTCCAACAGTGAGCTTGTGTACCACGCTGGTACCAGCAGGAGTGGCTCAGGACACACTTTTGGTAGGTAAGAATGCTAAGCTCCAAAAACAGGGTCTTTTGTTCCATGCAGCCTATCATGGAAGTGTGGAGAATGTTGAGCTAATGTGGATGCCTCTCTGCTCTTAGCCTACACAATGGACTGACCTGGACAGGATTGCACCCTTAATCTCAACGAACAGCTCTGAAATTTTTCAGAAGCTCCCAATCCGATCAAGCTAACTATCTCTGGCAGCTGGTTTTACCTCCTGAAGCTTTGGCCATAAATCCACAAAGACTGGTGTCTTCTGAAGTAACTTCAGATATTCCCAGAAGCCTCTGTTTTGCATAGAAGGAGAGAAGACGTAACACAGAGCCATTTAGAAGGCAGACAGTTGTGTGAAGTGTCATTCCCTGGATCTTGACCTTGGAAACAGTATTGATGCAAAAAGACATTTAGATATCAGGGCTAGCTAAGCAGGACTGGGAAGATATGTCTTTAGCTCACTCACAACCACTTGCTGTGGATCTTCCTAACTCCTTGATCCTATTTTGGGCATGTGTTGAGCCCTCATGGTGCCTCCTGGTGGTTGTGTTGTATCTGTTTGCCCTATTTGTTTTATTGGGGTGGAACTTTTGTTTTTGGAGAATGGTGTCTTGCAATATAACCCAGGTTATCCTGGAACTTGCCATGTACACCAGGCTGACTTCAAACTTGCACTGTTCCATCTGAGGGCTGAGGCTAAAGTTGCATTCCATCATGCCTAGCTTCTTATTTATTTATTTTTATTTTCAATGACATTTTATTCAAAAATTTAAAATCGACAAATTCATCACTTTATCTTTTTTATGAAGGAAAACAGTTATGAGGGAAAATGGTACAGTGTTAATTTTAGTCTTTTAAAAAAGAACTTTTAAAAACTTTTTTCAAATTTTTATTGGTTCTTTGTGAATTTCACTTGAAGCACCCCAATCTTACTAATCTTCTCCTTCCTTTCTCCCTACTCTCCACCCAAACAGATAAAAAGTAATCTCATTGAGGAAATTGTAGTGTGTTATAGTGTGTCCCACAGTATACCCTTTTATCCACACTTCTTTTCTTGCAAATGTTCATTTCAGTGACTCCTTGGTCTTGTATGAGGCCTTTGGCTTCTGCTACTCTATCAAAACTGGAACCTCACTGGGACTCCTCTTGGGTATCCTGTTGTTGCCCTGTGTCATGGAGATCCTGTAGTTTGGATTTGGAGGACTGTCATGCAATCAAGCAGTTTATCCATGGAGTAGATATTGGGGTGGTCATTCAAAGCTTTGGGTCTGAGCCTCAGAGGTATCTGAGCTGGTCAGCCTGATGACTTTCTTGCTGTCACACTCTCAGGGCTGGTTCACCAGCAACCCCTGAAACCAGGGCCAGCTCCACCCTGATACCCAGATGAGGTACAGGGCCTGTTCTCCTGTTGCAGGAGTTGCTGCCGCCATTGAAGAACATGGTCGGTTCTCTCACTCTCATTCATGACCCTGAGGCCAGCTCTGTCATAGGTGGTGAGGAATAAGGGAGGGGAGAAGAGTGTCTCACCCTCATCTGTTCCACTGCTCAGCAGTCAAGAGGCAGGGCTGGCTCTCCTGTGTTTATGCCCTAGGGACTGGGTCTTCTGTAACCCCCCCCCCCCCAACATCCAGGGCCAACTGTACTGTGCTGCAGCTGGTGAGGGACAGGGACAGCTCTCCTGCTCTCATAACCCTAGGGCCATGTCTCCCACCTGCCACAAGTGATGAGGGGCAAGGATGGAGGAGGATATCTCGTCCTCATCCAAGCCACCACACAGGAGATAAGTGGCTGGACCAACTCTCCCATGCTCATATCCTGGGGCCCGCTCACCGACAACTCTGCCAATGTGTGGGGCCTGCTCTACTTAGCACTACAACTGGCTAGGGGTGGGGGGGGTCAGCTTTCCTGGTTTCACACACCCAGGGCCAGTTCTCCCACAATGCTCAGATGACAGGTGGGGCCAGTTCTGCACAGCCTTCAGACATGAGCATGTCTCCTCCAGGTGGCAGCCCAGTCCAGGAAGTCTGCCTGGTCTTTGGTGGTAACAGATCCCTGCTGCTTCAGACCCAAATGTGGTACCCAGTGGTAGCCCTGGCCTGTGCTATCACTGGGTACCACATTTGGGTCTGAAGCAGCACATCAGGTGCTGCTTCAGGCTACTCACATCAGGCTATTCCATAATACTCTTGAGTCTCCAGTTCTGCCTCCTTTCATTGGGCCTACATCCTTCTGTTTCTCTTTCTCTTCTATTTCTCGACTACTTGCTCCAGTTAGTGGCATCCATGGTCTCTGAGTGTCTGAGGTCATCTCAGGAGTGCTCTGCTCTGCTCATGCATCATGGCACTAGACAGAGGTCATCTGGGGCAGGGTCTGTGCTCCCCACCCCCACTGAAACTGGTGGTCATCTCAAGCTAGCCCCCTGTCCAGTCCCCTGGCAGTCATCTCAGACTCGCTTTCTTCAGGGACTGTAGGCTCCTAATCATTCAGATGTTCACAGATCAGAACACTGAGTGTAGACACAGCCTCTCTCCTCTCTGCCACCTACTGATGCACATGTGACACAGCAGCCACATCTACAATGCTTCTGTGGGCAGGTAATTTGAGGCTTTTACTCTAATATTACAGAAGTTTCAATAAGCAGTTAAGTTTAATTGAAAAGACAAGGTGATTCAGAACTTTTAGCAAAGGTAAAATTTTTAGCATAGGTTCCAATAGGCAAAGCATATTATTTTAAAAATTTTGAAGTCTTTGTTGAGTATTTTTGAATGGGTGAGCTGTGTGAATGTCCTTTGTACTTCTCATAGGCCTTGTCAAGCCTTCCCTTTTGGTCAAGCTCAGTAACATGAGTTCTTTCCTGTTGCTGTGGGAAAATACTCCAACCAAAGTGTCTTAATGGAGAAAGAGTTTATTTGGAGTCACAGTTCACAGTGCAGTGCCTCATGGTGGGCAAGTCAAGTCAGCAAGCCATAGCTTGAAGCAGCCGGTCACACTGCAATCCTAGTCAAGAAGTAGAGAGCAGTGGATACTTCTTAGTGCTCAGCTCACCTTTTCCATTTTAAACAGCCCAGGATCCCATGCTAAGGGGCTTGGTCTCATCCACACCCATAGTTAAGGTGGGTCTTCCCACATTAATGTGATCATGATACTCCTTCACGCTCATGCCAGAGGCTGATTTCCCATGTAGTCCTAGATCCTCTGAAGTTGACAATTAGCCATAACCTTCACACCTGGGGCTCTCATAACTGAGAGCCACTACTGACCTTTTGGCTCAAAGAATTCTTCATTGGGGTAGGGTGTTGTCAGTACATTAAGTATTTAGCAGCGGTTCTGATCTTTACCCATTGTTTTGGAGTTTACCTACCCCTAAGTTGACATAGCCAAAAGCATTTCAAAGCAGTTCAGCTGCAATCTGACATTGACAAAGGACCCTGACTGAGAGCTACATGTCTACTAGTGTTCCCTGGGCTTTAACATCACTAAAGCAATCTGCTTCACAAGGCTGGCTGGAACTTTGCTAACACACTCCCAATCAACTGAGTGAAGAGCTTCAGGTTGTCTTGGATGACATTTTAAAACAAGCACTCCTGCAAACACGCACACACAGTAAAGCACTTGGGGGGCTTGTTTATTCATATGTCGCATAGTATCATGGGAAAATGTTTTAAGAATCTTAAAAAGTAAAACATTAGTTATTCCCCAACAGCAATAGAGAGGGTGATATGGCTGAACACATGTCATATAATCAGATTTTTAAAACTCTAACTCATCAATTGATGATGGTAATGTACTTGGGTACTGCCCATGTTGTTAACCTCAGCAATCAAAATGAGGTAATTATACTAATTACAAGCATCTCAAAACCCAGCTCAATGTCCTTGCGCTTGAGAGGTAAGCTATACCACAGCCACTTTGTAAGGCTCCAATGCCCCGTAAAGGCCTTAGAAGCTTGTTCTCAGGCCAGTAGTCACTGTGCCAGGGAAAGGAGAGTTAGAGGTGAATCCATGGGCGGACTGATGGCCTTTTCACACAGGAATGGCTATACATGCTGAAAGAGTTGCAGTGGTTGGCTGAGCCTGATGGTCTGGAACCAGAGATATAAAGGGCACTGGAGCCCAGTGAGCTGTGACTGTACAAAGTGTTCTGGATGACATACTTGGTCACCTACTGCAGCTGGACTGCTGAGAGGACATTAGAGAAAGACTCAGGAAGTGCACCGTTGTTTGGAGATCTATCTATTGCTAAACTGAGGTAACATTTCAAGGAACTACGGGGAGCCATCTTTTATGCCCAAATACCTCGATCTAACTTAGCCAGGATAAGTGACTAAAATGTGGTGACTCTGAGTCTAGTCATGGCAAAGAGAAGCTAGTTATTGAAGTGGAAAGGGATATTATGCCATCAAATGTGAGAGCTCATATGTAGGTGCAGTGACTGGAAACCTGGAAAAGGGTAGAGAGCTTTGTTCTGCTTGAGGAAAAAAAAGGGAAGGAAAGATTAAAAAGGCTAACAGATCTTAAAAATCATGACACCAAGAATTGTTTGAGAGAATTATATCACTGTGGCCTTGAGTTTTTTCATTCTCTGACCTAATAAAAGATAGCCTGCTCTCC
Organism: Lophiomys imhausi; assembly: GCA_907164525.1. Taxonomy (NCBI): domain Eukaryota; kingdom Metazoa; phylum Chordata; class Mammalia; order Rodentia; family Muridae; genus Lophiomys; species Lophiomys imhausi. The sequence goes on along the minus strand of CAJQZJ010032395.1, from coordinate 7,708,318 downwards.
AAATCTGCTACTCCATAATAATTAGACTATTACAATAATATGCATTACCTCAATAGCCAACGACATGCCACGTCTAAGATATTACTCATAAAGCATTTACTATTGGATTATTACAGCAATAGAAAAAAATGACAATGTGCACCAGAGTAGTGTGAATGGGCTAATAGGGTGAAGTGTAGTAAAACAAAGGACAGACATTTGGCAAAGCCATGGAAAGCCTGGGAAGGCTTATGTGGTATAAAAATAATCACAGATCTTCCAGACTAAACAATGCACTCACTCAACTAATTACTATCTTACATTGAGTGACTTAGTGAAGATAGGTTGATGGGCATAATTGACAAGTGCCCACAAAAATTAAGTCATCACTCAAAGCATTTCTAAGATAGAAGGAACTTTAGGATTTAAAAAATAAAAATGAAGATAAATAATTCCAGGAAAACCAAACAAAATGTTCCTGGATTTGGCACCAATTAGCCCTCCCTGAGAGCACTGCTCAAATTAGACATGAGTCTGAATTGCTGGTGAATGTTTGCAAACCTTCTAATATCTAAAGGCTGTAGCATTGTGGTTACAACACGACTAAAGGGGCAAATGAACCAGGGAGGAGTCACCCACTGTCTTATCTGAAGAGGAAGTCACTGAAGAAATCTAGTGACAAGATATTAGAAAGCACAAGCTCTGACTGGCAAACATGCCAGCCTGCAAAGCCTCTGGCAACACTGTAGAAGTATTGAAGGATGCTCCCTGCATACACCACATCAGCCAGACAGAAAAGCTGCTTTGTGACATCTGGAAACAGCTGCCTGTTTTTACTGAAACTACAGTGAAATTTCAAATTGTGTTAAATATAACCTGATAACAGACTTGCTCACCTTCTACACGTTATTGGCAGGCCTTGGGGCTGAGATTACCACATATTGTCAGGAAAATCGGGTCATTATTAATAAACAGAAAGGTTGCTGTAATTTGGACATAAGTATAGCAAGTAGATCCTCAAATGGGCTAACGACAGACAGAGAAGCTGATCAAAACCATTTGGAATGATGACTGTAGTTATTTGCAAGTGGCCTATCACACTACTCTCGGTGGGGGGGTTCTTTAGGGAAAAGATTGAATTGCCTAGATACACAACAGCATCCACAGATATCACCCAGAAACTCAAGCCAATGCACTCCGTTTTGACTGACACCCTGATTTCTGCTAATTCCACATGGTGCTTTTCCCCTCAATTTAACTTTAGGGGTCAGCAAACTATGCCCTTCAATGCCACATTCCTGGGATTCTGTGTCTCACAAAGACTCACTTCTTTTTTTTTTTCTTTAAAATGGGAATGGCAACAGTACTCACATATTTGTGTTCTTCTATGGTTAAGCTGAGATTAAAATCAGAAGCCATATGTAGAATGACTTTTGTGGGGGTAGCTACAATTCATAATCTGTAGGCTTACAAGTAACTGTATGCTATATTTTCCTAAAGCACACAGTGCAATGCACTCTGTTGAAACACACAAAACCTCAGTTGGTTTGTGGGCTGCCACCAACGCTGGATCCAGAGGTTCAGGCTATAAATTATCTGAGCTTTTAGCTTTCATGGTCCCAGTTTTAGGCTTAGGAGGAAATGTCAAGGTAAGCAAGCGCTAGGTCGCATTGTGGACTGGCAATGGAGTGAGTGGCTGGGAACACTAAATCCAAGGTGGGATGGAGCTGAGTCTTAGAGGAAGGCTGGAGTTCGAGGATCTTGTGATCTGGTGCTGCTGGCATGGCACTAAAATGAATCACTAGCAAAAGATGCAAAACCCAAGGTCTGCTCTGAGCAAGGCTCTGGACCATTTGGTGGGTTGTTTAATAACAGCATTTGCTATGTGGAGGCCATCAACTGGGGGATCTCACGTCTTCACTCTTGAGGCATCTCTGTCCTCACATGATGGTTCTTCTGAGACTGCAACTGTAACAGAGATTGCTGGGTGTTCACTACACCCATTTACTCTTCTTACTGACAATGTAGGTCATGTTACAGTTTTTGTTCTCTGCATTCTAGGCAGAGGGATATGAACAACAGTGCTGTATAGTTTCTAGCCGTGATTCATGAAATCCTCCTGCCTGTATCTCATGAACCTCCTTCTCCTGTTTACTTCCTAGAGTCACACTGACTTCCCTGATACCTTTAGAAGTTGTACATTGGCAAGAATAGAACCAGAGCACAGAGAGACCATGGCCATCGATTTATTCTTTGAAACCAGCCGCCCAACCAGAAAAGCTACCCTAAAGTGTTCTCTTGAGTTTATTATTTCAAACTATAGAATCTTTGGATGTGGTCTTCACAAAAGTTAATCTTATCTTTGCTTATGTGGCTCTCTAATAGTCTACTAAGCAGCAGGCCAGAATTCAGAACTAAAAGACCATCACCATGATAAGTCAGAATGATTGGCTTTAACAACCACATATGCAACACTTCACCCTGGGGACTGCCATTTCTTAAATATATGCCCGTTTCTAGGACTATAACATTGCTCTGGTCCAAAGAAGAGAAGAATAAAAGAGACAGAATTCTTAGCATTCATAGTTCTCTCATAACTTAGAAGTATGACTGATAACTCTTGCATTTCATCTGCATACTGCTTCTGAGGGGTCCCCGACACAAGGAATGACTGTATGATATAGCTCTCTACCTACTAACATAGGTATTGAAGTCATGTCTACAAATCACACGTGATCTAATGGGCCCATTACGTATTCCTTTTGGAACTCACATTACTAGCAAGGCCTCTCTAAGTACCCTGGTTTTTGTTTCTGTTTAATGTATGTTTCTTTTTTTTTCAATTCCAGAAACACAACCAGGGTGCTGTAGAGGGATGTTTTTAGAGCCACGAGAAAGGACACATAACCCCAGTTTGTCAAACCATCAGGATCAACCTTTGGAAATTAAGAGGTGGCATTTCCAGGTCTGGGTTGCCTTCCCAACCGGCCGTATCTGTTTGGCCTTTGGCTGATAGGATGCTGTTGTCCATTTCGCATCACAGTTATGAGTGATTTGAGTCATCAGGCGAGGAGCTAATTGACCGTTAATCAGGCTCTAAAGTCAGAATAGGTGATGACATGTGTTACCCAGTCACATAAAGAACGCAAATTTGATCTCTTATACTTATCAAAGGCTCCGCCAATTTACAAATCCTCTAGGTCTTTGTTTTGTTGCCAAGTGAGATGAACCACGATTACAGCTTTCAACTGGGGAAAGCACCTTCAAATTAAAGGCTGTGTTGCTAAAGCCATGAGTGTTTCGGGACACTCTTTTGGTCTATTATAATTCTTCTTGCGGATTGAATCCATAAAGGTCAGAACTAAACAGTACTTACTTTGGTTTAAGACTAGACCTCAGGACCAAGATTACTTCATAAGCTATATTGTGTGGATGAGTAACTCTGAGCATTCTCTAGCTTCGAAAGTGCAGGGCTGTAGCTATTGAGCAGAACAAGAAACTTAGAGATGACATTCGATTGGTGCGGGTTATCCATGACCACAAGTACATCTAAATGATAAGTGATATTCCATTCGGATGGCTGACCATGGTTAGGAAATTGAAATGTTTTGCATGCAAAGGGCAAATAGGGGAATCTTAGATACTAGTGTTACGGAGAGCTGGACATTCAGATATGGAATGAAATAAGTGGAATAAAACATTAATTTAATATTTCCACTGACAATTGACTTAAAATTTCAAGGTACTTTATATTATAGGCATGGTAAATTCTATGTCCACCTATTAGTTATTATATTACTTTATTTGAGCCAAACAACAATTCAGAGAGGTGTGAAAAAAGGGAGTGTTTTAAACAATTGAAGCCTCAAAATATGTTTCAAAATATGCTGGTACTCTCTGGGAAGTACAGAAGAGGTCAAATGGAACAACATAGACATCAAGGCCTCCAGGCAATTTCAGAGAGTTCTGGGAAAATAACTGTGTACACTCTCCATGAATTGCATTGGCAAAGATCCTTCTGTCTCATAGGCAGGTGAGTCAATAGAATTCTGCAACCTGTCCTCTTGTAAAGACTGTGAAATTGAATGCTGATTAAGTCTAAACATTTAGAAGCTGACCTGTGCTCATGAATGCAAGGCTGGGTCTGGAAACAGAAAAACATGACCATTTCTTTACAATGTTATAGCTGAATAGGGTTTAGAGAAGGTATGAAATGTTTACGATTAGCTAAATAAATGGTGAAGATGAGCTAAGGTTGATGGGTCACAGTGAAGTGTAAAATCTGACAATAACATGCTGTGGAAAAGGTTGGGTCAATAATAGTAGCTAATCAGGGTTATGCTTGACATTGAGGTGTGTGTCACTTTTTCTTAGTGTTCATAACCAATACTACATATGACAGTTTTTTTTTCTGGGTTGAGAAGTAATAGGGCATTATATAAAATGATATTTATAACAAGAGGCATGGGATATCTGTACGTTGAAACCCCATTTGGACCAACATGATGTGATAATATCTCATTATTAATTTTAAAAGATTAAAGCAGTAGTTATTATTGCTACTGAATAGACAGAAATGTCTCAAGGACATATTATGCACAAGATGGGTCAGGCTGTGACAAATTTGATAATTATAATTCATGGAAGTAAGTCAATCATCAATCTGGCCACCGAGCTTACCTCTGTGCACTTCTTTGCCCTGGACACTGGTTAGAAAACTATGGGGTGTTGTCTCTTAACCACAGGAAAGCACTGGTTTCCATACCTTACAGCTCTGTTTCAGATGCTCATTCGGGGGCTATAGCTCTAGACACCTGACACAATTGGGAGATTGGGAAGCTCAAAAGGAGTTCAATAGGGCTCATGTTTACTTTGTTATAAAGTGATTCATGAGACCCGATCAATCTGAGCCATGGAAAAGTGAAATAACAAAAGAACCTAGAATTTATAGGACGTCTTCTCTCTCCCAAGAGTATGAAATGTTTGTATGTGCTCAATTTGATTTAGGTTAATATTCTCTCCGTTAGCTAATGCAATGCAGTGGAAGAATCTCATTTCAGAGAGGAGGGTCTAGGCACAGGGGGGTGAGGCCACCACCCAGCTCCTTATGCACAGAACCAGAGTGTTTCACTCTCCAGCCTCTTTGCCATATGTGCTCATGGTGCTGAGTCTGTCGAATTACCCTCACCACATCCAAAACACAGTGCTATACTTGGCCCATTGTTGTCTGATTCTCCACATGATAATAATCTCTGCCAATTGTATATCTTTTCCCATAAAAATTTCTTATCGAGAAAACAGGAATTAATGAATTTCTTTAGAAATCTAGGAAATCATTACTGTCTCCTGGAGGGGAGAGTACCTTGGCTAATTGCTGCTCTGCCCCTTTGGAAATGTTGAGAAATCAGTAGCAAAGGTTTAGTTAAGGCTTAAAAGAAATACAAGTAGAGCAATAAGCCACCTGTCATGGCTGGGGGTGCAAGGGCAGTAAATCCAGGAGGTAGTTTTCATGTACAGTGTATAATTTGGGCCCTGACAGAGCTTAGATGAGGAATAGGTCTATATAACTATTGATCCACAGAGCTATCAGGGACATCATTTAAGTTGATGGCTTGTGTTGGTCCCTTAGGATGTGGAGTCAGCTTTAACCTGCAAGGAGAAAAAATTAAAGGTAAATGAAAAGAAAAGGGAAAGCCTTCCATACTCTCCCCTTTAATCAGAAACACTTCTAAATGACCTTGGCTTTTGGCTAGCATGGTGTTAGTTTATTCATTTATTTACTTATCTAATTTTTTTGAGGGATGCCTACCACTTAACATTCCATTAGATGCTTACAAATATGTCACCCACACCTACTCCTTGACAGTCATTATAGCCTAAGAGACAAAGAGAAACAGGCCACCCCGGTCACAATCACTAACACGCACAGGGGTGGGGGTGAGGGTGGAATTGGGAGAATGGAGACAGAGACCCTAAGATAGTTTCCTGGCTCCTTTCCCAGAGTCTTTCTGCATCTGGAATGGCAGATGCAGATATGCTTCAGGCCTTTCTTTATTCTGAAGTTGCAGATCCTTAGGCCACTGGGCATATTCCTAAGCCTTGCCTATGTCTTCACGCTGAACTCATGTTCTGTTTTCTCCCTGAACCCCCTTGCATTTGGATATTCTACTTCCCTACCTATTGGTCCTTTTCCTGGTTTCCAAATGTGTGACTGTACAGTGGCTTTTCTGTTGGTGGTGTTGCTTCAACCATTGCTCTGGCCCACTTGCCTGGCATTGCTGTTCTAACTGGGACACTTTGCACCTCTTTGACGACAGTGGAGACTGTTCTTTCACTTATCTTTCTTTGAGCTCCTTTGGTAAATAGTCCACCGGGTCCTGACCATGGTCCAAAAAATACAGCGAATGCTTTCAAGGAGGTAATGCCTCCTTCGACGTCACACCTTGCTAAAGGGTTAGAGCTACACATACTTAAAGGCTAAAAGGATAAAATACCTACACAAATTCATGGCCAGTACTGTTAATTTCTTCCATCAGTTCAGATAATTTGTAATCAACCCATGGTCATTATTCACCATTGGTGGGAAATAAGATGCTGTATATTATACCTGTTGACATGCATACCCTGAATGGCTCACAGTCCTTGAAGGTCAGAACAGTCTCTTATAAAATTTATTATTCCTCCAATATGTACCTGCAATGAATATTTGGGGCCATTTCATGCAGACAATTTATGAATTGAAATAAAAATGTTTTATATCACACACCATCTAAAAAGGGAAATCTCAGCTCCTATCAATGCTCTGACCCTGTGTTCTTTTGGTTTTCCATCTAATTCTCTGACTTCAGGTCCCAGAGTCTTGTCTGGGCTTAGCAGTTCTCAGCCCACATAATTTCAATGACCTCTCCAAATATAAAGATTAAGCCCATCTTACCTCATCTTGTCCAAGTGCATAATGGATATGTATACATGGTTGGAATCATACAAGTGTTTCTACCAAAAATGCCTAGCTATTTGCCCATAAGTGTTCCTCCTAAGTCTAATTACATATCAGCATCCTTACCCTCAAAAACTCTACCCATGTCTGTCACTTGCCATCACCTACTTTGACCTCTTACCCCAGATCCCTTGCTTCAGTTACTTTTCTTTATCCCAATATTCATCTTGAATTTGAGTGATCCTTCTCAAGCACAACTAGCTAATTCATTTGTCTAACTCTAATATAATTGAGCACCTTCTGTGTACAAAGCACCACATAGGCTATGCTGGATGAAGCAGACTAGATAATCAACTAAATTATCCAAGAAAACCTCCAAGTACGTGAGGAGAAAATGATGAGACCCTCAGTAGTATGTATAGAAAGCGTTAGGGCATTAAGGTCTCAGGGGAAATGGTGTATGCAGAATCAGGCCCGAGCGCGCGCGCGCGCACACACACACGTATGTATTAGCAAGAAGTTGTAGGGATTTCCTTAAGTTAACACAGCACTTAACATTACTTATCAACAAGGGAAGCAGGGCATAGCCAGTATAATTTCTGTCCAATTTTGTCTAACTTTCTGCCATCCTAGTCCTGTGACTGAGATCATGTGGCCATTGGCTCTGTTTCTGTGCTGTAGTCTGGACATCTAGCTGTGGCTATAGGCTTGAATCTGAAGGCTCCTTCCAGGAACCTCATTTGGATGCATCACGGTGGCCTGCCTTGTGTTAAATTCCCAGCAGCTGTCTCCTGGCAGGGGCTTAGACTAGACTCAACTTGCTCTTCCAATAGAGGAATGAAAAAAGGCTTAACTGTAGAAACTTAGCTGTATACCTGAAATTTTCTCATCTGTCTTTTGTTGTGGCAATAAGAGAGTTGTTCATTGTCTTTCACATTGGGTGTATGAGGATGAAATGACTTGAAATGTGGCAGGGTGCAAAATTGGAAGAAGATGAAAGCAGAAATATGGGTGTAGAACTTGTTATTCTGAGATATCAGGAGAAGAAAGGAAAACCAGAGCAACTTCTCAGAGGGGAGGCCACAAGAGGCAAACAGAGCTCTGGGCAGAGTGGACCTGTATCTTGCATATTCTTCTTCAGGCAAAAAATATCTTCAGAGGGAAAGACAATGTAGTGCCCAATAATCATGATATCACCCACATAATGGACATTTAGAAAAACTCCACTAGGTTCCACCTCCTTAAATTTGTCGTGTGGCAGAGCTTAGGGGAGTCGACACCTGCTCCGAGTGACAGTCAATGTGGTTCCTGTCTGAATGTAAAAAAAAAAAAAAAAGCTGTTTCTGCCACTTCTTAACAGGGGTGGAAAACATCACCTTCACTAGCTCGTGTGCAGCATAATCAAAAGCATGTTGATTTACTCCAGGTAAAGTGCCACCCTTGGCCGAGAAGCTACAACTGGGGCTGAATTTGAAGGCACCCGTTTGACATCCTCTGGGAGATGTCTGGATTTTGGAGGGTGAGACTGGACAATTAAATGGAAACAAAGTGAGGCAGACCACCTCTGAAACCTAGGTCATGGCGATAAGATCTTAATTTTTGACAATATATAAAGTGTTATCTTTCAATCTGGTTTAAAGAAGAAACTATTTTGTTATTTTGGAGCTAAACCAGCTTTAGTGTATATATTTTGAGGTCGGTGAGGTTTCATATACCCTAGGCTGGGCTCAAACTTGTTACATGAATGAAACTGACCTTAAATTCCTGATTTTCGTGCTTCCACCTCTGGAGTGCTGGGATTACAGGCATGTGCCACCATACCAAGCTCACACTGGGATCTTTAAAGGCAGTATTAATCTCTGCCATTTTTCCTAGGGCACAGTAGCATGTTTTATTTGTAAAATATAGTTTTTTAGAAGGCACAGTGGCTTCTGCTTACACCTCATCACCATAGTGGCTCTTCCTACAAAGGATGTAAGAATTTTGCAAGCAAACAACTGTCCATTACAGTGGCACCTATGGTGGTTTATGTGGGAGTAGATATATTTGTGGATCACTCACATATCTGTACCCATTGTGAACAAGATGGTGCTTAGTATACTCTTTATTAGTGGATCCCTTTAAGTTACTAATCTTTTGAAATTATATTTTTATCTTTTCTTTGAAAATATATGTATGTAATGTATTTTGATAATATCCCCCTTCTATTTCCCTTTCAAATCCATCAAGACTTGCCATTTCTCCCTCCAGATTTCATGTTCTCTTTTTGTAACCCACCAAGTCCAATTAGTGTTGCTAGTATGTGTATGGGTATAGGGCTATTCACTGGAGCATGGGCCATGCACCTGATTCCACATTCTTAAAGACAGTTCACAGCAGCTCTCAATTGCCAGTAGCTCCTCAACTAGTGGTGGGTCTTGCAAGTCCCTTCCCCATCCATGCTGCTCTTTTAAAAATATGTACAGTATTTTAAATTTATTCTTTGGGAATTTCATGCATGCATACCTATACTTCAAACATATTCATCTATTACTCCCTATCTCCAACTCTTCCCAGATCCTCACATACCCTCCTTGTTCCCTCCCAACTTTCCATCTTCTCTGTTTTTAAAATTGTATAATCTACAGAGTTCAATGACACTGGTCTACACACACACACACACACACACACACACACACACACACACACACACATATATATTCATTGGGGTTGGTCAACCTACATCTCCTAAGAAAGCTGAGTTGAGTCTCCTTCTGCTAACAGCCATCAAATCCATCCATAGCACCTTAGCTAGAAGTAAGGATACCTGTGCCCCTCCCCCATCCACATTGGAATGCTGATTGGCTTAATCTTGTTCAGGTCTTGTGCAGTCAGTCAATGGTCCTAACATGTCTAGAAGATATTTCACCATAGTCCTTCCTGACCGGTGTCTCTTACAGAGCTTGTGCACCCCTTTCTGTGATGTCCCCTGAGCATCTGGAGAGGGACTGTGGTGTAGATGGCCCACTAATTGCTGGGCATTTCACAGACACTTGTTCTCCACACTTTGATCAGTGGTGAGTTAACTTCTGTCCAGTGCATGAAGATGCTTCTCTGATGAGGACTGAGAGCTACACTAATCTTTGATAGTAAGTCAGCCTAGCAAAATAGTAGATGGCAATTGATTTGTTGCTATAGTACTCGTGACATTATTGCACTTACGAGCAAATCTTACAAGACCCATTATTACCATGGCTTGCAGGATTCACATGAGGGCAAGGCTGTTGGCTACTTTTTTTTTTTTCTCTAGAAGCCATCATAGCACCTTCCACTAGTATGAAAGCCAGCCAGCATGGAGGAAGCTTTTAGGTCAGACAGTACCAACCTGATTTCTTCATGCCCTATGACAAAGCATGTGATGTCTTCAGCCATAGGGTTCTACCGTCAAGTTCTGATGGACATTCAAGAGCAGTGTCAGTAACCTGCATTGTTTTAGAGGTCTCTGGGACCCACCAACCACCAACTCAAGGATGAGAGATATACCACACTAGACCTTTTATTTGGTACCTTAGGATTTCAATGGCTACGATGAGCACCATGACCAAAAGCAACCTGGGAGGAGAGGATTTTCATCTTAAGTGTATAGTCCATCATCATGGGGTCAGAGCAGGAACCTGGGGGTAGGAACTAATGTAGAGGCCATGGAGCGGTGCTTACTGGCTTGCTCAGTTTGCTTTCTTACATACCCAGAACCACCTCCTCAGGGACAGCATCTCCTACATTGGGCTGGACCATTCCACTTCAACCATCAATCAAGAGAATGTATGCTAAGCCATATAACTCTCAGAATTGTGGCCTATTTATTTCAGTTGTTTTGTACTGTATTTATTGTTATAAGAGAAAGAACCATTTGTTGGACTGAAAGGGGGAGCTGTTGGGGGGAAAATATCTACCTTAAACTAAAAAAAAAAAAAGGGTAGAGGATGGGGGTTTGAGGGGAAAGAGGGTGGAAGGGGGGAGTAGGGAAGGGATTGTGATTGAGATGTAACTGGAAGAAAAAAAAAACCTGGTTCCACTATGATGGAGATGTAACCTGAAGTAATAAATAAACATAAAAAAATAAAACAAAAAAAGAAAAGAAAATGCCCTAAAAGTCCATCTAGTGAAGACATTTTCTCAAGTGATGTTCCCTCTTCCCAAATTACTCTAGCTTGTGTCAAGTTGATAAAACAGTAGCCTGCACAACAACCTGTGGCTTCTAAAGAAAGCATTACTTCTCATGTTGGCTAACTCCATTTTAAACTCTGTGTGTGTGTGTGTGTGTGTGTGTGTGTGTGTGTGTGTGTGTGTGTTAGGATGTTTATACAATAGGTTTTGTATAGCCTTTTAAAATGTTCTTAGTGAAGCCGGGTGGTGGTGGCGCACGCCTTTAATCCCAGCACTTGGGAGGCAGAGGCAGGTGGATCTCTGTGAGTTTAAGGCCAGCCTGGTTTACAAAGCGAGTCTAGGGCAGCTAGAGCTGTTATACAGAGAAACCCTGTCTCAAAAAACAAAAAGTTTTTAGTGTAGATTACTACTGTGGCAAGAGTTTTATTTCTTAAAAAACAAAACAAACAAACAAAAAATGCTTGCTATATGAGAATGTTTTAACTTTAATCCCAGGTGTGGGGCTGCTTCAGTTTGTCCACACCTGTAAACCATAAGTACTCATGCACTAGCAGGGACGTGGCTTAGCCATCTGCAGAAAGTTAATTCTGAAAACTTGGGAGAGGGGTATAAAAAAGCCAGAGCCCCGAGATGTAAGGGGGGCTCCGAAGAAGGAATAGGTTGCTGCTTTCCCTGCTGGTGCTCATCCACACTGCTTATGGTTCATTCTGCTGCTGTGTTTCCTGGTTTGCTGTGTATGGTATTACTGGTTTGCTGGACTTCTGGATATCGTTATTACTGAGACTGGTACTGCCCCCAAAAGAACCAGACTAATCAGCAGGAAGTAGTTCAAGAGACCTACATCCATTTCCCCTCTAACCTTCTTTCACTTCCACCTAGTATCTGGGGGGGTTGGAAGGAACTAGGGTTGGAAGGGAGGTAGAGGATTAAGTACTGTAAAATTAATTAGAGTATAAAATAGAAATAATAAAACCACTTTCAACAGACTACACCCAAGATGACCCCCGTTCAGCATCACATGGGATGGCAGAGCAAGCTTGAGAGATCGTTGCCTGGTGCCACAAGCCCCAGGTGGGCATAGCACCCCTGAAATGAGCCCAGATACCCAGAGTCCCTAGGTGCCACTAAGATGAACAAGTAAGTGGTAGAGAGATGGAAGAGAATGAGTAACAGAAGGATATATGCACAATGAAGAGAGGTGGAACTAGAGACTCTAGGGTAGTGAAGAAAAGCCTGATGCAAGTAGCCAGAGATGCCACAGAGATGTTCATGAAGAGGTCCTGGACTGTGGTGCTGCTGAGGGCCATGTCTAGGTCTGTGGCCCTGAAGCAGTGGGGAGGGGGGAGTGTTGTTACCACCAAAGAAGTCCCTGGTCTAGGCTGCTGCCTGGGGCCATGTTGATGTCTGAGGGCTGTACAGAGCTGGCCCCACCCCTTGCCTGGGAGAGCTGCCCCAAAGGCATGAGAACAGGAGAGCTATCCCTTCCCCCCTTACCAGCTATAGCACTCAGGAGAGCTTGCCCTGCCCCTTGCTGGCTGTGGCATTGGGTGAAATTGCTGGATGCAATGCTGGAGAGCTGGCTCTGGTAGTGTGGGTACAGGAGAACTGTGGGCAGACCAACTCACCTGCCACTCAGGCCCAGATCCAGGGCTTTGAGTTGGCCCACCCCAATATCTACCTCATCTATGAGCTGCTGAAACACATGAAGGGCCAGGTCCTACAGATCCAAAACGTCAGGCTCTCCATGACACAGGGCAACAACAGAATATCCAAGAGTCCTGGTAAGAATACAGTTTTGATAGTGTAGCAGAAGCCAGAGATCTTGAGTCAGACTAATGATTCAGTGCAATGAAATTTGCAAGTAAAGGTGTGTGGACAAAGGATATACTGTGAGACACACTGTGACACACTACAGCTTCTACACTGAGATTTTGTTTGTTTTTTATTTTGGGGGGAGGTTGCAAGGGTGGAGAGCAGATATGAAGGGACAAGGAGATGAGTGGGATTGGGGTGCATGATGTGAAATTCACAAAAAATCAATAAAAAGTTTTAAAAAAAGTTCTTAGTGTTATTCATTCCTCCTTCTTCCTCTTTTCACGTTATGTTTTAATATGTATGACCAGATACAAGTCAACCCTTGTGCCCAAGAGTCCTAGAAAAGATGCTTTACATAGTTTTCTTGGTATTACCAGAGTAAGTGGCCACAGATTCCTCTGGAGAGGGGTTGACAAAATTATGATTAAATATATTCATTTTGGTGTTACAGGGTCCTGAGTTTTGAGTCTCAACCTCTCTCTCAATATGTGGCTTCTGAGTTAAAGTCACAAGTGGCTTAGATTCAGAAACTGGATACAGGAACTCTTTTGTTAGAGTATCTGCCCTCAGGTTCCTGATCATCCACCCATACTTTAGGTTTTGACAATACTCTGATCAATTAATTGCCTGCCTATTGTGTCCCTAGCTTACCATGCTCTGTTAACAATCTATCTCTTCTTAAGCTGGGCATACCTTGTTGTCTAATTTTGCAGCTAATCACAGTCCTTGTACTTATGGTAGATCATATATTTGTGTTTCCCTTGAAATTCACATGTTGAAGTAAGTGCTTAATGAGAGGGAAATAGGAGGTTTGGTTTTTAGGTGGTAATTATGTCATGAAGGTGGATCTCCAAAGACTGAGATTAGTTCTCTCACCTTTTCCTATCACTTGTAACTACAGAGAGACAATGCCTGTCTATGAACTTGGCAGTGGTCCCTTGCAGACAGTTTCTTTTGGTACCTTAGTCTTGGATTCTAACCTCTATCTGTAATGGTATAAAGTCACCCAGCTAATGCCATTTTTGTAATGGGAGCCCAACCAGGCTGAGTGTGTCCTCCTTGCCTCTGACAAGGAAATATCACCACCAAAGTGATCTACTCCACCTTGACCAGCAAGACACTGGTCAATGCAGCAGCATATCCTTCCCTGAATCCTGCATTGTACATCTCCTCATCAGTGCCCCCATTTCTATCTCACTGCCTTGGTAAATGGGACCCTTCAGCAGGACATTGTCATCACAAGTATTTGCACTGTATAGCAGATTCACATTAGCACACCAACTTCCCTGGCCTTTGAAAATCTTCACTTTCTACCTGTTGAGGCAACTTTGGTGTTTCTACTTACCTTAGTGTTGGCCCTTTCTTGTATCTTCTAAGAGAAAACTTAGCTGAATAGTTATAACTATTACTTGAACCAGGTTATGAAGTCCTGTATTACAGGACAGAGTTCCCAGACTGAGGCTCCTTCACTTGAGGCAGTTCTGGCACCTTAAGATCCATGCTCTCCAACAATAACTTTGTTTGTTCTGTCAAGCATCCTGGAATATATCTTTATCCTCTTTTTACTGGCTCAGCACATTAGCAATCCATTGTGTTAAGACTGATTGTGTTGACCTCAGGTGCCTGTAGGCTTCTCTTTGTTGACTAGTAGGTTGTTGTAGAAATTCAGAGGGATTATATGTTGCCATAAGAGTCAGAGGCCTCTTCACAGCTTCAAACAAGGGAGTGATAACAAGTAACAGGAAGCAGTGAGATACTTCTGTAGACCACAAGTTCAGACAAATCTGGGATAAAGGAAGAAAGAAAGCATGCATAGCCACTGAAGTCCTGCTTAGAATCTGGACTCTATCCTTGCATCAGGAAACCTCATTGATGACTTTAGTTGGGACACCAAAAATGATCAAATATTTGTTTCACTGAACTGCCTGCTGCAGGGAGATATGATTGTAGTTGGAGGCAGGTGAGAAGAGAGTCTGGGTGGCCACTCTGGAAGCTGTTGTGGGAATTCAGAAAGAGCTCTTGGTGGTTCGACCTGGGTTGGTGAGAGTGAAGACCGAGGGAAGGGATGGATGGAGGTGAATGGGAAGGAGGACAGTGGGATCCAAATCAAGGATGACATTCACCAGGAAGAGCAGCAGGTTTAGGGGTGAGAAAAGGGGTCAGTAAGATGAGTTCCATTTGGAATTTGAATTAAGTAAAAAACATACTTAGGCAACAGGTGACAGCTGTTCAATACAAAAGGGAGATGGGAGATGTGGCTGCCTAGGTATTTAAAATGCTGGGAAGACCAAAAAGGCAAGGCCCACATTTAGATTCCTGTTCACTAACCATTTAAGTGAGTCAGTTACCTTTCATAGTTCTCTTTTAGCTTGGAAATGCCCTGGTAGGAGGCAGAGGGTTGATGTTCAATGTATACGACTTAAAAATTTGAAAGGACTCTGCAAACATAAATGATTTTATTTTGGAGTTGATGGAATCAAGCCCAGCACCAACTTGCTTCTGTAGCATAGTGAGGGCTCTGCACCCACATCTCAAGGAAAGGAAATGAGCTCAGTGATGCATCTGGGAAGAACTTGCCCAAGGGGTGGCAGAAGAAAAATCTCTTCTGAAATATAAGAGTGCTACTTTACCAGGCTTACTGGAGTACAAGGAAGAAATAAAAAGAAAGAAAATAGGAAAATGGCTGCATCACATCATCTGATGGTGATTCATAGGGGAAACAGAAAGCAGATGTGATGTTGAAAAGGCTGGGTGAGGAAGGCCTGGGACAGAGAAATGAGTCAGGCTGCTGGATGCAGGGAACTATGGCCTGAGATGCTAAGTACTCAGTATGCACAACTTACAGCAGTTTTTTGTTTTGTTTGTTTTTGTTTTTTGTTAGAGAAGAAAAATATTCCCTTTGATTAGGAACCCTTGCTTATTCTTCCCCACTTAACATTTCAAAGGGGTGGTTCAGACAATGTAAGATGTGTTTACCTCTTGCTCTGTCTTCAGAGCACTCTGTCTCCAGAAGTCAGGAGTCTGAGCAATGGGGGAACTGCACTACTGGTTATGTTCAATATTCTAAAGTCTCAGTTTGAACATTGTTTCTCATTCCTTCAGGTATCTTTGATGGATCAATGGTGCCTTAGTGCTCTGTAGACAGGAACAAATGTAATTTGAAGGGAATTTTCATGGGAAGCTAGGAGTTGGGATAGGTGCCATCCTTCAGTGATTAGTTGACATCCATGCATAGGTGGTGGGTGAGGATGAGGTGGTGATTTTTCCACTTATTCACTGGAAAGTAAGCACACACTCATGCCTGTGTTTTTGCTGTTAACACAGGGAATAAGATTTGTTTTCTTAGCTGAACACAAAACTCCCTGAGGGCTGAACTGAAAAGCTCAGATGATTATTCTATGTGTTCTTCCTTAACCCCACCAGCTCTGGGCTCCTGACTAAACCCCATTTCCTTTTGGAAGAGTGTGGCTGCCCTGTGGTATTGTTCATAGGTAGAAAAGCCATTCTACATTTCTAGTTTCCTGTCCACACCTCATTATTCCCCCTGTTCTCACAATGTCCTTGACCCCATATCTTGTTTTTTGTTGTTGATCTTTCATTTATTTTATCTTTTTTAAAGCATAGTGGTGTCACGTCGTCATCACATTAAGACCGTTGCTTAGACCCGTTGCTTAGAGGATGCGTTCCCCTCCCCCAATGCTGCTGAGCCTCTCTAGAAGGGAATACCATGATTGTCCTTTCTGTCTTTCAACCTTCCCTTTGTTTTTTTTTGTTGTTTTTTTTTTTGGATAAGAGAGCCTGTGAGGTTTTCACATTCATCCCTCACCCGTCTTTCTTCCACCACCTGGATCCCCAAGTCAGATGTTTGGGGTCTAACAAGGTCCCTGGAGGAGTGGCCCCTTTTCTCTAAGAAGGCTCAGCAGCATTTCTACATATGGCAGACACATGCCTACATATTCTGCCTTTGCATGGGCTAGGATGTTGATTGACAAGGCACCAATGGCAACTAATTTTATATTCCCAGTGCTTAGCTATGTTCTGCTCCTCACAGGTGGTAAAGGCTGGACTGTAGGGCTGGAGAAACCGGGAGTGTCTGGGTGAGTTTTCATATTTCATGTTGCTCTGATGTATTTGAAACCGGGAGTGTCTGGGTGAGTTTTCATATTTCATGTTGCTCTGATGTATTTGAGAGGCCGGGAGGGAAGACTGTGGGCGGTACAGCCTCTGGGGTGTAAGCAACACTCTGAGAGCATTCCCTTCCTCCACTGTGGCGGCTCCCTGATCTAATAGGAACAGAGGGGGCTGCAGAGAAAATGCTTAAGCTTTCAAGTCTATCTGATGTCCTTAGGGACTTGAACAAGGGGGCACTTTTCCAAGCTGGTAGAAAGACCCCCAACATGGAAGTAAGAGAAAACTCTTAAAAATATCTGAGGGCATATTAAAATAAACAGGCTCAACACAATTTTTCACATAGCCACACAGGCATATTCCTTGTGCTTGGAAATCCTGGAGTCTCTATGAAAAACTGATAGATTCAAGAGAGAGGCTTGGAGGACTATGCAAAGGATTCTCTGTAACCCCCCTCTCTAAATCACTGTTAATCAAACCTAAGGTATATTAGATCCCATTTTATTTTGAAACAGGATCTCACTCTGTAGCCCCATCTGGCTTGGAATTCACTGTACAGACAGGCTGGACTTAAACTTTCAGAGACCTGCGTGTCTGCCTCTTCAGTGCTGTGATTAAAGCTGAGTGGGAGTGTGCCTGGCTCTAGATGCCAATTATTTTACGGTGTGCCAGGAAAGGGCCTTCATCTAGTTCTCTTTGACTCAGAAACACTAAGTGGCAAGCCAAGTATGTCTCTGAATACTCTGTGGTAGGCTAGTAGACATTATTCATTTTAGGTCACCTCACTGGTGATTAGATGTCACTTTTTCTTTCTCTATTGTCTTCTATACTCTTTGGATGGTAGGTTTGTCCCCTGAGCACCTGGATGCGCAAGTCCATGTAAGAGATAATGTATTTCAAACAACTCTATCATGCTGAACCTAAAGCATCTTGGGGTGCCGTAAGTTACTCTTCTCCCAATCACTGTGAGCCTCAATGCCCTATAATTACTGTTCAGGATGCACTGTGGTGCCCATTTAGTCAGTGTGTGCATCTTGGGCAAAACTCTTTGCAGTGTCTTGTTTCTGCTTTTCCATAGAAAAACCTGCCTGTCCTAGGTGGCTTCCCCTTAGGCCCTGGCTGATAGTTAGAATGGCCTCCTGCCACTTGAGAGTTGCCATCAGGGGCTAGAATGTGCTCACCTGTTAACCCTGTCTCACTGGAGATAATGGACCTCAGCCCAGAAGGAATGCAAGGCCACAGGCACCCCAGTGTTGGGCATGTACTGGATTCCCTTCTGTAGGGAAAGACCAGCTGTGCTGGGAATGAGGTGATGTATTTCTTCTGTTCCCAGGCAGCTGACAATTGGCATGAGGGAGATATCTTCTTCACTCAGAATACCCACATGGAGCTTGCACGATGCTCTCGTATTCTTCCCTGATGTACTCTACCTGAGTCAGTCAGCTTTCTGTCAGTGAAGAAATACTTGGGAAAATCACGATAAAGATGGAAATAAAATCATTTAGGGTTAGTGACTCAGAGGTTTCACTCCACAGCTGTCTGACTCTGCCTGGGCATGTGCTGAGGCAGAACATGATGAAGGAAATGTGATGGCAGGGGAGGCTGATCACTTCATGGCAGCCAGGAAGCAAAAAGACAGAGAAGAGACCAGAGAAACCACCCTCAAGGGCATGACCCAGTGACCTAAACTCTTCCATCTGCTAACAGGTCCACTGCCTCCCAGCAGTTAGTACCAATGGCTGGGTGATAAGCATTTAATACATAGCTTTAGAGGACACTCAGGATCCAAGCCACCACAGTACCCATTTTACAGATGAGGACTGGAAGCCTGAGGATGTTCTGGCATTGTTTGGCAGAGATTTATGGTTTACTTCATGCCGGGATCACACCACACAGTCAGCCTGCAGAATCTATGTGCTGATACATAGCACTGAGACATGTCTCCAGTCACTGTTAATGCTGGGTACAGTGGGCTAGTCTTGCAGAGAACCACAGAGAAGGAGAACCATTTCTTTTTTTTTTTGTTTTTAAATACTTTATTTTTTTTTCTTCAAGTTACATCTCAGTCACAAACCCCTCCCTATTCCCCCTTCCTATCCCGCCCTTCCACCCTCTTCCCCCCAGAAGTTTCCCCTTTAAGTCCAACAGATGGTTCCTTCTCTTATAACAGTAAGTATTATACAAAACAACAGATATAAATATGCCACATTTATGAGAGTTAAATGGCCAAGTATACCTTCCCAATGTCCAGTTTATACATATTTGGCCCCTGACTTTAACATTCTACTATCTAACCAACTCCATGAGTTTAAAGGTCTATATGTGACTCAACATTCATACTATCTTGCAACACACTTTTAAGAGTATCTTCTTAGATCTATAACACCCTCTTGATTCCTAAACAGTTCAAAATTTAACTATGAGACTCTAGCTGTCTACTCTTCAACCACCTCAGAGACCTGAGAGGGATAAATATATTTGCTTATATAGGAAGTGCAGGGCCTGCAGCTTCCAAAACTAAGAAAGAACATACCAATGATTGCCTGGACAGTTCGAGATGGAGCTAAATAGAGAATTCACAAAGGAGGAATCCCTAAGGGCTGAGAGACACCTGAAGAAATGTTCAACATCCTTAATCATCAGAGAAATGCAACTCAAGACGACCCTGAGATTCCACCTAACACCTGTTAGAATGGCTAAAATAAAGAGCTCAAATGATAGCGCATGCTGGCGAGGGTGTGGAGAAAGGGGTACCCTACTCCATTGCTGGTGGGAGTGCAGGCTTGTGCAACCACTATGGAGGTCTGTCTGGCGATATCTTAGAAATCTAGGAATAACCTTGCCTCAGGACCCAGCCATACCACTTCTGGGTATACACCCAAAGGACCTCTCACGGAGACATAGGGAAGTCTCCTCATCTATGTTCATAGCAGCCTTATTTGTAATAGCTAGAAATTGGAAACAACCCAGATGTCCCTCAACTGAAGAATGTATTAGAAAATTGTGGTACATCTATACAATGGAATATTACTCAGCTATCAGAAACAATGAAATCATGCAATTTGCAACCAAATGGATGGATCTAGAGGAGCTTATCCTGAGTGAGCTAACCCAGTCTCAGAAGGATGCACATGGCATCTATTCACTTATAGTAGGATTTTAACTATATCGTACAGGATATCTGTACTACAGCCAACACATCAAAAGGAACAAGGACATAATTTTTTTATCTTTTTCTTTTTCCTTCTTTTTTTCTTTTTTCTTTTTCCTTTTCCCTCTCTTTTTTTGTTGAGAACTATTTCTAAATCTCGTAATCAGAGCTCACCGAGTAACTAGAGGGTGGCACACAACCACCTGTGGTGGGCTGACTGCTTTTCTACATAACCTCTCCCTCTGGCTCCCGTTTCCATGGCATGAAAAGCACAGTCATTGTTATGCAGATAATGGTTGTGGTTCATGCAGGAGCTGTGTTCACACTGGATATCCACCTAGTTTTGGATCATAAAGCAGAGAAGGACTCTCCAGTTTAAGAAGGACATGTAGTTTTGTCCCATGGTTATAGGCAGTGCCAGTCCATCAAGTCAGAACAGGGTTCTAGTTCTCCCTAAGAACATAAAGCTCATGAATGCTTAAGACCTGACCCACCACTTCACTTTCTCCACAAAGATCTCCCCTCTTTTGCACCCTCAGGCATTCTGTGTGGATTTTATATAACATTAGTATGGGGTGATTTCATTTTAGTAAATGTTTAAAAAAAGTATGAATTCTGTGAGCTACTTATGAACCCTTATTTCTTTCTTTTCTTACAGGGCGGGGGAGTCTTGTTTATACACAGAATAGATATTTGATGAATACTCTTGCAGTCAACCGAGTTGATTATTTCATCCCATTACATTGCTTCATCCCTGTGAAGCAACACTCAACTCTGGAAGGGGACAGAAGCACCAAGCTGGGATTATTGTAACACCTGCTACTGATCTTTGCTTAAAGATAGAAATGTGTGCTTTTTGCATTGATGTGGAGTAGCCATTAATAACAGCTTGTATTTTTTTTTTTTAGCCCATTTTACTGTAGGAGACAAAAAGTCATCTAACCCTTTAGTAGATGACATAGTCAGGCTTAGCCCTTAGCCTAGTACTGGCTTTTCTGTAATTCCTTTAGAGGCTGAACTGAGACATTCTGGTGTGACGCAAGTTGCAAGGTACACTTGGGGAGTGGGTGCCTACAAGCCAGGGATGTCAGGGATGCCGATTCACAGCAGTGCTTCTGATGGTTAGTCTGCAGGCCGAATACTGTCAGAAGGGGTGTGAATTCTCATTTATTGACCCTAACATTTAATATTTATTCTTTTTTAGTTAGTTTTTTTCATACAATATATTTTGATTATATTCTTTCCCTTCACAGATCCTCCCACCCCCCTACTCTCCCATCTTCATGTTCAGTCTCTCTCTTTCAAAAAATCTGCAAAAATCAAAACTGAAACAAACTAAAAGAAGAGAAAAAAACCCAATATGACAAAAAGTACCCCCCAAAAAGTACACATACGTAAAAGACACATGTGTGTGTGTTGGTCAACTACCTCTGGGCATAGGGCCTGCCCTGGACTGTGGTTGGTGTTGCATGGGTTCCTATTTAAATGTATATTCCCAGGCTGTTCTTCAAGACATCCTGGGATCCTGCATATTCTGCACACCCTTGGGTGATACTTGCACCCATGGATTCGTGGGACTAACTGGCCAAATGTCTCCCTCTATCAGCAATGTTTCACTAGGTGGAGCTTTCACATAAAAGAGGTTTTAGGAGCAAGATGGCGGTGATAAGGTCGGACATGTTCTGATGGTCAGGAAGACTGACTGGGCCACCGCAGAGATATATATACTCCTGCTGAACAGCAGTTTGTGAGGCACAAACCTATCTGGGCTTACCCAGCAAAGCTAGGGACAATAAAGAACTCTGTACTGGAAATCTAGTCACTGGAAGAATGGAGATGCCAGACACAGGACACAGAGCACTTCCACCAGGAGACATTGCACTCCCTGTCACAGTGAAATAGCCAGCAGATCAGATCTTTTCAAGACATCAGCTGGTGTTTTGACCTCCATACAGAAGCCCTCCTCAGTTTCCTGAGTCCACAGCTTCCATGCAGGCGTTCTGACACCCAGGAGAAGATCAGCAGAGCCATCACAGTAAGACTGAGGGCGACTCTCCCTGGGATATGCAGCACGGTGGTATCTGGCCAACTGCTAACTGGGGAATCAAGCTAACAGGTGCTGACCTTCCCTGAGCCCAAGTGGACTGTGGACAGGATATAGATTACATATTGGAACTCCCTCCCGCACCCCCGGCTGGCCCCTTGGCACTCAGGGTACAGCATCTATGTCTCAGCCCAGAGCAGGGAAGCAATTCTGGACCATTGTGCACAGCCGGAGAAACAGGGTTGCACTGGTTCACAGAGCTTCAGTCTGAGAGGCACAGGCTGGCTCTAAGACTCACCTGAGAGTAGATTGGGAGGACCTTGGCCACAGTCCTGATACCCTAGCTACAGGGAGACTGTTGGAAGCCCCTGCCGACCCAGGCAGGCTGCTCTGGAACACAGCACTTTAAGCAGGGAAAAGGCAGCTTAGATTCACTGAGTCCAAGAGCTGTCGACACCTTGTGAACTCCTTACTGTAACTCCCTGCCCATGCTCACTCCAGCAAGGCACTCAGTCTGCAGCCTCAGTCCAGGGCATCAAGATCTCTGCCTGGAGCAGTGAAGTGGTTCTGGACTGTGGCATGCCGCCCGAGCTGGCAGGCTATGCCAGACCACAGAACTTCTGACAGAGAAGCACAGGTTTATCCTGAGACACCCCGCCATATCCCCTCCCCCCACATACCCACAAGAGTAGCTTGGGAGGTCCATATTCACAGTCCTCACATCCTAGCTACAGGGAAACTGCCAGAAACTATGCTGGCTCAGGCAGTATAGAGTAGAGCACAGGCTAGATTCTGGCCTGGAAAAGGCAACTGAGCTTCCCTGAATCCGACCACTGTGGACAGGGTGTGAATTCCACATCAGAACTCCCTACTGGCACCTGCCTTGCCCCTCAGCTAAATACTGAGGCTAGGTATTGAAACAACCCCAACCATTGCTCTCTGCCTGGATGATGTGGGCTGTACCAGATCATAGTGCTTCTGGCTATAAGGTACATATTAAACCTGAGAACCCCCTAAGAGCAGCTTGGGAGGACCACTACCACGCTTCTGACACATAAGCTGCAGGGGAACTGCAGCTCTAGCATACAGTCTGTGGCCTGCCAACCCCCACTGACATCACTAAGAACACCAGCTGGATCTTAGGAACCTGCAGTTGGGAATAACACATCTCACCCTAACCTCGGACCAGAGTCCCAATTGGGACACATCAGGAAGGGATGAGCTCTGGAAGGCACACTGAGAACCATCCCTCACACAAGGCCCCATCCAGCCTGTGGAGAACTACAGATCACCATGATTATATGGCCTCTACACCAAAGTTCCCTCCTTGGCACCAATTTCAGAAGGCACTAGGAACAAACAACTAAGAACAACCAGATGGCTAACAGCCAGCAAAAAAACAGATATGACAAAAGTCAGGCAAATATGACTCCAACAAAATTCAGCTATACTAGTTCAGCAAGCCCTGACCATCCCACCACAGCTGAAACACCTGAAAAATTATGACAAATCTAAACTTTGGAAAATGATAGAGGCCTTACAAGAAGAAAATCAATCTCTGAAAGAATTTAAAGAATCCACACGTTTACAAATGAAAGAATGGAGAATTCCATTAGAGACCTCCAAGCTAACTTAGTCAAACATGAATGGGAAAGAGACAAGGCTATGACAGATTTGAAAGATTTGTAGACAAAGATAACTAAATTGGAGCAGGAAACGTATAAAACATATAAAACAGTTCAAGACTTGAAATTGAAAATGGAAGCAATATAAAACACAAGCAGAGATAATTCTGGAGGTGTAAAGAAAAGGGAAGAGAACAAGAAATACAGACACAGTATCACAAATAGGATACAAGAGATGGAAGACAGAATCTCAGGCATGGAAGATTCAATTGTAATCAGTACAACAACCAAGGAAAATGAGAAACCTAAAAAAGATCTCACCCACAACATCCAAGAAATCAAGGACTCAATGAAATATGGAACCTAAGAATTAAAGGCATAAATGAAAGAGAAGACTCCTCACTCTAAGGTCCAGGAAACATCTCCAACAAAATCATAGAAGAAAACTTCCCAAATCTAAAGAAAGAGATGCCAGTAAAATTCTAAGAGGCATACAGAGCATCAAACAGAATAGACCAGAAAAGAAATTCCTCTCATCACATAATAATTGAAACTCCAAATGTACAGAACAAAGAAAGAATATTAAAAACTGTAAGAGAAAAAGGTAAAGTAACATATAATTCCAGGCCCATCAGAATTACACCTGACTTCTCTTTAGAAACTTTAAAAGCCAGAAGGGCTGAGCAGATGTCCTACAAGCCCTCAGAGACCATAGGTGCCCAGCCCAGACTACTATACCTAGCAAAACTTTCTATCAACATAGACAGGGAAAAAAAGATATTCCATGACAAAGCCAAATTTAAACAATATCTATCCATGAATCCAGCTCTACAGAAGATCCCAGAAGGAAAATGCCAACCCAGAGAAGATAACTACACCCAAGAAAACAAAGGAAGAAAAAAACTCTGCTGCAGTTAAAACAAAAGAAACACACAACCACCACCTACATCAAAATAACAGAAAATAACAACTTATGGTAATTAATATCCTTCAACATCAATGGACTCAAGTCCTCAATATAAAGACACAGTTGTACAGAATGGATCCCTAAACAAGACCCATCATTTTGCTGCATACAAGAAACACATCTCACTAACAAAGATAGACTCTACTTCAGAGTAAAGGCCTGGGAAAAGGTTTTCCAAGAAAATGGTCCCAGGAAGCAAACTGGAGTAGCTATCCTAATATCAAATAAAAGACTTACATCTGAAATTAATAAAAAAAGATAGGGAAGGACACTATATACTCATTAAAGGAAAAATTCATCATGATGACATCTCAATACTGAATATCTATGCCCCAAATACAAGGGCACCCACATTTGTCAAAGAAACTCTTCTAAAGCTTGAACCATACACCGATCCCCTCACTTTAATAGTAGGAGACTTCAGCACCCCACTCACTCCAATGGACAGGTCATCGAAGCAGAAACCAAACAGAGAAATAATGAGACTAACAGAGGTCATGAAACAAATGGACCTAACAGATATCTACAGAACATTTCAATCAAACACAAAAGAATACACCTTCTTTTCAGCACCTCACAGAACCTTCTCCAAACTTGATCATATAGTCAGACACAAAGCAAGCCTCAAAAGATACAAGAAAATTGAAATAACCCCTTATATCTTATCAGACTACCATAGATTAAAGCTGAACTTCAACAACAACAGAAATAACAAAAAGCCTACACGTTCTTGGAAACTGAACAACTCTCTACTCAATGACCACTGGGTCAGAGAACAAATAAAGAAGGAAATCAAAGACTTCTTAAAATCCAATGAAAACAAAGACACAACATACCCAAACCTATGGGACACAATAAAAGCAGTGCTACGAGGAAAGTTCATAACACCAAGTGCCTTCAAAAAGAAAATTGTGACAGCTCATATTAGGAACTTAACAGCAGAACTGGAAGAGCTAAAAAAAAAAAAAAAAAAAAAAAAAAAGAAGAAGCAAGTACTCCCAAGAGGAGCAGAAGGCAGGATATCATCAAACTTAGGGGTGAAATCAACAACTTAGAAACAAAACAAACAATTCAAAGAATCAATGAAACCAAGAGTTGGTTCTTTGAGAAAATCAACAAAATAGACAAACCCTTAGCCAAACTAACTAAAAATCTGAGGGAAAACCCCAAATCAACAAAATCAGAAATGAAAAGGGAGAAATAACAACACACATTGAGGAAATCCAGAGAATCTTTAGGTTTTTACTTCAAAAATCTGTACACAAAATTTGAAAAGCTAAGTGAAATAGACAATTTTCTTGATATATTCTACCTACCAAAGTTAAATCAAGATCAGGTTAACAAAACAGTCTTATACACCCTAAGGAAATAGAAACAGTCATTAAAAGTCTCCCATTCCAAAGCCAGGGCTAGATGGTTTCAGCACAGAATTCTACCAGACCTTCAAAGAAGAGCTAATAATAATACTCTTCAAACTCTTCCACAAAATAGAAACAGAAGGAACACTGCCAAACTCATTCTACAAGGCCACAGTCACCCTGATATCTAAACCACACAAAGACCCAACAAAGAAAGAGAACTTCAGACCAATTTCCCTCATGAACATAGATGCAAAAATAATAAAATACTTGCAAACTGATTCCAAGAACTCATCAAAAGTATCATACACCATGATCAAGTAGGCTTCATCCCAGGAATGCAGGGATGGTTCAACATATGAAAACCCATCAAAGTAATCCACTATATAAACAAGATGAAAGAAAAAAAAGCAACATGATCACCTTGCTAGATGCTAAAAAAGCATTTGACAAAATCCAACACCCCTTCATGTTAAAAGTCTGGAGAGTGCTGGCATACAAAGACCATACGTAGAAATGATAAAGGCTATATAACAAGCCAGTAGCTAACATTCAATTAAATGGAGAGAAACTTAAAGCATTTCCTCTAAAATCAGGGACAAGGCATGGACGCCCACTCTCTCCGTATCTCTTCAACATAGTACTTGAAGTTTTAACAAGAGCAATAAGACAACTAAAGGAGATCAAGGGGATACAAGTTAGAAAGGAAGAAGCTAAAGTATCCCTATTCACAGTGACCTCAAAAATTCCACCAGAGAACTACTACAAATGATGAACACCTTCAGCAAGGTGGCTGGATACAAAATTAATTCAAAAATTAAAGTCCTTCTTTATATAAAAGATAAAAGGACTAAGAAAGAAATTAGGGAAGCAACACCCTTCACAATACCCACAAACAACATAAAATATGGGGTAACTCTAAATAAGCAAGTGAAAGACCTGTATGACAAGAACTTCAAGTCCTTGAGGAAAAAAATTGAAGAGGACATCAGAAGATGGAAAGATCTCCCATGCTCATGGATAGGTAGGATCAACATAATAAAAATGGCCATACTGCCAAAAGCAATATACAGATTCAATGCAATTCCTATCAAAATACCAACACAATTCTTCACAGACCTTGAAAGAACAATTCTCAACTTCATATGGAATAACAAAAAAAAAACCCAGAATAGCTAAATCAATCCTGTACAATAAAACAACAGCAACAGAAACATCTGGAGGTGTCACCATCCGAGATTTCAATCTGTACTACCGAGCAATAGTGATACAAACAACCTGGTACTGGTTTAGAAAAAGACCAGTTGATCAATGGAATCAAATTGAAGACCCAGAAATAAACTCACACACCTATGGTCACTTAATTTTTGACAAAGAAGCCAAAGCTGTACAGTGTAAAAAGGGCAGCATCTTGGTCTAACTGGATGTTGACATGTAAAAGAATGCAAATAGACCTGTACTTATCATCTTGCACAAAACTTAAGTCCAAGTGGATCAAGGACTTTAACATAAAGCCCAACACACTAAATCTAATAGAAGAGAAAGTGGGGAAAAGCCTCAAACTCAACAGCACAGGTAACAACTTCTTGAACAGAACACCAATAGCTCAGGCTCTAAGACCAATAATCAATAAATGGGACCTCATGAAACTGAAAAGCTTCTGTAAGGCAAAGGACACTGTCATTAGAACAAAATGGCAATCTACAAACTAGAAAAGAGCTTTACCAACCCCACATCTGACAGAGGGCTAATATCAATAAATTATAAAGAACTCAAAACTTTAAACACCAAGAAACCAAATATCCAATCCAAAAATGGGGAACAGAGTTAAACCAAGAATTCACAAAGGAGGAATCTCAAATGACCATGAGACACTTGAAGAAATGCTCAACATCCTTAATCATCAGAGAAATGCAACTCAAGGCCACTCTGAGATTCCATCTCACACCTGTCAGAATGGCTAAGATCAAAAACTCAAATGACAGCACATGTTGGTGAGGTTATGGAGAAAGGGGAACACTCCTCCATTGCTGGTGGGAGTGCAAACTTGTACAACCACTGTGGAAATCGGTGTGGTGATAGCTTAGAAAACATGGAATAGCTCTACCTCAAGACCCAGTCATATTACTTCTGGGTACACATCCAAAAGATTCCTCACCAAACCACAAGGACATTTCTTCATCTATGTCTTTAGTAGCTTTATTTGTAATAGCTAGGAACTGGAAACAACCCAGATGTCCCTCAAATGAAAAATGTATATAAAAAAAAAAACCTGTGGTACATTTATACAATGAAATACTACTCAGTTATCAGAAACAAGGAAATCATACAATTTGAAGC
>CAJQZJ010032395.1:7635672-7665822 GCA_907164525.1 Lophiomys imhausi | reverse complement strand
TCTTTGATCCCAAAATTTAGAATGCAGAGACAGGCACATAGGATTTGGAAAGATTTAAGTTTAAAAGCTACTTACAAAAGGCAGGCTGCAATTCAAACAAATTGTCCTTTGAGATCTCAAAATATATACACTAAAGGTTTGTTTAGCTCCAAAATATCAAAATAATTTCTTCTTTAATCCGGATTGAAAGGTAATACTTTATATATTATCAAAAAAACCAAATTTGCTCCAGGAAAAATATTACCTGACCCCCCCCCAAAAAAGGTAATTGTCCCAGAGTTAGGATTAGGGCAGGGCTCTGTTCTTATCTTTCCAGGAGATTTAAAGCATCCATTCAAGGAATCCAGGGAGAACTGGACAATGGAAACCTCAGCAGAAAACAGATCAGACACCAAAGAAGACGAGTGGCCCTGATGATCCAGCCTTGCAGACTTCTTATTATCTTTTAAAGCCATTGTTTATTTTAAAATTTGTGGATTTTATAATAAAAAATTTTATTAGTGTTTATTCATTGTATAATTGATGGGTTTGCTCCTTTAATCTCTTGCTCTCTCTTTCTAACTCTCTCTCTAACTTTCTCTCTCTCTCTCTCTTACACACACACACACACACACACACACACACACACACACACACACGCACATTCTCTTTCGGCTTTTGAGACAGAGTGTCATTCTGTATCCCAGGCTATCCTGAAACTCACCATGTACTCAGACTGACCTCAAACATGTGACCATTCTTCCTTTGCAGTCTTGTGAGTTCTGGGATTATGGCTGAAAGCCACTCTACTTGGGGTTAAGTGATGGCTTCACTAAAAACATTTCATTCAAGTGTACCCTGTAGTGCTCTACTTTAACTTTATTTCCCATTTACCATCATTTCCTCCCTTTTCCTGAATAGTCCCCTATTTTCCAATACACCTGAGGAACAAGCCAGTAAACAGCACCCCTCCCATCCCCAGGTTGCTTCCCTGTTTGTTCCTGTCCTAACTTTCTTTGATGACAGGCTGTGATGTGGAAGGATAAATCAAATAAACCTTTTTTCCCCCAGGTTGACTTTGTCATAGTGTTTCATTGCAGCAATAGTAGCGTGTGTGTGTGTGTGTGTGTGTGTATGCATATATGTGTGAATGTTTGTGCATGTATATATGCATACACACATATATTCCCTTATATGCCATATCTATATATGTATACCTATATATTTCATATTCATGTATATCATATATTCTAGAGTTCATATATAAGAGAAAACATGCGATATTTGTCTTTCAGGAGCTGGCTTATTTTTCTTAATGTAATGATCTTAAGCTCTTTCCATCTGTTGTTGGGGTCATAAAAATCGGCCACTGCATCTATGATTTCAGATCATTCTTAGCAGACATGATCCTGAACTTGAGTTTAGCACATTTCTAGAACACATGTTCTGTCCTGATTAGATGATGAGGGCATTCTCATAGACATGTTTAAGTTAAGGAATGCCCTTCAAGTTCAGAAAAACCGAGTCATTCTCTGAGAAGTGGCTGAACTCATAGCTCACAGTAGATATTGGCAAACCTTTTCTGAGAAGCCAGGTAACAAAAACCTTAGACATTGTGACTCAAGGGACTTTCTGTGCCACTCAAACCTGCTGTCAGAGTGCAGCAATTACCACGGGCAATACAGAAGTAGAATGGTTTGGTTGCTCTCCTGTAAAACTTTACACTTAGAAAATGGCAGCTGGTTTGGCCCCAGCTTGTGGACACCTGATTTGGCACATTGTGAGGAGAAAGAGCAAAAATGGTGGTGAAACCAACAAAGAGGCACCCTGCAGAGGAGAGAAGGTGCTGAATTCCCACTCGCTGGCTGGCAGGCTAACAAAGATTACTCTTAGGATGTGCTCTTGCTTTCTGCAATTACAAGCTCTGTTCATTTGCCTTCATTCCCTTTGACTCCCTCTCAGGTAGGAAGTGACTTCAAACTCCTATCCTTAGATCTATGATCTAGATCATGGTTAGAAATGATAAGTTAATAGTAATGTCTTTAACTATTACTTCTTTCAGGGTGATTTTCAGATTGTGAATGATCTTTCCTCCTAATAAAAAGTTTGATGTATACAATGGACACACCTCCTTTCTGAGCCTCATCCTTTGCCTCATCTGTGGTGTGGCTCAGAAACTCAGTGGGGATTGTGGTTTCTGTTGCAAATGTTCCATAGTAGTAAAAACAGTGCTTCAACAATTTGTTTGTTTTGAAATAGTCAAATCAACATGTCTTATTACATAAAAAAATTAGCTTAGCTTTATAACAGGTTTTATTTTTAAGCTGTCATATATTTACTGTACACTGTAGCAGGTTTCATGAGGACATTTCATACAAGTACAGAAGGTCTATTCTTATGTGTGAATAAGATAATTCAATTAAGTATTTATTCTGACTTGATTAGAAGTAGTAATGAATGGGCTAGAGAGATAGCTCAGAGGTTAAGAGAACTAGTTGCAAAATCATGAGAACCAGAGTCAAATACCAGCATCCATTAACAAATTAGGCATCCCATAAACAGCAGTAACTCCAAGTCTGAGGAATCAGGTGTCCCCTTCCGGCCTCCTCATGTAGAGGCCAGTGCACACCCAGGTACACATGAATAAGAAATTATCTCTTTTAAAAAGAGAATAATAATAATAAAACATCAACAAGATAGAGAGAAAACCTTCTAGTTCTAAAGACATTTAAATTAGAAGAATCCATGTAAATTCATAGTAATCATTCTTTTTGTAAAAAAAAAAATGCTTTAAAATTCTAATTTCAAAAAGGTGTAAAAATAATGGCCCCTTTATATTAATACTCCAGGTTTAAAATTTTCATTTATTTAAAACCACTTCCCATCAAGGGAACACAGTTTCTTAGAAGAATAGGAATTCTATGCATGAGGAAAGAAATGTGGACAGGGAGTAGAGGAATCCTTCAACAAAGCTCTCAGTCATAGGCAATTGTCTTAGAAGGACTCAGGAGATAAAGGAATTTCTACTTAGAAAGCTGGGGAGGGGCAGGAAATTTGAAGCACTGACAATAATTAAATGCAACAAATATAAAATATTCATAATAATACCTAAAACAATTATCAAAACAGAAAAAAATTTAAAAAAACAAAAACAAAATTTGAGTTATACCTTATAGTTACTATAGTAGGGAATCAGTTCAATGTAAAATCTAGGAAGTAGAGAGAGTCTAGTCCATATCCTGGTTTTCCTGTAGGTGCAGAACATAGAACAACTAGACAGCTAGCTAATGGGAATTACAGGAATATTTCAGGTACTTAAAGGGATACAATCAGTGAAAAAGGTAAGATGTAACTATTGGGATGAACCTGGATTACCACGTAGTTTAGGTTCCGCGTGTGTGTGTGTGTGTGTGTGTGTGTGTGTGTGTGACAGTCTCTCCTAGGAGGCCATTCAAGTCTGCAGTCAGAATGTGAAATAGCTGTGGGCAATACTGGAACTTAGATTGCAACCACAGTGAAGATCTGGCTCTACCATGGGCTGTAGTTTAAAAACCCGTGATCTGGGTAAAGATCATCAGTTAGTGTCTGATTTCTGTGTTCCACCACCACATGGACTTACCATGTAGCTTAGCCTGGCCTCAAAGGTGTGATTCTCCTCCCTCAGCCTCACAAGTGTACTACCGCATCTGGCTTGATGAACGAGGGCATGTCTGTGTGTCGATAAGTTTAGTCTGGGCCTTAAGAGGGACATTGAGGCAGATTGTACTTTTAGGTAAGAGATTTAGGGGAGTTTTTAATGCTATGGAAGGACGGCATGGAAGAGGCTCTAAGGAGAGTGCAAGCCCCCAAAGTGGATGGGGGGTTGTTCCTTCTTACAGGCTTTAGGGCAAGAGGGAGGTTCCATGCCATGTGGCCATGAGTAGTGTAGAGGAATTTTAATGCAGCAACATGGTTACTCTGGCAAGGGATCACATCCAAAGACCTAGGTCTGTGTGATTTGGCTGGAATACAGACACACCGTTAGTATATACCTTTAATCCCAAACAATGATGTCTGATTTAGGAACAAAGTGATGAATCAGAGAAAGATTTGACAGAATGAGCCAGAGTTAGGACACACTCAATTCTCATAAGAACAGATAAGAAAAAGAGAAGCTAACCCTAAGAGCAGCACAGAGAGAGAAAGGAAGAGAGCTCATGGAGACAGTACAGTAAAGTTTGTGAGTACAGTACAGTTTGGTGTAGTTCAGAGGAGTGCAGTTGGGTTTGTGCACTTCATGGAGCTCAGAGGCAGTTTTTCCAAGCCGAGCAATTAATTCAGTGAGAAACGGAGAGAAACCAATTTGAATCAATCAGCTTGGTGAAGGGTAATGAGCCAGAACAGCTGAGTTGAATTGGACAACCAGAGTTCAGAAAGAAGTAGAAAGGGTGAACTTATTCAGCAGTAAGTTTTGGAAGGCTGAAAACTTTCTAGGCCTGGCTTAGCAGCTGGAGGCTGACAGCTGAAGCCTTCAAGGTCCAGGCTTGCAGAAGGTTAGAGTTTCTGGAGGCTAGAAGCTTCCAGGCCTAACTAAGCCTAGGGATATTTAGACAGAAACTCTCTGGGCTCACCCCAAGCCATGTCTTTATAAAGCCTCGGTACAGCTCTCATCTCCTTTCCTCTTCTGAGGAAATAAAGACATCATTTACAGAGTAGTTCATAGCATGTGCTTACAATCATGCTGTGTCTTATTCCCTGGAGGAAGAGAAAAAGAGGGGTGGGGAGAGGGAGGAAGGAGAAAGAAGGATGCAGAGACAGAAGGCCTAGCCTGCAAAGCCACACCACTAAAGACCTATTTCCTTCAGCCAGATCTCATCTTCTAAAGTTTTCACCTTTTCTCAACGTAGCACCACCAGCTGGAGATGGAACACTAAAAAATATGACCAATGGGGGAATCTTTCCTACTTAAACTGTAGCAATCATTTCTGTATCAAGAAATGGCACAGTCCAAAGTCCAGTTCTGGCATGGCATAAAATTCCTCAAAGGATCTTGACTAGACTCAACTTTATCAAAATCAAGTAGTGCTGGCTGCTCTGATGGCTCTGCCACCCTCTTTCTACAAACTGATGAGAGAGATTCTCTCCTTAGCCAAGGTTTAGTTAGGCTCTTCTGCATCTTATCCCCAAATGGGCATTGGCTTTAGGGCTTTACGCTCATCTGTGTTTCCCAGTTCTTGCAAAGATTCTGCTAATTTTGTTTGGCCAGACTTCACTATACTTGATAGCTGATTGCCTTTGGTGTCTGGTTAAGTTCTTCATGGTCCCAGCACCCCTCAGGTGATGTTGATCCTCTAGGCCTGGCTTATCAAGACTCCTGTCATGCTTGTTTAGCTGGAGTATGACTCACCTTGGATGTCTCTGCTTTGTAATTTTCCATCTGTGGCTCCTCCCTCCCACTTCCCGTCCTAGGATCTCTGCTTTTCCTCCTCCACGTTGGAGGTGAGCCTGATTCTACAGTGAGGTCTCCTTTCCCGTATTACAATACTCTTTTTTTTTTCCTGAAAAGAATCTGTTTTTGATCATTTTGCTCTTTGTTCAGCTCTGGTTTTTCTGGGACATGAGCAGAAGGTCTTCTCTTCTCCTGTCCATACTGTCTCCGGGGATTTGCCTGGTTGCTAACTCTTGCTTATATGGATGGATCAGAAGATCCCATCCAACATGAACCAAGCCTGAAACTGTCTTTTTCATATTCTGCAATCTCACTTTCCTCCAAATTTACCATACCTAAACTAGGATCTGTGAAATCCTCTTTTACCCTTTAAATTTTTATTCCTTATTTCTACTTAAAACATAGGTGACTGCCTTTGTAACATTTTCCTTGGGAGTCTCACGCCTTTTGTATCTTAGCACTTGATTTCCATATAAAAAGGTTCATTTTTTTTTGTTTTGTCTTATGAACTTTCTGAAATGTTTTTGATTGTAATATAATACACCAGTAATTAAATACTGACTTAGGGAGTGATTTTCTTTTGTCTCATTTCATCATTCAGGGAAGAAAACAGCCACAGCCATCACTCTGTTGGGCTGTGTGTGGTGTTAATGTAAGGTTTTGATTAGAAACTTTACATCCCCCATTCTCCATTCATTTTATCAGCTCTCATCATTCTTGTTAGCTCTGCAAAGGCTTCCCAGGGAGAATCCCCACCATGTTTTAATGGTTCAGGGACAGACAGGATAATGCTACATATCTATGGGTTCCTTTATATCCGGGCATTGTACTTTGTATGCCTCTGGGTCCAGGTAAAATGTTGGCTTGGGTGGCTGATTTGAAACCTGAGCCTCCCACACATCTGCTGAGGACACTGACTGTGGCAGAGAAAGTCACTCTCTTCAAGTTTTATGTGGGTCATAAAAATTCATGCTGTGTACCGCCTCTTTCAGAATCCGTGCCATTAAATGTGGCTAGGTCCAGAGTACACTCAAGAGGAAGCCAGAAAGGACATTAAAATGCTTAGTCTATGACACACTTCCTTATCTTTGTCATTTTGACATTTATGTGTTGTTTCATTAGGGATTTTTAAGAGAAGACCCCTTTTCGGCAAGAAGTTTTCCCCAGATCACCATAAGAACCAACAGTTTATAATCAAACAGCTGTCTGGGTTGTATTTCAGCTGAGCGTGACCACCTGCTGGCTGTTAACCTCTGGAAGGTTATTATGAGACAATTGTTGTTGTTGTTTGTTTAAAAAGTTTCAGAGCTTAAGGAAAATATTAGCAATGAGTGACTTAACCTGTAGTGTTTACTGTTTCCCCTGAACTTGCAGATGGTGTTCCAGTGGCCAGAGGGAGGATTCCACTAAAAGCCAATGCTATTTTGCACTTGTTTTGGAGACAAACCATAAAAACAGGCTTGGCAGCAAGGAGCTCTGTCCCCGGAGGAGGGGCAGGCAGCATTGCAAAATCCCTTTAAAAGGACATAACCGTTTGTGGTGACTGGATGCAAATGTACCATCTCAGCGCAGCCCGTGGATTCCACACGTGGTCCATATTAAGCTGAGGTCTGGCAGAGCCAAGCACCTTAGGAGCGTGTGTGATTCAGCCATGACATTCTGGAGTTTGCCATCTGCTTTCTTCACTTCCCTGCTCATCCCTTTAACCAATGGAAAAGATGGCTGCCAGTTCTCTCAGCCACTGGGGGATAATTTTCTAAGTCCTATAAAATCCAGTCTCTGTACATCTTTTTGTATGAACTTATTACAAGGTGATCTGCCTCTCTCCTAAGGACTCTGGGGTCTGAATGTCCTATGTAGAGGTGGGAATGGATTTTGTGGTGCAATTAAGGACTGCCAAGGATAGCAACTAGTGGGGCAAATATTCTATGAGTGTCAGAAAACCCCATTTCACCTCTATTCTCGATGTCTAGAATAGTGACCACTTAGTGGTGGGCACTCTCTATGAAGTGAATAAATACTAGTATCACTGTCTCCTCCAGCTGCTGCTCCTCCTTCTGCTGCTGCTCCTCCTCCTGTTCCTCCTCCCCCTCCTCCTCCTCCTCCAGTTCCCCTCCTCCAGCTCCTCCTCATCCTGCTCTTCCTCCCTCTGATGCTCCACCCCCTTCCCTCCTCTATCGTCTGTTTACTTCCTTGTTTATCACTCAAGTAATAGAGAATAGTGGTTAGGAAATGTAGTTAACTCTCGGCATTCACATCACAAAGCTGTCAAAATTCTTTCTGGCCATGAATTTCAGAACATCAAGGATTGAGTATTTGGGCAAAAGCCTGCAGCAGCTGTTCTCCAGAGCAAAGCAGAATGGAAGAAGGAATTCTGATTTGAGTCTGAAGCAACAGCATGGCTGACGCTCTGTGTCGTTGGGTTGGTTAATTCACCTCTCAAATCTCAACTTCCTCTGGTATAAACTGGAATAAGGGTAGGTTTCCTACAGGGTTTTCTGTTCTGTAAAAGTAAAACCTGGCTCAGAAGAGGGAGCATGTTTACTACTGTTGTTAGTAGATCATTTTTACCCTCCATGATTCCAGTTATAAGAATGTTATGGTCATTATATCACTTCTCACACTCACTGACTGAGAAACTCCCTACCACCCACAGCACTTTGTGACAAAAACTGCTCAGGTTTGACAAGTTCCAGTCCCCTCACCAGTAATTGTATAACTAAGAACCAGTCATTTGGCTTCTGAACAAATTTACACTCGCTGTTCTCCTGTGTAAAGTCAGAGAAATAATAGTGTTGATTATACCTGGTTGAGAGAACTCCAGAAAGATGAGCTTCATATCCGATTGCCTTGTAGAATTTTTACTCATTTTACAGATACCTGATGCAAAGCTACTTGGACCACTGTTAAATATTTACGTGCTCACCTCTTGGCTCAGCTCATTGCACCTCTACAATATTACACAATTGCTGTGTACAGCCCTGAGCTAAATGTAGCTGTAGGTTCTCACTTCAGGGGAGCTTGGCGTGTGGTCATGGAGACAGATGCACAGCTGGGCTCAGCTGCCTCTATGATGTACAAGTTCCTGTTTGCTAACTTTGTTCTGTGTTCCGTATTGGCGCTTCAACACAAAGCTGGTAGAGTTAGGTTGGAGCTAGTAGGCCCCGCTCCACTTGGCGTTTGTGCAGGATGGCCGGCGAGATGCCTCCTTCATGCTTGGGTTGTGCTAGAGCCTTCCTTCCTCGGAGGGCTTGAAGTCAGTGGCTTCACTGTTTCCTTGGTTCCTACAAATGACAATGGATTTTGATCTTTTCTTATGAGTGTCCCAAGAGTCTTTTCTTCCACTGTGATTCCATGGGGAGGCTGCTCAGCAGGAGCTCCCAAACGGTTTCTGATGAGTGGATGGAGGGTGCCTCGAGGAAGGATTTTGCTCACGATATTCCCAGTCTAGCTGCTAAATGGATTAATGTTTATCTAAAGAACAACCATTGAAGAGACACAATCTAAATGTATGCCAATGTCAATGGTCGCATTTGTGGTGCCGTGCTATGACAAGCATGGCTAGAGCCATAGTCACCGCACATCCCACGTATTGTTTATTCCATATATTCAGTGCTTACAGGAGATATTTTAGTTACAGGGTGTGCCATTTGTTTACAAGTTATTCTTCTTCTTGCCAGTAGCGTTAGTCTTTGCACCTGGGAGCAAAGATAAATAGGATAAGTACAAAATGATGTCATTATTTTCATCTTATGTTCTCAGTGGCATTGCCTGTAAGGTAATAATAATAAAGTGAGATGCATTAATGGCACAGGCATTTAGTCATGTCCATTGGTCTTTCTTCATGTATTAGTGATCCTGGAGTTTTCTAGCACTTTTGTGTTATATAAAATTGCTTCTTTATCTTCTAGTTCCAAGGCGTCTGCTCAGGTTTGCAAGTTCTAGTCCCCTCACCAGTAATTATATAACTAAGCTCATAATTGTATAGCTCCTGATTATATATTGAGCCTCCTACAAGTATCTAATATGTAAATTAAAACAGGTCTCCAGTTCTGATCACGGATTCTATCAATCTATGGGATCTGTGGACTGGAAGTCTGGCAGGCTGCTATGAAGGCTGCAAGCCAATAGAGCTACGATTCTGTGGCCAGTTTTTGTCTGTCAAGGTTTTGGAGACAAGAGCTCATTTGTGAAAAATCTGTTCTTATTGGTCTGAGAGAATGAGTTGCCACATCTGTTGAGAACTTCCCAACAGCTGAATAAGAGTTGCACTTCTTGGGAAAGGGGTACAGTCTGTTGGGCGTGGGCATCTCTGTTGGATCTGAGGGAAGCTTGCTGCACCCATTATAGAGGAAACTTACTCATCAGAGAAGCTATGAAGATGCCTTAGGAGCTCTCACTAAGAGTTAGCTTACTAGTTCCTGGCCATGCTAAGTGCCAGAGAGCAATTTTTTGTTGTTGTTTGCATTTAATTATTTATTTGTTGCTTCAGGTTACATCTCCATCATAGTGTCCTCTTTCGACCCTTCTCAGTCCCGCCCTCCCACCCTCTCCCCCCTAACCCTTCCATCCCACTCCTCTGGAGTGGAGTGTCCCTACATAATAGTCCCCCGCCCCAGTTCAGAAGTCATATGACGGCCAAGAGCCTCCTCATACACTGGGGGCCCACAAGGCAGCACCACTAGGGAAAAGTGCAGAGAGCAATTTTTATTGCCAGCTAGGACAGTAATATTGTGAACTTACAGAGATGACAGGGTAATCTTGTTAGCTAGACTACTTTTCTTTTTTTTTTTTTTTTAAGATTTATTTATTATGTATACAGTGTTCTGTCTGCAGGTATATCTGCAGGCCAGAAGAGGGCACCAGATTTCATTATGGATGGTTGTGAGCCACCATGTGGTTGCTGGGAATTGAACTCATGACCTCTGGAAGAGCAGCCAGTGCTCTTAACCGCTGAGCCATCTCTCCAGCCCCCTAGACTACTTTTCTATATTGAAAGCATAAAGTATTCTGCATCAAACCATATAATCTACATGTCCCCTTCTCTCTTTAATTTGATTATGAGCTATTGTCATGCTTTGGCATAAAATATGAAACTTTTACATTTTGATAGTTTTTCAAATGCTGATTTTACTTTCTGTGCAAATACTTCAAATCTTTCCAGCATAATTATTTAGCAGCCTTTTCAGGTTAATTATTGTCATTAACAATATGAGTCCTATGAGGGAATATCAATTAAAATATGCACAGCTGAACTTTCAAATGAGTAAATAATTTAGTTTTAGAAAATGACTGGAAACAGCGGGGTAACAGTCAAAAGGGGAACAATTATTTTAATGCTTATTTGACAAATGAGTCATTTTTACAGCAAATTAGATTCTTATCATAGCACCCCTACTGGTTACCACAGGAAAGCTGTTAACAGGAGTTTTAAAAATAAAAGCTGTTAAGTTATGCATGCAAAGTTAAGGAAATCATTTGTATGAGGAAAAGGTGATTAGGATATGCATTGTTAGCTGATGGAATACTGCCACTGGGATCTAATTAGGGCCATAAATCACACAAAATGATGTGTGTATATAGGGTTGGAAATATCAGTTTTGTGTGCTCCCGACATCAAGAGAAAGGTTTCCCTCTGACTTCCCTGTCTCCACTTATCTTTGTACTGGCCAGACCCTAAAGCCCTACTCAATGGCAGGGTGGGATAGAAGCCCAAGTTATAAGTCTCCACCAAAGTTGCTGGAGAGACTTTTAAAATGGACCTCTATACTTCCTATTAGGGAAACACTACAGAGACAAATAGTCTTTAAGACAAATAGCTGTGACATAAGTTCCAGCTCATACTTGGTCAATTTAATTTAGTTTATTTAAAAAATGTTTTGTCTCAATGATTTTGGAAGGAAAGGAGAAAGGGAAGATCAGAGGAATTTGTAGAACCATGCATTATTTGTAAGATATAGATAATACTGTGGTTCCAAAATTTTGAGTTCAGAGTTGCAAAAGGCAGATAAATCTGTGTACCATTTCCCAGCTCTTGCTCATGTGTGTGAATTCCTGAACTGATAGGAATTTCCAGTTCTTAATAGATCAGTCTTCTCCAGGACACGAATTGAGACCACATCCTTTAAACTTGTGTGAAAAGTTGAGTCGGATAAGTTGAATGGAAGCAGCTTACTGATCCCAAAATTGCCTGGGAACTGGCCTGAAAGACATGCTGGACCCCTCCATGTGGGCTGTGTTGGGAGCTCCGGTGGGAGTTCTGCTGTTTGTGTTTTCACAGGTTCTTCAGGTGACTTTGATGCATGCCCAGACTTGAGAAAGACTGACTTAGGCTAATCCCTAGAGAACTCAACTGACACTAAGTCTTGTGGGAGACTACTGAAGTGATTCTAAGGCATCTTGAGGACTTAAGGGCATTTTTAAGGCAGCAGCCCCGCCCTCTCTCTTCCCTTGCCTTTGTTACCTGTGGGTGTGAATGTGTGCTTTTGGCTTAGAACATCAGGGTATGGTGTTTCATGAGTAAATGAGTTTGGAGTTACATACAAGGAGAGAAATACCAAGAGGCATTAGCTTTTAAACATGCTATACATTAAACTTTTGATATAGTCAAGACTTAAACAGCAAAAATATTAAGAGACACTAATTAGTTTTCTTTCCCAGAAATTATATCTGACCTATTATCTGGTTGGGAAGCAGCTGCATTTGTGGTTAGGAGAGTCCCTTCGGCAGAAGAAATCTTCATGTCAGCTTTTCTAGAATTCTCAGCTTCAGAGGTAAGTATCTCATCCTTCCTCCTGGTGGCATTCTGATGTCAGCCCTTGGTCATCGTTGAGGGACAAAATTCAGTCCAAATCATGTCCTTTTATCTTGCATCTTTGTCTTCTGTTCATCACTAGACACCAGCGCTTTCCACAAACCATTCAGAACTGACAGGATGAACTTCCCTACCCAAACCAGTTCTGCAGGATCTCCCAGCTCATTGGGATGGGGTTGGAAGGTGGGGGTGAGAGTATGAAGGTCAGATAGAAGAATATGAAGTTTTCAGCAGCTACTAACCGATAGTACACTGGGAGGGGGGTTGATGTAAGGCTTAGCAGAATAAGGTAGGTGTAGGGCCACATTTTGAAAATACCATCTCCAGGCTTCTCTATTTGGACAGAGACTGGGATGTCTAACTGTCTAATTGCCTCTAGGGAAGATGGGAAAGGTTATCTTTATTTGAAGCATCCTGGAGGCAGCATTTTCCTCTCAGGGCTTCCCCATGGCTAAACATAATTTTGTCTAACATCTTTAAAAAGAAAATAATCCCACAGCAGAATTCATATCTTTCTAGTTTCTAGAGCAACAGTAACTCTTTAAAGAGTTTCACTTTATAGGTAGGAAATGCCAGCCTAACTAGGTAAAAGGACAAGATGGAGGTCGTGAGGTTAATGTATAGTAAAACCAGGCAGGGAACGAGGATGTTAGTCTTGGAAGATAAAGGAGTCATCATCTGAATGAGCTGGAATTCTCCAGAGAAACCACGTTAATGAAGGACAGAGTGATATCTGCTAGAACAGAGAAGTTCTAGAAATTGGATGATGTGATCATGCTGGCTGCACCCTGGAAACCCAGGAACGCTGTTGGTGAAGCTTACTGTGAGTTTGAGGACCTGAGAAGGAGAGTTCATGTTAGAGGGTGAGGGAAGACAGGCCTCCTCACCCAAGCAGACACGCTCATCCTCCCTCCAGCTAACTTAATTTACCTACTGCTCCTAATTTTCCTCTGTCTCAGCTTCTCTCCTTCTCATCCCTTCCCCATCTTTCCCCTCCCCTTTCCTGTATCTGTCTTTGTCTTCCTTCATTATTTCTCTGGCTTTTCAAGGGTTTCTTTTTCCTTTTTTTCTAAGTCACGACCACTAAAAAGCGTTCCCCATGAATGACTGGTTTTATCTGTGTGATTCTAGCCCCATGAGAAGTTAATTGTTGACACAGAGTCAGTTATGAGGAGTCCACGTACTCTAAGTGTGCAAGGAGTGGTCCAGTGGAGGAGATGCGGACTTGGAGGAAGCAAATGATTCCACTGCGTGACCCCAACTGGGGCGAAGGATCTGAGTGTCCGAGATAAACCAGCACTTTCTGAGTGTGAACTGGGTTAGTATTTATTTTTGGAAATCTAAATTAACTGGTTCCCTTCAGATCCTGGGAGGATCACACAAATTCTTAGAAAATAGTTTCTACCCATTGTGGTGG
Source organism: Lophiomys imhausi (assembly GCA_907164525.1). Classification (NCBI taxonomy): domain Eukaryota; kingdom Metazoa; phylum Chordata; class Mammalia; order Rodentia; family Muridae; genus Lophiomys; species Lophiomys imhausi. Next base: position 7,652,184 of record CAJQZJ010032395.1, on the reverse strand, counting down.
TACACACCTTTCATACCAGTGATTTGGAGACAGGCAGGCCAATCTCATTGAGCTCAAAGTCATCCTGGTCCATACACTGAGTTCCAGGCCAACCAAGGTTATATAGTGAGACCCTGCCTCAAAAAAAGTCTTTTCCAAATCCCATACATAGCATATCTATATTCCAAATGCTTTCTGAAATGAGACCCTTAGAGTTGGGGTGAAGTCCCTCAAATTGTAAGCCGTTTCCTTGATTTAGTTATAAATGGTCTCGAATAATGATTGACTTGTATAGTATACTGTCTAGTCCGCCATATCACTCTAATCTCTAGGACTGTCCCTAGTGTCTTGTGATTGTTTTCTGGTTTTGTGACCTGCTAGTGACATCCACACAAGACAACTGCCAAACCAATTTCAACATTTGAAGATTTTTCAGAGTAGAGTTTGAATGAGCTGAAGAGCTTCTGCTGATGTTGTCTATGTATGCTGAAAATGTCCTGGACTTGCCCCTGGATTTTTCAAAGTATGACTTTTAAGACGGAGAGGCTGCCTTTAATTTTGTTCTTCAGGGAACATGGGAGATCATCCTCTTTCTTGATGTGTACCAGTACTTTCTGATTTTAACAGTAGTAATAGTTTCACCTTTTACAGAAGAAGATTCATAAGATATTTCCAAATTTGTAGCAAGCAGGCATGGCCAGAATGTGTAAGCTAAGAATAGAGGTCAAACATCAATCATCTAAACAATTTACATGTCTTGACAGGATACTCATCAAACTCAATGTAATGTAATAAGCCCTGTGAAAACTAGACATGAATGTGGACAGTCCTTGCCCTGAAGGATCTTATAGAATGATCAGTGAGGGTTTATCAAAAATGTTTGCTATGAGGTAAAAGTGGTGGAGATTCATCTGCAAAATTGTTTTCAAAAGACAGCCATCTTTCTGTCTTCTAGATAAGTCATCAGGAACAAAGATTCCTTGACATGTACACTTTGAACTTCTCTGAGGGATCCTGACACACATCCACCTAAGACTCATGGGTTAATGAGTAAGGGTGCAGTCACATGAGAGGCTAAATACAGCTTGGAGCATAGGTCCTGGTACCTAGAGCCAAGTCAGGGGATCCAGGAAACCCTCCAAGAAAAGCCCCACCCACCTCTTAATGGACAAATGCCTCTACAAGCAGGACACTATTGAAGTGTTGTTAATTTTAGGAGGCTACATCTTCAAGGAAGCCACTGTTCAAATTTCTTCTCAGAGAGACGCACGACTCAGTAAGTGAAATTGTAGTCACCTTTACATACATGGCTTTTCTGGAGCTTGGGCAATAGAAATTGGGATCTCCTCCTGTCATTTAAGACTGGGCTCAGCTCCATGCAGTAGAAAGCTGGATTTAAGTAGCTTAAGCAAAGACGTTTAGTAACCACATATAACAAAGTCAGGAGTGGGTGACTGTTAACGTTGATTCAGAGACTCTACAATGTCAGAGTTGACTGACATTTCTGAGTTCTAGTTGGTTGATCTTCCTCTGATGGTCCAAGGCAGACCAGCGTGGTAGCCTAGATACACATTGGTATTTAAAGTAGAAGGGGGTTGAGAGGGAGAATGTATGCTAGGTACTTGGATTCCTTTTTATCAGGATAATGAGGACAGTAAGATAGTCTGCCTCTTCCTCCAGCACTTTTCTGAGCCTAGTCCAACTCTGGGCATCCAGTCACTCTTCCTACTCTGGTATAGGTTGAGGAGATGATCCTGTCTCCTCCCAACCTTCATGGAGGGAAGTGGCAAGGGAAGGGAGAGAAGATTAGAAATAACTTTTGAGATTCCAAATATCATTGTTTGCCTTGCAGTTCTTAACTCAGCTTCACACCAGAATCAGTCAAAGGAACTATGAGAATCCAGAGGAATGCATCATAATTCAGAAAAATTACACTTCAATTATGGTGGTAATACATAAACAGGAGGTAGTCTGACTCTTTTACCCAACAGGTTTATCTGCACTTTTAAATGCACCAGTCAAATGAGTGTCCAGCAGAGGTCAAAATATACTGACCTAGTCTACTCCCAAAGGTATTTTTAACAAGTTCCCCAGAGAATACTGATGTGGGCAACCCATATCCTCCTTTGAAAAGCACTGTTTCAATCTCATTGTTTAAGAATTTATTATATAATTAAATTGTGTTTGATTTTGATCAAATCTAGTGAATATCTCCATGTCTGTGGGTACAGGGGAAGAGGAGGCATGGTTGTGTGTGTTTCAGTTACTTCCATCTTTTGATTAGATAGTACTTCTCTCTCTCCCTCTCCCTCTCCCTCTCTCTCTCTTTTTTTTTCGTGACAAGTTTTCTCTGTATAACCCTGACTGCCCTGGACTTGCTTTGCAAACCAGGCTGGTCTTGAACTCAGAGAGATCCACCTGCCTCTGCCTCACGAGTGCTGGGATTAAAGGCATGCGTCACCAGGAAGCTCACACACTGTTTCATTTAAACTTTGGAGCAATGGTTTGTAGTGTCATTTCTAGTTAGTACCAAAGAATCTTGATATTTAATGTGGAGTGGGCTGCCCTTATTCATTTCATTTAAGTTGGTCCTTGGCACAGAGGTCACTGGGGAAGGGACTTCACAGTCCACCTGTCCTCTGTCCCTTGAAAGATGAAACCCATGCATATATTATACTTAAGTAATTGTGCAAAGTGGAACATTTTGCAACTGTACCTAAAATGTGTGAGACAGGAATGTGGAAGACAGCAAAGGCTGGCTGTGTAGCTCCCTAAGTACAATATTCTTAATGTTATGCTATAATCATTTACTTAATAGGGCTATACAAAGTACTTATTGGGCAGTTCATTTTCACTTCACAAGGAAGCTAGAGCTTTAGTTACTTGTCCACAGTCACAATGCCCTCAAGAAAAGGGACTATGATTGAACCCTTACCTCTGATTCCAACCATGTGCATTTAGCTCAGAGTAACCTCATATAGCAGATAAGCTTTTTAATGGATAAAGGGGTACATCTGAGAGGGGTAGTGGGTGCTGAAATTCAGGCAGGCTCTGTTCATCAAGCTTCCACTGAATGCAGGTATATGTGTTATTAAAGAAACAGGACAGGAGAGATGGCTCAGTGATTAAGAGCACTGGCTGTTCTTCCAAAGGACCTGGGTTCAAATCTCAGCACCATATGGCATATCACAGCTGTCTGTAATGGCACACGCCTTTAATCCCAGCAATCAGGAGGCAGAAGCAGGTGGAGATCTGTGAGTTCAAGGATAGCCTGGTCAACAAATTGAGTCCAGGACAGCCAAGGATACACAGAGAAACCCTGTCTTGAAAAAACAAAACAAAACAAAAACAAAAAAAAAGAAAAGAAAAGAAAAAAGAAACAGTGTTACTGTAACTGTTGTGTAGGAGAAAGGTGACTATTTGTGTTTTAGCCTTACCTATACTGTCTTTAAAATGAATCCATTTCATCCATTCATTTTGTCATTTTGCCTAATTTTCGTGATATAGAGCAGTGGTTCTCAACCTTCCTAATGCTTCAGCCCTTTAATACAGTTCCTCATGTTGTGGTGACCCCCAACCATAAAATTATTTCATTGTTACTTTGTAACTGTAATTTTACTACTGTCATTAATCATAATTTTTGGAGATAGTGGTTCACCAAAGGGGTTGTGACCCACAGATTGAGAACCACTGATATAGAGGCTTTCAAGGTTTTTTGCTTCCTTCTAGAAGACCCCCTAAGAGGCACTGACTAATGTGGGTTCTAGGCCTTTTCTGTTTAGATATGTGTATTCTGTTTATTAGGATTCATTAACTAATAATATGATTCTAGGATTTTTTCTTAATATTTTTTTCATAAAAGCAAGATACAGATTTGGTAAGAAGTTAAATCATTCAGAATTATAATGGAAACTACAGTATTTTGCCTGTACTCTCATCCCCTAACACTGCCATAGTAGTTCCTTGACTCTAGTTTTAAAATTTCCATTTCACAAAACACCCTGGTCCCCAAGGATCCTCTGACACTGTCTTTGGGAGTCCTGTTTGGAAGACCAATAGAGTTGGATCAGAAAGGAGAACTCTGGTGTCACTGATGTGAACGAGGCACAGAAATATTAAGAGTCTGAGATGTACTGTAACTTTCCACCTGTTCAGTTTGTCCTCTATTTCTCTCTTTCTCTATTTATTACTAGCCATTTGCACCTAGAATGGTACTGGGAACACAATAGGAAATTACCAAATATATGTGAACTAGTCATGAAATAAACCAACACAAGGTTAATGTTTATATAGTGTGTAGCGAGAATTCTGGAATTCTGGTTTCTTTAAAAGCACAGACATAGTATGAGAATATGTTTTTGTTTTAATCCCAGGTGTGGGGATATGGGACTGCTTCAGATTGTCCACAGCAGCTGACTATGATTTGCCTTGTGCTCTGGTGGGGTGTGATTTTGCCAGCTGCAGATAGTTTATGCGATTGCATTGTGTGACATTTGGAATTTTGGGGACTTTTCAGAGGGTATGTAAATGCTAGGGCCCCTCAGAGGTGGGGTGGTTTGTTGGTTGGTTGATGGTTGCTGTTGGCTGCCATTGGTTGCATTTGGTAAGTAGTCATATGCAGACAAGAAACAACAAGAATAAGAAATTAAATATCCTGATGGTGAAGATCAAACTAACTCGATACCCCTAGTCAGCAGGAAGTAGTCTAACCAAAATGCCATCTCCTCTCTGATCCCTGACATTAATTCAGGGATCTCTTTCCTCTTCTCGCTATCCTTTTTTCTCTCTCATTTAGTGTTAGGAGGTTGAAAGGATGAAAGAAAAGGGGTGGAGAAGGGTGGAAGAAAGAAGAATCCTTAAAGTAGCAATCATCGACTATAGTAGTGTCCAAGCTTCAAGATACCCTCAGATAGCAGATACTTTTCCTCTAGCTATGACAAAATGCTTGGCAACAGCAGCCTCAGGAAATGAGGGTATATTGTGCACCACAGTCTGAGGATAGAGTTCATCATGACAGTGGTGCCATGGTAGTAGGATCTTGAGGCAACTGATCACATTGCACAGTCAGAAGGCAGACACCAATGAGTGCTTGGGCTCAGGTTATTTTCTTCCTTTTGTTCAGTTCAGGACTTCAGCCAACAGAATGATAATGCATATTTTAGGTGGCTAGATCTTCTCACTTTTAATTAACCCAATCTAGAAGCTCTCTTATATATAGGTTCAAAGGTTGGCATCCTAAGTAATTCTAGATCGGGTCAAATTAACAATCAATAGTAACGATCACATGTCTACCCCTTGTGAACTTGGCACCCAAACACACCACTCTTAAACCAGTACCATCCACACTTTGTCTCTGTAGGTTCATGGCCATTTCATAATTAAAAAATGAATTCAGTCCAACTTAAAAATCTTCCATAGTCTTTAACAGCTCCAGCACTGTTGAAAACTTCAAGTTCACAGTTTCTTTTGAAAGTCAGGCTAAGTCTTTAACCATGAGCCAATGTACAATCAAAAACAAGTTTCATACTTCCAACATACAATGGAGCCAAGTAAACAAGCCCATTTGAAAGAGAAGAGGGGGAAAGTATAACAAGGAAAGATCAGAAAAAAGGAAAGGAAAAATAAAATCCAGAATATCAAACTGTAAACCCTGTGGTTTCATGGGGGGCATCTGGAGTTTGCGATGGAATTATTTGGGCTCCAAAGGGCCTGGGTAGTCCCACCCCTCTGCAACACACATAGTTTCTCTCTTGGGTTGACTGTACCCCAAGGATGTAGCTTTCTTTGGCAGATGACCCTAGTCATACATCTCCAATATCTCGGGGAACCTCATTGTGCCTTCCCAGCTTTTTGCAATGTCTTCTTGGGGCCTCCTTACAGGGAATCTCACCCTACCAGACAATGCTAGGTATTTGCCTTTTGGAACCTTGGCACAAGCCTCCATGTGTAGGTCCTCACTCCTGCGTCTTTCATGTCTGTCAAACCGGTACATATGGAGGTAGCTGCTGAGTTTTACTGCCAGCTTGAGCTATAGCCTGGCCTCAATGGACCACAACTGCATATGCCACTGTGAATGTGAGCCTTCCACGATGACTCCAGGAGAGCATGAAACACCTTTAGGGGTATTCTCAGTTTTCAATCAATCAATCAATCAATCAATCAATCAATCAATCAGTCAGTCAGTCAGTCAGTCTACCACACATTCAATCAATCAATCTCCTCCACCCCTGCTCCTTAGGTGGATGTGTATTTCCAGAAGATGGAGCCTTTGGTGGGTGGGTCTTTCATGGCATCTTCTCTGTTGTCCCAGTACACAGTGGGTTGAGCAGTAATCATGCCACTGCTGAAAGATATCTTGTCTTGAAATTTCCCCAACTGGGCATACATGTTGGCATTTCTCATGACATCCCGGTCTTCCAGATTCCCACCAGAATAGTCCACTAAACTCTGCTCACATCATTCAAGGGATTTTCTAGGCCCCAATCCCAAATTCTTCCACTTCTTTTGTCTTATAAACAAGTTCCAAGGGCCTAAGAAGCACATGGTCAGGTTTATCACTTCAGTAGTCCTGTTCTCAGAACCAATAGTCCATTGTAGCTACTTCTTTTGTTGCTATGATAACTTGATTAAGGAGAGTTTATTTTGGATATTGTTTGAGGGTGGAGTCCATTATGGTAGAGAAGTCATGACAGTAGGAACTTGAGGTGATTGGTCACAATTCATGTGCAGACTGGAAGCAGGGAATGATGAATGCCAGCACTAAACTCATTTTATCCTTTTTATCTATCCCTAGACCCCACATTTAGGATAAGTCTCCTCACCTCATTTAAGCCAGTGTTCAGGCTCCTTCACAGATGTACTCAGAAGTTTGTCTCCTAGGTGATTTTTAGATGCTATCAAATTAACTATCAGTATTAAGCATACATTAATGGAAGTCAGTCTGACAAAAAGAGGCTTTTACTTATGAATATTAACACAGTATACATATATGTATATATAGAATATTAGAGTTAATACTATATATATATAGTAATATATATATGGGAGCCATGTTTTATAAGTGATAGAAATAAAATAACTTGCCAAGATGGTAAAGTGTTAGTCAAGGTACCTGAACAGTCTGTTTACCGAAAATGAATATGCATAATAAAGTCTGTGTTTGTACATAGGCTCCTAGAAAGGTAAAAATATAGTCATACCTCATACCTCGCACTGATGCGAGGGAAAAGGGGGTGGTAGAATCAGATATCAACCACAAAACATTTTTTTCTGAGAAAGACTAAGTCACTATGATATTTACAAGAAGACCATTCAGGAGGTTGGGCTAGAGTGCCACACTCTTGGTGCAATGTAGAATAAAAGTAAAAACCACCAACCTTCATGTCTACTCAAGGAAATTTTCAAACCTTGGCACTGAGCTAAATAAGGAAAAGTCTTCCTTGAAGATTGGTAACCATCAGCCATCTGTTGTGAGACTTTGAGATCAAACCAATATCACCCCAGTGGTCTGAAAACTCGCAAGTTGGTGAAACATTCTAAGTGTTCTAGTATTGATAATGTTTTACTCCTGGACAGAACAGACACAGATCATTATTTGTGGATTTTGCTTTCCTACTAGGCCACAAACATCTTCCTCTGGGAAAACTCGGAGAGTCATCTCGGTAATAATTATATTTATATGCAGAAACAAGATACCACGGCAGAAATCATCAGGGCACCAAATAACAAGCTATGGTCTTAAATACCCTCTGAGCCTGGAAAAACCTACTTCAGAATTCAGAAAATATGTTTCTATAAAACAATAGTAAGTGATTGAATAGCAAAGTGCAAAAATGAATTACTAGACATAAAACTTTAAATATTGTAATGCCCGTTTTTACATTTACTGTTATGACAGTAATGTGTTTTATACCTTTTTTTGTTATAAGGTGTTAATTTACTTTCAAATGGATTGTTGATAAAATATTTGTAGAGGCAATTCCATTTCTCTTTGTCTGATATTTCTGTTTGGATATAAATTTATGTATGGACATGGTGGTCTCCAGATAGTGAGGGCCTATTGAACAATCTTGATGGCTTTCCCTGGAGGTGACTGGGTGTCTCCTACGAGAACCTAACCACCATTCTCTCTTTTCAGGGTTGATCTGTAAAGATCAAGATGTTGCCCACAGACAGGCCACCTGCGCTCATACTCATATCTGCAACTTACAAGCTGTGGGACCTCTAGCCAGTTCTTCAGTGTCTATGGGTCTCAGCTTCCTCAGCCATAGAACTGCATGGCTGGTAACACTATGGTGGGGGCTGGTGAGGTCATATATACAGTGTTGTGGTTGTGACTAGCACATGGTAGTGCTATTGTGATTGTAGTGTACAGCAGGCTGATCAAAACCAATGTCCTGTTAGGTACTATTATTCTTAAGCAGAAACATTTAAGTATATTAAGGACAACTTCTACTGATTTCAAGGTGAAAGATGGCTGACGGTTCAACTTGTCAGTCCCCTAACTTCAGAGGCAGAACTTTTCAGAGGGTCTGATTTTATATCGGAAGCAGTCTTCTGGACATCTAGTTCCATTGGACTCAAGACAGTGAAACAAAGAGAGTAAATATATATATACATCTTAAGCATTTGGGGTGAATCAAATCTTTATTTGTCTGAATGAAGGACATGTTTGTCTCTATTATGTACATTTCTTTCCTCATGGAGCCAACTATTAATGGTACTGGTTAGAATTTCTTGGAACAGGTAGAAATTTTGAAAGACTGTTATAGTTTGGATATGCCCTTGAAGGATATCTGGTAGAGACAGAAAGATTGTGTGGTTGGTAGTGAGGCTGAGCTATCCGTATGTCAGACATATAGATAATTCTGTTTCTAAGAACTTTTCCTCTTAAGGGACTTATACTAGAGACTAAGGAAATATATGATTGGGTGGTTGTGAGTGTTGTTGTTTTCATGAGTCCGTGGTAGAAAACAAATGCTACTGAAAAGTCTATAGAGGCCAAAGTGTTAACTGGTAGAGCCCTACCACTAAATGGAGGCAGGGAAGCAGCTCTCTAAATTTGGTTTAGCCAACTGTCACAAGACTACCACTTGGTGGCAGCATATTTGAAATTTGAGTACTAGTTTTTGAGTTGGGGTGATGAATAAAGTTCTTTTAATAGTTGAAACTGTGAAATAAAGGTTCTGAAAGAATATTCAAGTATCTTGAACATGCCAAGAACATTGGACATATCATATGTTCTACTTAAAGTGGAGAGGGAACGGAAAAACTTCTTTTGCCACATTCTGTCTAGTTCTTTAAATTGTGCTCATTAATTTTGGGGTTTTACCTCAAATTTAAATGCTTTAGAGCTATAGATCTTAAATTGTTTTTTAACCCCTTTTGGAGGGAGAGAGACAGAGAGAGAGAGAGAGAGAGAGAGAGAGAGAGAGAGAGAGAGAGAGATCTTGTATGATTAATGGATCTTTCCTGACCAAGGGGATTGGCTTTCTTTTGACTCTTTAATGGGTGTCTCACAGAATTCAAGAAAGGAAGAAACATATGTACTGCTTTACTTTAGAAAGAAAAGAATTCACCCCAGAGACATGTTTTGTGGCTGCTTGTCTGTCTGTGTGAATGCCCATGTGCTGAGCCGAGCACCCTCTGGCTTGCCTAGGGTTTAGGTCATGGAACATTTTGCCATTTCTTTCCTGATTTTTCTGAATGAATAATGTGATAATAAAATATGTAACTAATCTCAACTGAGCCAGTGTGTGGCTTCAGCCTAGATGTGGGGAGGAAGTATTCTGCTGGTGGTTTGTTGGTGGTAGAACACTGCTGCACTGGCTTTGTATTTTCAGCTGGTCAGGTAAGTACCTTAAAAGGGATATGGGGAACATCAATAACGTACATACAGAACTACACAGCATCAGTAATTTACTACATCTGACGTCTCTGGATTTGTTTTGTTAGAATTTTTGAGGAATGCCCATCACTGCCCCTCAACCATATGATTTCCACCATCCCACACTTACTGGGTTCCTTTGCCCCTGTGACAAATAGTAGCCCAGGCTGGCACTGAACTTGATAAGTAGCCCAGGTTGGACTCAGACCTCTTGCCTCTGCCATATAGATTCTTGGATTACACATGTGTACCACCGTGCCTGGCTGAGAACCTTATTTTTTATTTTTTGTTAAATGAGGGGAAAAAAATCACTGGTGAGAAAAGGGAACAGATGAGACCCTAGAATCATTGGCTTTCCATCATTCTGCACAGGCTTCCATCTTTATGTTTTCTGGCTATACAGGCTGAAGAAATAATTAACTTTAGAAGTGGATTGTCTCAAAGGAGTTCTAGATGCTGCAGTTGTGCAATGGAGCCTGAGACATCACCTTTGTGTGGTGTTATATGAGGCTCTACATGTTGGGGAATGAACTCTTTTTCATTTTGCTTTATATCTGAGCCTCAATCTGATCTTTGGCATGTCCCAGATGTTCCATACTCCTGGTAGTCAGCCTAGGTGGGGGACGGCCTTTCCATCTGTTGGGGTCTTGCCCAAATCAGGGAAGTCTTAGTTGAAGCCTCTGCTTCAGGCTAAGGAGAAGACTGGAAGGTGTGGTAACCAGCCTCCTCCCTCACTTCACTAAGAAGAGTCTAGTGGCTTAGTCACCCAGGAGCACTTGCTCCAGCTCACCTAGAGATATAGGCAAGGACAGAGCATGAACTTAGATGTAGTTTAACTCTCTCTGCATTAGTGTCACCACAGTTCTGCACATTCTATGGGGCGGTTTTCACTAACTGAATCTCCTAAACAAAAAACAAGTATACTGAGCAAAGGATGAGTTCTTGTCTGCCTCAGCTCAGGGCCTTTTAGGGAATCAGCATTTGATAAGACTGTGCTAGGAATGGATGAGCAATTGAAGTTTGTTTATCTCTGATCTGCTCACAGCATACTTGTTTCTTTATAGCTTTGCACCTTTATCCATCATCCATCCATCCATCCATTCATCTATCCATCCATCCACCTACCCACTTAACTTTCCATCCACCCACCCACCTATCCATCCACCAAACCATCCACTCATCTACTCATCTATCCACCCACCCACCCACCCACCCATCCATCCACCCACCCATCCATCCATCCATCCATCCATCCATCCATCCATCCATCCATCCATCCAAAAAAATACAGCTAACCATCCACTCCATACCAGTGTTGCTTCGATTGCTAAGCAGAGAGTTGGATGAGACAGGCTTGTGTTGTTTTAGAAGATAGGCAGTACATCAGGAAACAAACACACAGACAAATGAAGGTGAGTGAGGCACAGGGAGCCACAGGAGAAGGGCACAGACTGGGGCAAGCTTGGATTGAGTGGTTAGAGAAGGTTGCAGGAGACTTGAGCCAGGACTGCAATACCTGAGTGGTCCCGAGAGGGTCACCAGTGGGAATCCATAGACAGGTGAGTGCAGTGTGTGTAAGAGCAGAAGACAGTCAAGGCTTGTGGAGCAGAGGAATACAGCAGCATGGAAGAGACAGGGAGGGCCAGGGGAAGAGTCTGATGACTCTAAATGTGACATATAGTAAGTAGTGGGGGGTTAAGGGCAGAGGATATTATGATCGAATTTGGTCTTTCCTAAAAACGGTTTAGATGAGGGTGCATTCCTAGAATGGAATATGCTACAGTACAGAAAATGGTGCCCTTGGTCTGTATTTCTACGAATAAACCTCAAGGAAATAATTCATTAGGGCTCTCTGTAGGAGTGGAGATAGTACAATACAAACATTTAGAATTGTAAGTGGGGGGTTGGTTGGTTGTCCTGTGCAATGGGGCCTGGACGCTCTGTAGGTTACAGAGATAGTGGTAGTTGTAGCCACTTAATTCAGGAAGCAGACCCCAGGAGAACCAATGGTACTGGGTCCACATTGAGTCCTGGATCATAGCTTTACCACTCCCCCCATTTAAAATTCCTTTTATTGAAAGTAGATTTCTCCCTCACATAGTATGTCCTTATTACAATTTCCCCTCCCGCTATTACTCTCAGTTCCTTCTCAGATCCATCCCCTTTCTGTCTATCATTAGAAAACAAACGGGCTCCTAAGAGATAACAATAAAATAAATTAAAAAAAGATAAACTAAAACAAAAACTCACACATCAGAATTGGGCAAAACAGAAAGAAAAGAGCCCAAGAGAAGGCACAAGAAACAGGCCCCTCTCATTAGCACTCTCAGGAATCCAAAAAAAAGCACTAAACTGGAAGCCATATGATATATACAAAGGACCTAGTGCAGATCCATCTAGCAGAGATCTTATCAAGTGCTCATTTCATTAAACGTCCTGAGTTGGAGCAGGCAAATCCACTGAAGAAGCTGGACTTTACCTCAGCAGACGAAGCCATGCATACTTGCACAGGAGGAAGAAGCTCATTCATGCATAAAAGCCGGCCTCCAGCTTCCCTACAGCCCCACCTATTGCAATGTGCTGCTCACCTTTCTAGATCAGCCACAGCTCCCTCACCCTGTCACTGCCCCACATGTCAATCCTTTCTGGAAACATCCAACAGACACAAGGGGTGGGCATGCCTCGCCATTCCTATACATCTCTTCATCTAGTTAGCGGGCAGCCAAGACCGATCTGCACCCAGAATATTCAATGGATGATCTAAGTTACAGAAGAACACAGCCCTTCAGAGTTCAGATTGGATGGAACTAAAGTGTACATTTGGGGGAATAATTCGGGTTACTTATAATTTTTAAAAAGTCCTCCAGAGTATATCCATGTACATAAATGTACAGAACAGAGGCCATACTAGCAACTCTGAACACAGCCATGTGCACCCCTAGGAAGAGATAGGAAGAGGAGGAAGTGAGAGGATGAGGGCTTGAACCTAGTCAGAACTCTTACATTTTGTTTGTCAGTGCCTGCATTCGCTTCCTGTGATGGTGTAAACAAACTCCAGCACTTCCGTGGCTTGAAACCGAAGCTGTTCTCTCGATATTTTGGAACCTAGAGGCAGATACGAGCTTTTCGGGGCAGAGAGGAGGCATTGGTGGGGTTGTATCCTCGTCTCTTTCAGCGGCTACCATTGCTTGGTTGCACTGGCACCTCCTCAGCACTCACATTGCTTTGTATGTGTAATGTCACTTTGCCTTGCTCGTAATGGCATAATCATGCCATTTGAGGCTCACTTAGATAATCTAGGCTCCCCCCCCCCCATATAATGTCCTTTGTTCTATATGCAAACTCAAACCTCATTTTATTGAGTACATTTACTGGTCCAGGGTTAGTATATAGGGAGGGGGTGGATTTCAGCCTCCACAGTGTATCCTTATGTTCATGTGTGATTAAAGAGGAATTAATTATTATTCCTCTTTATAAAAATTATAAAAAAATAAAATAAGTAACACATTTTTAAATTTTTTTTTTAAATAAGTAACAATTCTTTGAAGGCTACATGAGGGCAGTGCCCAGCTCCTGCCTGAAGACTGGATTGACCAGATGCCTGGTGAGGTCATCACAGGGTGGATGTGCGCTTGCCCCTGAGAGATCATCCCTGACTCTACCTGTCCTTCTCTTTCACATGACTACTGGGTCCCATGGAAGGTGTGTTGCATGCTAAGACTGCAACACCGGGAAAATAGGAATTCCAGTTATGTCACCCCTTCACTAACTATATTTTCAGCCTTTGAAAACTGGCAATTACTAAGCTGAGAAGAAAGCTCTGCTGAATGAGAAATGTCCTCCATAGTCTCAGGCATGTGAATTTGTGGCCCAAGTTGGTTCTTATTCGGGAGGCTAAGCTGGTTTCTCTTCTTCCTGCTTGCTGATTGAGGCTGAGAGCTGACTGAGCCCTCAGCTCTCATGCCTGCTGCCTCAGTTCTCTGCTGCGGTGGATCTTTATCCCTCTGGAACCACATTCTCAAATAAATTCTACCTTCTATAAGTTGCTTCTGGTCATGGTGGTTTATGAAGAAGAGTGATTACCTCTCCCTCTGTGTTTGTGTACACATGCATTTAAATGTCAGAGGGCAACTTGTGGGAGTCAGTTCGTTAGTTTTCTTCTTCCACTATTAGTGGGTTTAAGTTATCTGGCTTGATGGCAAGCACCTTTACCCACTGAGCCACTCCACCATATATATAAAATAGTCCATTATGTTTATTATATATATATATTATATATTCCATATATATTTCTTTCAATTATATATATAAAATAGTCCATTATGTTTATTATATGCATTATATACATATCTCTATATTATGTATATTCCACATATATTTCTTCCCATTATATATAATATTATGGGAAGAAAAACAAACATGGAACTCACGTGTGTGTGTATGTGTGTATTTTGCCTTCATGTGTGTCTGTGCACCATGTAGGCAGGCTATCACATCCCCTGGGGGTGGAGTTTGTGAGCCACCATGTAGGTGTTGGAAATTGGAACCTGTTCCTCTGGAAAAATAGCTAGCTAGTGCTTTTTAACAGTTAAACCACCTCTCCTCTCCAGCCCTTCCTTTATATATATATATATATTTAATTTCTCTTACTTTGCTTAGAGTTTTGGCCCATGACTAGCTTCTCATTTTGAGTTAGCAAGGTCTGGGGAAGAGGTTTGGTAAGATCACAAAGAAAACAGAGTGTCAGATCAGATGCAAGTCAGGTGGCAAGCTGGTGACTCAGGAAGAATTACAAATGAGGATTTGAGTGACAAGTGGAGGTGAGTCAGGATGGGGTCTGAGGGTGGGTGAAAGCAGAGCTCCAGCTCCTGATGGCTGGTCCTTGCTTTTCCCTTGGCCAACGGGGGTGGGGCTGTAGGTGGGGCTGTGGGTGGGGGTGGATCTGGGGGGGGGGACTCTTGTGTTACAGCTTCCACCTGTGTATAAAATTATAGACCAAACACAAGATGCTTGACTCCTGTTGTGTTTGAAGGAGAAATGTCCTCACAGGTTGCTGTGATTGATAGTCTATCCCCAGCTGATGGTGCTGTCTTGGGAGGATGTGGGACCTTCCAGAGGTGAGGCCTGGCTGGCAGAGGAGGGTCCCAGGGACCCTTTTCCTGTCCTGTTCGTTTCCTGATCTGTCTTGGGAATTGAAGAGCTTCGACCGCATTCTCCTGTAGCCATGATCGGACCCTTCTCTGGCCAGAAGAACGTATTCTCTGAAACCTGTCATATCTTCAGAAACTGTGAGCACAAAATATCCTCTCCTCCCATGATTTCTTCTATCGGGCATTTGTCACATGATGAGAAAGGGAACTAACACATTTTAACGTCCCTCTTCAGTTCAGCGACAGGCTTTATGGGAAGCAAGCTGTTTTATTTAGGAAATTCCGCAGCGGCTTTGTTTAGATTCAGATGCAGGTGGTCAGCTAAGTGGTGAGTCCTGTGGCTCGGGACTTGTTTCAGCTCTCTGCCATTCTGTGCTTCCTCATGGGGCCATTGTGAAGGTTGAAGTCTGTGCTCAGTGAAGGTCTGATTGCAGTGCTGTCGCCTGCCAGCTTCCTTCACGTCCCTTGCGTGTCTCCCCATAGTTTCTCTTTATTTAAGAAACACTCATAACAACAATCAAACCTCAAATAATCAACGGCATCTCATTCCCGGAAATAACCAACGGCATCTCTTTCCCTCTTCCAGGCCTCTGCTCATCCCTCCAAAGAGAGTGCCCGTAACTTCTGCCACTTGACATCTTTCAGCGACATTCAGCACATTCTGTTCCCTGGATCCCTGGAGTTCTGTGTTTGTTTGTTTTTTCTTCCCACCAGCTTTAGCCCGGGCTCCTTTTTTTCCTTGAGGCAAAAATAGGAATATGTACTGAGAAAGGGTGAGTAGGGAACGGTGGTACCATCCCCAAACCATTCTCAGTGTGCTTTCTTGGGTTAGAAACTGAATAACATACTCATAACGATATTGGCATACATAAAAAGTTTTTGTTAATTTTGTGTATGTGTGTGTGTGTGTGTGTGTGTGTGTGTGTGTGGTGTGTGCGTGCTTGTGAAGGCCAACTCCAGGTGTCATCTTTGATTGTTTGCTTTGAACCTTATTTTTTGAATCAGGGTCGCTTACTGAACCTAGAATTCATGAACTTGGCCAAGCTGGCTTGCTAGTGACTTCCAGGGTCCACCTGACTCCACCTCACCCACTGCTGCTTTCCAGTTGGGTTTGAAGGTTCTGAACTCCAGTCCTCAGGCTCACTCACTAGGCATTCCTCAAGCTAAGCCATTTCCTCCAACCTGTAATTTTTTTTGAAGAAGCAATCCAACAACAATGTCTATGCACCTACTGCTGTCATATGCTTTATTAGGTGCAGCCTTGCCTGTGTTTCTAGAAGATAACCTATATTTGAGCATCCCGTTTTTATATCTTATTTATAAGAATTAAATGGCTGAGATAATACGATAAAGAGCTATTTAAGGCTAAAAAATGTCACATGAAAAAGCTTAAACCATTTCCAGCTATTTCTTGTGGTAGAAATTAGGCCTTCAGTGAAATTAGTAGGCAGTTCTGAAACCGAACTTTTAAATTATTATTTAACACTTATTTATTAC
>CAJQZJ010032395.1:7601519-7620672 GCA_907164525.1 Lophiomys imhausi | reverse complement strand
AGTAATAAATAAGTGTTAAATAATAATTTAAAAGTTCGGTTTCACAGTTCATATTAACATCTGGCAGCACATAAGGAGGAGCTTGACGTTCTTTTAACCTACTGAAATGGACAAAGCCCAGTTGTGGCCAGACAATATGCCCCGTTGAGGCCAGAGGATATGTCCTGTTGAAAGGGCATTGCTAAGAAGCCATGCAAGCTGTGTAGATGACGTCATTGGCCATGAGAAGCAATGGGACTGCTGGACATCTCGAGAAATCTCCCGGGCCCTCGAGACTGCTAAGGATCTCGAGATAATGTGGTATATACGCTAGAAAGCACCACGTGATGCTCTCTTCCTCCTGCCCTCACCGGCTGAGAAGGCATGCTGGAGAAGTGCATAGGATGCCATGAACACAATTTAGGCTGTGATAGCCCAAGGCAAAGGCACAGCATAAAACCTGATGTGAGGGAGTTCCAGAAGGTGCCAAAAAAGTGATCGAGGCCAGTGAAATTTGGAGGCTGCTTGGAGAGGCTTTCAGCCTTGAGGCTTGCAGAGGCCAAGGAGACCGTGGAAGCGAGTCTCAGCTGATGGAAAAAGCCAGCCTCAGGTTGGCGGTTGGAACAGACTGAGCAAGCCAGGAAGCACACTGCTCATGGTCTCTGCATCAGATCCTGCCTCCCAGTTCCTGCCCTGCTTGAGTTCCTGCCCTGACTTCTTTGGCTAATAAACAGTGATATGGGAGTGTAAGCCAAATAAACCCTTTCCTCACCCCCCAAAAAAATAAATAAAAATACAAACTATAAAAAACAAAACAAACTGACCTTTCAAAAGGCATGTTGGCTACTTGATGGAGTTCACTCACAGGACTAAGACATGCATCCTAAGTGTTATTTTTGATATTATGGTCTTTTGTGCTATCACTTTATTTAATAATACTTATCTTACATTCATTACTAGACTGTTAGAGGCAATGTTTAAAAACTCTCAACTCATCATTCCTTTTGTAATCATTTGTGTTTTCATATGCATAGGAAATATACAAAAGTCTCTAATAAGTTTCATTTGAAAGGCAAGCTTTCACCTCAATCAGTTCCTACTGCCCAGTCTATAAAGTGGTTAATATAGAGAGAAAACATTTCATTTCCCTTATGGTTCTAAGGACTGCTGAGGTTCAAGGCATGCAGATGATATAAGGAACTTCTTCCAGTGTCATGTCATGACAAGATGGAAAAAGGACAAGCTAGTATATGTGAAAGAGACTAAGAACAAGAAACACCATTGCTCCAGACTGACTTTATAAACCAGCCACAGTTTGGTGGTTGAAATAAATTGGCCTTGTGAATTGGCAAAGTAAGGCCCAATGGACTTTAAGCTTAAAAGACACTACCTGATGGAACTGCCATAAACCAAATCTTCCTGCATGGACCTACACTAAGAACATCAATATTCTTTTAAGAAAGTTAAAGTAATGTTAGTTAAGTGTTTTTAGATAGGTATTAGAGTGTTCTTAGGTATTAGGGTATTTTTGGATTATAGATTTTAGATTATAGGTTTTAGGTTATAGGATTTAGGTATTTTATAGGTGTTTCTTAAGTACTAATAAATATGTGTGTTGGGGAAGGTCTAATAACATTGCTTCTGATAGGTTGATTTCAATGCTGAGATCTGGTTACAGCCCCTTCTGAGGCACTCTCTTGATTGGTTAATAAAAGTCACTGATGGCCAATTATTCTAGGCAGAAAGTGTATAGGAAGGCGGGACTTCCTGAGATTACCTCTGCACTTTATACAGAGGATTAGCTCATTCCACCAGGAGACATGGAAGCAGATAGATGTGTTTGAGAACGCTGGAAGGTAATCACAGGCACATGGCGGTTTGGGATTAGGTGATCTGGATTAATTTAGAGTAGCTAATTGAGGGTCTGCCCAGCTAAGAGTGAAGGGTTGAAACATTAAAAGGTCTTGGAGTATTTAATTATTGGGGAAAGGACCGTGGTGGCTTATAGGCTGTCAGTCCAAGCAATCCAGGGCCATCAGGCTCCTGCCAAGCTGCCAGCAGTTCTACCGGCCTAATATAACAACTTATATTAGTTAACAGAGTTTAGGTTACAGGTGCTGTAGGCCACCGTTGGTCCGGGGCTCTTTCCCCAGGATAAATCAGGCCGCCAGTTAAGGCGGGCCAGGCCTGTCGGCTGATATCCTGCCAGGCCACCTGCTGCTCTGCCATGTTGCTACCTGCTCCGCTGGCCTAATCTTACAGTTTATACTTATTAATAAATACAATTGATAATTAAATTGCAGCTACATATGTGTTTATAAATAAAAATATTCTGTTACAATTTCTGCTTTTTTTGTTTCTCTACTCTGCAAATGAGATGAGACAGCCCCCCGCCCCCCAGCACCCCAACACATATGTACCGCCACTAATTCTGTCACTTTTGGAGTTGATGTTTTTCATTCCTTGATGTACCAATGTGTGAGTTACTGGATAACCCCTTAGTGAGCTCTGTACTGCTCGGCCAGTGAGTTGTTTCTTTCTGAAGCTAGACAAGCCTAGCTTCAGCCTTGGAAAGACACACTGACCTCTCATGATGGATCTGATGGAGTCTACTGCTCCAAGTCCCTCAGGTCACAATGTAACTTTATGGTAGGCAACAGAAGCCATTGGTTTCCCTCCTGGATCTATATCCACAGTCACTGGACCATCAGCAGTGTGCCAGCTGGGAACTTGTAGAGAGCAAATACTCAGCGCATCCCAGATCCTTTGAATCAGAGAGACTCCAGGTTTGGGGCCTGGCAATGTGCGCTGATGAATCCTGCAGCAGATTACGGTGACTGTGGAGGTGTGGGAGTGCTGCTCTTGCAAAACATTTTGAAGACCTCATTTTCTGTTATGTCTTCCCCCTCGTCCTTGCAGCTCTACTCAAGTCAGGCAAATAGAATCTAGTGTCACACAGTGTTGCGTTAAAGCAGGTCACCCAAGCCTGACAGGAATGCTCCCACTGGGTTCTGGCCTCTCAAGAGAAACATCTGGAACGTTTATTTCTGTGTTTCCAGATCAAGCTAATGGACAGTAGAGGTGAAAGCAACTCTCCCCTGTCTGCCTGAAACCATGTTAGGATTTCAGCAGATCTGGGGTGAGATTAAAGAGGATGAGTCATTTAACAGTGCTTGGGTAAAATTATTTAGATCTGGTAGTTGCAGCTTCCTAGCCTTCATTTTTGAGTGTGGAGTTCTGTTGGGAACTCTCATCACAGAATAGTATAATATTACAGACTGGGTATAAAAATATTTTTTTAATGACTGGCAAATTTTTAAGATGTTTTGACGTGGGTGGGAACCAAATACAATCCTATGATTTTATGAAGGGCACAAGAGACTAAATTGCCACCAGTCACACTACTGTTCTTGTTGTGTCTCTCAGCTTCAAAATGTCAATTGAATAGATATACATAGTAGCAAAATACATCAGTATAGTGATGAACGGCTGAGCCATATGGAAGAGGTTTGTAGCTTCTGCATTTGTTTTAATTTCAGCCAGCATATCTTGTTAGTCACCCTCAGGTGATTCATTACATTGGTCCTTACACTCTGTTCCCAGGTCTACTCACTTGACTGGGACTGGAGGACCAGGGATCAGAGGTAGAAAAAAAAATAATGAAGAAAAACAGCTCTCTAAAACACCCTGAAGAGAGCCCATTATAATTTTCCACTGTAAATCAAATAATTACTTGCTGCACATATTTTCCAGTTTGTTATAAGTTCACTAACATTTACCCTAAGGAATCATAAATCCAGTTGTGGAAATCAAAATTGCAGTCTGCTTGTGGAGATTTATGTTTCAAAGTGGCACATTGTTTTTTCTGTTGTTGAAGGCAAGGCAAATGCTGAGCAGATTTAGAGTTTAAAACCCAGAACTTTGAATTCTTGTGTTATCAAGTCTTTTTTAAAAAGTAGCTTAATGTCCAAAGAGACAATTCTTGGCATCAGTTAACTGTTCTTGAAACAGAGTCTTAATCCATTGATTTCAAACCTAAACACAGATGCACCGCACTTCCCTTGGAATGCACAAGTCCTCAAAGGTAAGGGCCAGCACCCTTAGTTAACTTATGCAATGCATTTGAGGATTTATTGAGCACTTTTAAAAACTGGAACCAATTAATATAGATGAGACACATCTCATTTTTCTATGAGCTGAGGACAAGAAGATAAAAGCTTACTATCAAGTGCCACAGAGTGTCATGAAGTTACATATGGTACCATGCATATGAGCCCTAGCCCCCCCCCCCCCACCACCACCACCTGGGCCTGAGCTCTCCACATGCTCTTTGAAGAGCATGCTTTGCTCAGAAGCTGGACTTTTTGTTAACTTTGCCCCCCAATTAGTCAGTGCAAGCTGCTAATTGTTTCTTCTAGAGGATTCTCTAATATCTCTCCTGGCCCTGCAGTCAGCCCTGCTGGCTGTGAGTGGGAAGAGAGGCCAGCAGCTCCCCTTGCCTTTCTTGTGAGCCCTTTCAGTTGCCCTGAGAAACTGAGCTGGAACCCAGATCTCCTCTTATGGCATTTTTGGGCCTACAATTATTAATCTGAGAAATGGACTTAATGTGATTATTTTGCAGAGCTAACACGAGCTTACATCACGTTCAATACAAGGATGTGCCCTGGCCTGGGAGGCACCCTTGTGACAATAGTCATTACTGAGAGACAGCAGGACAGAGTGTGAAGCTAAATTCAGAATCCCAGTCTCATTCTAATCCGGGCTCCATTAGTCAGTTGGAGTATGTAAACAGGGGGATTAACTGAAATGATGTTGGGTGAAGATGCCTCATTGCAAAGCTACTGTGGAATGGGAGGGAAAGGGTGGGATGAGTCACCAAGAGCTTTCTAAGAGCCTCTGGCTCATTTGCTGAGCTTTGTTAAGTGAAGCAGATACCCTGGTTAACTCCCAGGCTGCTCCTGTTCTGGAAGAGCAGGACTACCCAGATGTGTGTCAGAATCCTGTAGCTGACTCTATCCGAAGGTGGGGGAAATATGGCCACCTGTGACTGAGTTCCCAGGTCACCTTCAGCTTTTTAGGGTAATTGGCAACCCATTTTCTTCCCATGTGTGTAAGGCTTTCGGTGCCTAAACCAAAGGTTACCTGCATTATTATTGACTCCTGTTCTCTCTTGTGCAGGTTCAAATTCATGTAGGGTACGTTTGGGGAAGTGTACATTGTTTGTTATTTCCTAAATGAATAGATTAGGTATGTTTAACTTCTTTAATTAAATATAGACCATAAATGACTTTACACATTGATGCATTTAAAACAATGTCTCATACATAGCAAGTAATAAATGAGTAATTTCCCCAACATTCATTTATACATTTATTAGGTACGAATAAAATATCCATATATTTCCCCATGGATATCATTGAGCAGTCTCTACTTGGAAAACCAAAACAAATAATATGAGTCACTGCCTCCTTGGTTCCTTTCCTAGCATTGTACTTGCCCACCTAGTTTCTTACAGTCTCCCTGGGACCCAGGGCATACCCTGTTGCTTCCCTTCACATCCCTCGTAGCTAGCACAGGCCCTGACGTATCTTAAGTATATAAGAAAATATATGTTGAGAAAATTAATGAATAATCATTAAAACCTTCTTGTAATTGCCTCAATTTATAAATCAAATCATATTGTTCAGTTTGTGTGGTCATATTTTCTTTGTTTTGTTGGATATCTCAAGGACACCTAGTCACAGTGTGTCTGGTGAATATTCTCCTCTCTCTGTGTATGGGCAATGCATGGTACATCACGGGAATGTTCAGGCAGGTGGTGGTTGTCAGTCCAGACCCCTTTCAGACACTACATCCAAGCCATAACATCCAGACAAGGTCTCCTATGATGGGTTAAATATGTCCAATCAAGCTTGAAGTAATGCCTACAAGTGATCTTCATGGAGGTTTCAGTTATTTGCTCAAGAGAGATTATTCCCCCACCCCAAGTTCTGAGACATGAACCCCACTGTTCAACTCTTCCTCTATCTTTCTTCAATATTCTAGACCGACAGGATGGTCCTCAGATACTTCACAATTGGTGGGTGCTCTTGCACTCAGCACTTAGAAGTTCCTTTGCCTAGAAGGCATTGACTCTTCACCTGGGCCCACAACGTAACCAACAACTGGATGAAACTCTGGCTTCTGTTGTCATTGTCATTTGAATTTACACTTAGTCTGAAGCCACAGAGGTGGTTTTGTCCTTACTCTTTACTTTGAAGTCACCTTGAATTCCAGGAGAAAAACCTCTATTGCAAGGTGAGTGATGTCCCTTCCATCTGCTTCCAACCAGATATGATGATTATCCATAAGAATGGAGTGAGGCTACACTCTCAGTCATGATTAACAACTTAAGTAAGTACAGACTAGCTTGCAGGACAGACCACCTTGAAGGACAGACAGGTCACCTTATAGAACCATAGCTGAGACAACTGTGGGTCAGTGCTGGGCAGAATCATCAGACCTTGACCAGAATTGCCTAATTATGCATACTTCTTGCCCTTTATTTAAATCCAAATCTTATGGTAGCCCTAAGATGGACTTGGATGCCACTGGTGCCTTTCTTTGTTCATCTTCTCACTGTGGCCATTTAGAATAAATCTCCTTTTTCTGTTTTCAGCATTGTTTTTATGTTTAAATGTCATACTAGGGTGAGGGACCAAGGCCAGCTTATTGAGGCTTCCAAAGCCTGGGATCTTATGCTAAAAAGTCTAGCAACACTCTTAAAAGAGCTTATAGGTTCTTTCCATCTGGATTGCTGGGAAGTAGCAGGGCACAGAGGAAAAGCATACTTCGGAATGTCTGACAGGTTAAAGAGCAGACAGCAGCAGCTGGTTCGTCTCCAGCTTGTCATAGACTATAAAGGCCAGGGTCTACCTTCTGCTTGTATATTGAATTTCATGTGGGCAGCTCTCTGCTATGTTCAGCTAAGTATTCTCCAAAGTTCCATGGGCTGATTCCTTCTCCATCCTGTAGTTCTACTAGGAGGTAATATGGGTTTAGGATGTGTTGGGGTCTATTGGGAGGAGGTTAGATCTTTGGGACTGGGGCCTGAAGGAGATATTGGTACCTTGGTCCTGCTCTCCTTTTGCTTTCTGGGTGCTATGGGGTGAGATATTTCCTCTTGCCACAGGCCCTGAAACAACAAAATAAAGGGACCAGGGACTGAAAACTGGTAAAGGGTGAGTCAGAAGAGCCCTTTCTTCCACTAGTTGATCTAGCTCAGTTATTTGCTACTGAAATGGAAATCTGAGTAATAGTTTCCAACCCGCATAATTGAGCACTGTCTTACAACTTCTTCAGAGCGGAGATTATAGGGCTTGGATCGACTCAGAATCCTTCCTCCAGTGTAGCAAATAGCAGTGAGAATGGCTTCAGTAAGCAGGGAGGGGGCTGGGCCCACTTTATACTCAGGGCCCATGGTGCAGTGGGGGTGACTTTCTGCACTTTACAGATCCAGGAGCAGGCCACAGCACTGAACCTCATCATCATGAGACTGTCATTTCTGAGCATTATTGTGTGCCATGGCCCTTTCAGAGACTGTGTCATTCAAAGTAGTCTGTTGGCAGTCTTAAGGAGTTTGAATCAAAACTCTTCTTGGGCAATTTTTAAGGTGAAAGAAATTATATTTGGTGAAATGATGTATTTTTCCCTTCAGACAACAGAAAAGACATGGGATTTGAATCCGGTTTTGATCTCCAAATCTAAGTTCTTAACTGTTTTAATAGCACACCTCACTTTCTGTGCAGCTCACCAGTGTACTGCTACTGCTTAGGAAATGAAAACTGGAGTTCAAGACAGTTGTCTTCATAGCTGTCTATGGCTGCTGTTCTTCCTTCCTGAAAAATGGATGTGCATCATACTGTCAAGATTGTACAAATGGCAAATGGTAGAGAAACACTTTGCCTTGCCCAAGGTTGACTTTCCCACAGGTCTACAGGGCATTCTTGTTGTATATATGAGAAACATAGCTGATAAATGTCTCTCTTCCAGAAACTCTAAGATACAAGCCCTAAATGGGTGACAGCACATAAACTGTTTTGCATGGTCAGTGCTGAAAGTGCTAGAATTCTGGAAGAAGCAGTGATTTGTGACATACTGCCAATGTACCCTCAGAGAAAGAAACCAGGATAAACACCCTATCGAGATCTTTCCAAACAGTTAAATATTTAGGAATATATCTAACCAAAGAAGAGAAAGGTCTGTACAATGAAAACTTTAAGACACCAAGGATGAAATTAATAAAAGAAACTAGATGAAAGCAAGATTTTCCATACTCCTAACTAGGCAGAATTAGTATTGTGAAAAGAGCTATACTAACAAAGTTTATCTATAGATTTAATATAATACATGCCATTGTATGGTTTTTGACTTCTTTGTCAAAAATCGAGTGACCATAGGTGTGTGGGTTTATTTCTGGGTCTTCAATTTGATTCCATTAATCAACCGGTCTGTTTATACACCAGTACCATGATGTTTTTATTACTATTTCTCTGTAGTACAGCTTTAAATCAGGGATGGTGATAATTCCAGATGTTTTTTTTATTGTACAGGCTCGATTTAGCTATTCTGGGTTTTTTGTTATTGCATATGAAGTTGAGAATTTTTTCCCATGTCTGTGAAGAATTGTGTTGGTATTGCATTAATAGGAACTTTGATAGGAATTGCATTGAGTCCGTATATTGCTTTTGGCAGGGTGGCAATTTTTATTATGTTGTTCCTACCTATACATGAGCATGGGAGATCTTTCCATTTTCTGATGTCCTCTTCAATTTCTTTCTTCAAGAACTTGAAGTTCTTGTCATCCAGGTCTTTCACTTGCTTGGTTAGAATTACCTCCAGGTATTTTATATTGTTTGTGGGTATTGTGAAGGGTGTTGTTTCCCTAAGTTCTCAAATGGCAGCACATGCTGGCGAGACTGTGAAGAATGGGGAACATTCCTTCATTGCTGTTGGGAGTGAAAACTTGTACAACCACTATGGAAATCAGTCTGGTAATATCTTAGAAAAACTGGAATAGCCCTACCTCAAAACCCAGCCATACCACTTCTCAGTATCCACCTAAACGATTCCTCACCAAACTACTAGGACATATCCTCATCTATGTTCATACCAGCCTTATTTGTAATACCTGGAAACTGGAAACAACCCAGATGTCCCTCAACTGATGAATGGATAAAAAAAAATTGTACATTTGCACAATGGAATACTACTCAGCTATCAGAAACAAGGAAATCATGCAATTTGAAGCCAAATGAATGGAACTAGAAAAGCTCATCCTGAGTGAGCTAACCCAGACTCAAAAAGATGTACATGGCACCTATTCACTTATAATTGGATTTTAGCCATATAGTGCAGGATAACTATCCTACAACCAACACACCAAAAAGATCAGGAACAGACTTTGTTACCTATCAATGGGACAATTTGCCCTAGGGGTGCTTCCATGTAGGCCCCCAGTGCAAAAGGAAGTTCTTAGCCCTCATATGTGCACTGAACTGAGAGGGGCTGATATGTAGGGATACTCAACATCAGGGGAGTGGGATGGGTAGGAAAGGGAGGAGAGGGTGGGAGGGTGAAAAGGGTGGGAGGGTGGAACCAGGAGGGATGGAAAGAGGGCACTGTGATAGAGATGTAACTTGAAGTAATAAATAAACATAAAAAGTATAATACATGCCAAAAGTCTGATTCTATATCTAACATATTTAGAAAAAAATATCCAAAACTTAGGAAATGTAGGAAACCACACACACACACACACACACACACACACACACACACACACACTAAAAAACATGTATAGCTGCAATTTTAAGGAGTAAACAAACTTGGGGGGTTTACAGTAGCCAAGCTCAAATTATACTACAAAGCTATAGTTTGGCACTGGCATAAAAATAGACAGGTCATCCAGTGGAATAGAACAGAATAGAATAGCTGGAAATAAACCAGAAAAGCTATATCCACTTATGTTTTGACAAAGGAGGCAAAACCAAAAACAAGCTAGCCTGTTCAAAAAAAAAAAAAAAAGTGCCATAGAAACTAGACATCTACCTTCAAAAAAATGGAATGGGATTCATTCATTTTTCACCTTCTATAAAAATCAACTAGAAATTGATCAGAGACTTTAGTTTAAAACCCCAAATGCTGAAATGTCTAGACAACAATATAGGTAATATTCTCCAAAGGACTTTGGGGTAGGCAAGCACTTTCTGAAAAGAACATCAGTAGTACAGAGGCAAGCACCAAAAAGTAACAGGTAGGAGTACATGGAAATAAAACTATAAAGAGATTGAACAGTTCCACCCATAACACAGGGCAAGGGTGAGGGTGGTGCGAACTGAAATAATGAGTCTGTAGATTACAAGTTGAGTGCTCATCTGCAGATATTTTATTGTTATTTGCAGGTTAATTTTGCTATATAGTGACTTTCTTTAATATCACTGGCCTTTTGTAAAATGTAGAGTTCATATAACTTCAGGAAAAATGTTTCCAGTGAGA
Source organism: Lophiomys imhausi (assembly GCA_907164525.1). Classification (NCBI taxonomy): domain Eukaryota; kingdom Metazoa; phylum Chordata; class Mammalia; order Rodentia; family Muridae; genus Lophiomys; species Lophiomys imhausi. The sequence goes on along the minus strand of CAJQZJ010032395.1, from coordinate 7,610,157 downwards.
CCTAGTGACAAGCCTACTCCCTGCATTCATGCATCAATTTCATGAGTGACTCAATGCACAGTTTAAGATAGGACAACTAGAATGAACTTCGCCTTTGTGACTTAAGAAATGGTTAAAGGTGGGACATTATTCTTCCAGAGAAAAAATATGGCAAAAACATTTGGGTTTCATTAGTTTTTTGGTTAGCATCATCACACTCTTTCCAATTCAATCATGAAATGAAAGAACTTTAAAATTTTATAGCTGATGCTTTTTAATTGCCCACCACTTACCAGATACATTTATGCTACCTCTTTTGGTTCCTGAAGCAAGACATAAAGTTCCCTTTTAGATACCTATTTTACAAATAAGAAAACTGGGATATGAGTGGTTGAGGCATGTGGGTTCTCTTACTCTTTCTTCTACTGTAATTGCCCATGTCGAGGGACTTTGGGAGCGAGAACCCAGGAAGATCCTGGGCAGAAGCCATAGCAATGGGATTCAACAGGCATCCCTGGCTTGAGAGAGACTACAAAGGCCTTTTTCATGTGGCCATTCAGCCCACTGAAGACCATTCCAGTCGCAACTCAGCCAATCTTATCATCCATGGTTTGTCTCTACAGTAGCACAGTTGGCAGAAGCACAGGAGTATTGGTTTCTCTGATTATGGGGACATTGGAGACCATGACTGATCAGTTTAGACCAAAATTCCAACCATAATAGTTCTTGAAATTGGCACTGCTGTGGCAAATATGTCCAAAGTTACAGTCGGACATGGTATCCATGACACATGCTTGTGTTTATTCTTGGAATCCGAATGGATTGATGGTTGGATTCTGTAGTGATCATGAGAGCTGAGACTGACAAGAATTCCAGCCTCATGACATAGGGGCAAGCTAGTCTTTGGGGCCTTAACACAATAACTTCTGATTAGGATTACCAGTGGCAGGAATTGATGGGTATCCCTAATATTTTTAACTAAAGTGATGGAAAGATATCTCTGTATTAACACATAGCTGTCAAGGGCTCTTTTGTTGTTTCTTCCTAGAACTTTCTGGATTTTGACAATGTCTTAAGACTTAAATTAATAACCCTCTACTGAGAAGTTCTTATCATGTTAGAAAATGCTGTAGATTGTCAACTAAATCTGAGAAATTTCATCACTGAGGGCTACCAAGTTCAATGTAATTTCTCCTGTCAGTGTCCCTGAATAGAGGGAAAAGGTAGAGGGCATCAGGATTAATAAACAGATTGAAGTAATTTTTCCTGTCTTAGACTTTAAACTTCAAAGTGGGAAAAATGGCCTTAAATTTGGATACAGCTACAGATCTAACATAGCCAGTGCTACATGGACAACTTTTGATTACTCACCTTTCACCAAGGCTGTCTGGAATTTTGTGGCACAGCTACAGATCTAGTGTAAATTATGTCCCTTCAAAAGTGACAAAGGTTCAGGAAAGGGGTCACATAGGTGGCTTAGGAACCATACAGAATTCTTCCATTTCTCTTTTCCTTGACTTTGTCTCAGATTTAAGCTGACATTCCCAGCCACATGGGGTCCTTGTGGCAGCTGTAAAGTCCAGATGTTTAGCTGCAGAAATGTGGCCCACATCTTGTTAATCTGAAAGACACATAAGTTGGGGATAGAGAAAGTTGGCAGCTGAATTGTCTCTCCTTATATTCCTTTGAGTTAGTCATGAGTGGGCATGTTAGGAGCTTCCTGTCTGTTTCTTTCACACTCAGAAAGATTCAATACAGAAATAGAAACAAGCTGTGTGTTGAAATCTTGAAATTATTTGAAGTGGCTTTCAAGGTATTTGTTCTGGGATGATGGTCAATGTTGAAATGTATATATATATATATATGCACATATATGTATATATAGTAACTTTTCCATTTCTTTTACTGTACATATGAAGAATAGAATTTATATAATAAGAAAAACTAGGTATAATGAACAAATATCATGCTAACCAGAAAGGAAAATGTGGGTATTAAATCTAAATATTTGGACTGATCAATGGCTTAAAAGATTTCTCTGTGAACTGAGGCTTAAAGTCTAGTTGAGAGAGAGAATCATAACCATGGAGACCAGAGTCTCCTGAAAATTGAGAGTGTCACTAGCACTGAAGGTTTAATAGCCCATAACCTCCAGATTTTACTGTCTTCAGGAGCTAGACTTCATGTTCTGCCACGAAGAAATCCTTTGCCTTCATTATTTATGCAAATGTATTCTGATGCCTTTCTACAAAATATTTTTAGATTCTTATTTATTTGTGACTCTGAAATGTTCTATCTTTATAAAGGGTTTTAGGGAAAACAAATGACTTAAAATGCAGATTTAAAATTGGACTGCCCACTAGAACTGAAATTAGAAGCACAATCCAAAACCATTAGACAGCATTGGGACAGTCACCCTCCATTGAATGATTCTGATCTAGAAAGTTTCTTTGCTCCTGTAAGTCTGTAATCTTTGAAAACTGTCTTCTTCTTAAATATCCAGGAGTTAAAAAACAACACAACAGACAATGATTGTAGAGCAGGAATTATGAAGGACTTACCTACCCTGTCTTGGCAGAGCTAGGCTGTCCACTTATCTGCTGAAACGGGGCCAAATGGCTGAAGATTGATGCTGTAATGTATGGAGAGAAAATGGGAACTGTCCAGGCAGCCACTGGTATGTCATTTCTTAGTTTTGGAAGCTGCAGGCCCTGCATTTCCTATATAATCAGATATATTTATCCCTCTCAGGCCTCTGAGGTGGTTGAAGAATAGATAGCTAGAGTCTCATAGTTAAATTTTGAGTTGTTTAGGGATCAAGAGGGTGTTCTGAATCTACGAAGATATTTTTAAAATTATGAGGCAAGTTAGTATGAAAGCTGAGTTAGATATAGAACTTTAAACTCATGGAGATGGTTAGATAGTAGAATGTTAAAGTCAGGTGCCAAATACATATGGACTGGACATTGGGAATGTATGCTAAGCCATATGACTCTCATAATTGTGGTCTAATTATTTCTGTTGTTTTGTATTGTATTTATAGTTATAAGAAAAAGAACCATTTTTTGGACTGAAAGGGAGAGCTGTTGGGGGAAAAAAGAAATACCTTAAACTAAAAAAAAAAAAAAAAGAAGGGAAGAGGATGGGGGGTTGAGGGGGAGGAGGGTGGAAGGGTGGGACTGGAGGGGGGAGTAGGGAGGGGATTGTGATTGAGATGTAACTTGAAGAAATAAAAAATAAATTATTATAAAAAAAAACAACAAAACAAAACAAAAAAAAACCCAACAGCAGTTCCTGCTTACTCCAAGAGATAATGGATGAACAAGTCTACTACTTTGAGGCACAAAAAACGATCAAGAAACTTTCTCTTGTAGAGAGTTGGTGTTTGAATGGTGTGGTAAGAGCTCATTTGCTCAACTGACATTTGTAAGTAGTGAAAGGAATGAAAATTTTAGAAACCCCCCCTTGGCAGGAGCCAGGCCAGCTAGGTTCCAGGAACTTAGCTGATCATAAAGAGGGTGGAACCAAGAATGAAGGTCAATTGAGTCATGAGCCTCAGGAAATAGCTGACCACAAAGTAGATAGCAAAATAAGATTAGATTCATTCCTGAGAAAAACAAGTATAGGGGGTGTTTTCTGATGACTAACTAAATAATGGGTTGGTACATTCCACTTGTGATTTCTCCCACCCCCTTGATTTGTGGTGCTTCCCTATAAAACCCTCGCCCGCAGGCAGCTAAGGGTTGCAACTCCTCTACCCCTGCATGGGATACGAGTTGCGTCCTCAGCACTGATCCCCGAAATAAACTTCTTGCGATTGCATCAAGATGGTCTCTTGTGAGTTTTTGGGTGGCCGTGATATCCCGAGTGTTGGGTGAGGGACTTCCCTCTTTCATTTAGTGCATTGGTCGGGAATTTGCGGCCACCCCAATCTCCAAGAACCCACTTGGAGGTGAGATTTCTGTGTCTTGGGGCTATTTCTGTTGTCTAGTTTGTACGAGATCTGACTTCTGACTTTGTGAAAGTTGCTTTCAGTTTTACAGCCGTTTCCACTCTTGAGGAGATGGACGGGGTGATCAGGCAGATGTGCTGGTGGATCAGTGGCTGTAGCCCTGGGAGACATCCCAGGAGGACAGGGACCCCAGGGATGCCTGGGAGGGTCCCATCTTGGTGCCGGGGAGCATACAGTGGTCCTCTTGAGAGAGGGGATGCAAGAGACCTCCCAGCCATCTGTTTCTCTGGAGTGGTGTTGGCATTTGAGACTGAGAAGGATTTTTCTTAGTGTTTTTCTGTGTATCTTGTGTTTGTGTTTTGTGTTACTTGTGACAATGGGACAGACCTTGACGACGACTCCTCTAAGTTTGACACTGGATCATTGGACTGAAGTTAGAACTAGGGCTCATAATTTGTCAGTTGAGGTTAAGAAGGGACCGTGGCAGACTTTTTGTGCTTGGAGTGGCCTACTTTTGACATCAGGTGGCCACCCGAAGGGACTTTTGACATCAGGTGGCCACCCTAAGGGACTTTTGACTGGACCATTATTTTTGAGGTAAAAGCTATTGTCTTCCAGGAAGGACCAGGGTCTCATCCCGATCAGCAGCCATATATTACTGTTTGGAAAGACCTGATCCAGAACCCACCCCCATGGGTAAAACCTTGGGTAAGAGTGAGAAAGCCAGGCTCCCAAGCCCTGGCACTCCATGGCATGGAATCCTGCTAGTCTTACAGGTCTGGTGGAATCCCTGATGTTTTCTCACCAACCCACCAGGGATGATTGTCAGCAGCTTTTGCAGGCTCTCTTCACCACAGAGGAGAGGGAGAGAATCCTATTGGAGGCACAGAAGAATGTCCCGGAAGACAATGGGACCCCCACTACCCTCCCAAATGAGATCGACGCTGGGCTTCTCCTTGATCGACCAGATTGGAACTTCAACACGGCTGCAGGTAGGAGTGGCTGACAGTTTTTCTGCTGGATGCTAGTGGCAGGTCTCAGAGGGGCCACTTGGTGCCCCACCAATTTGGCCAAAGTAAGAGAAGTACTTCAGGGTCCTGTTGAGCCACCATCCGTGTTCCTTGAGAGGTTGATGGAAGCCTATAGGCGTTACACTCCCTTTGACCTGACCTCTGAGGGACAAAGAGTGGCTGTGGCTATGGCCTTTATAGGAATCTTGTTAGAGAGGCTGAGAAAGTGTATCATAGAAGAGAGACTGAGGAAGAGAAACAGGAAAGAGAGAAGAGAGAGAGAGGATAGGTGGGATCGCAAACAAGAAAGAAACTTGACTAGGAATACTGGCCGCAGTTGTAGGGGATAGAGAGAGAAAAGGCAGGGCCTAGACAGACAGGGAACCTGAGCAACAGAAGACCCAGACCGAATGGGAATGGAGAAAAGATGTTTTTTTTCTGCTTGAAGTTACATCCTGACACTCAACCCCATCTTTGCTTTCGAATGGAGAGATCCTAACACTGGACTGGCAGGACAAATGTAAATGATTTACTCTTGGCAGCATCAACTAAACCTGAGTGTCTCCAAGGAAGCAAGAGACTGCTGGTGGAACTGGGTGAGTTGGGATATTGGGCTTCTGCTAGAAAGGCTCAGTTATGTAAAACTGAGGTCATCTATCTGGGATATACTCTGCGAGATGGGAAGTGATGGCTGATGGAAGCTAGGAAAAAGACTGTCACACAGATCCCTGTCCCGACCACCCCATGCCAGGTAAGAGAATTTCTGGGCACTGCCGGTTTTTGTAGGCTGTGGATTCCCGGTTTTGCTATGCTGGCAGCCCCCTTATATCCCCTCACCAAGGAGGGAGGAGAGTTCACCTGGACCTCTGATCATCAGAAGGCCTTTGAAGATATCAAAAGGGCCTTGTTAAGAGCACCAGCTTTAGCCCTACCCGACTTAACCAAGCCTTTCACTCTATATGTGGATGAAAGGGCAGGGGTTGCCAGAGGCATCCTTACTCAGACTTTAGGACCTTGGAAGAGGCCAGTGGCATACTTATCAAAAAACTGGATCCTGTTGCAAGCAGATGGCCCGCATGCCTGAAAGCTATCGTGGCTGTGGCCTTGCTTGTCAAAGATGCTGATAAACTGACTTTGGGACAGCAGATTACCGTGGTGGCACTCCATGCTCTCGAGAGCATTATCCGACAGCCCCCTGACTGGTGGATGACTAATGCTAGAATGACCTACTACCAGAGCCTATTACCTATTATTGACTGAGAGGGTGATATTCGCGCCCCCCCCCCCCGACTGCCCTGAACCCTGCTACTCTCCTACCCGAGGCCGATGTCCCTGCTCCCGTCCACCACTGCCCTGACATCCTGGCAGAAGAGACAGGTCCCAGAAATGACCTAAAGGACCAACCCTGGCCAGGAAGTCCGAACTGGTACACTGATGGAAACAGCTTCGTGGTCGAAGGTAAGCCGATGGTGGGAGCTGCAGTGGTGGATGGGAGGCAAGTGATCTGGGCTAGCAGCCTGCCAGAAGGAACTTCTGCCCAAAAAGCTGAACTTATCATGTTAACACAAGCCCTGAAGATGGCAGAGGGAAAGTCCATCAATATTTATACTGATAGCAGGTATGCTTTTGCCACCGCCCATGTGCGTGGGGCAATATATAGACAAAGGGGGCTGTTGACATCAGCAGGGAAGGACATTAAAAATAAAGAAGAGATTTTGAGCCTCCTTGAGGCTATACATCTGCCAAAGAAGGTGGCTATTATCCACTGCCTTGGACATCAGAAGGTACAGGATGCAGTGGCTAAAGGAAATCAGATGGCAGATTTAGAAGCCAAACGAGCTGCCCAAGGGATGATGATCTTAACCACCCTTGGTTTTAAAGACTATTATGACATCAAAGAAACCAGTTTCAGGTACACCCCTGAAGACTTCCAGGCCATAAAGAAGCTAGGGCTAACTAAAAAAAATCACCTTATGGTGTGGTTGAAGTAGAAGGCAGTAAACAGGTCCTGCCTCAGGAAGAAGGATGCGACAGAGATAGTCAGGAACTGCAAGGCTTGTGCTTTTTAATGCTCCAAGATTTGGAATACCCAAGGTAATTGGGTCTGATAATGGACCTGCCTTCGTTGCCCAGGTAAGTCAGGGACTGGCCACTCAGCTGGGGATTAAATGGAAATTACATTGTGCTTATTGTCCCCAGAGTTCAGGACAGGTAGAAAGGATAAATAGAACCCTAAAAGAGACCCTAACTCAATTAGCCTTAGAGACCAGCAGGGAGAAACTGGACAGCCCTCCTTCTTTTTGCCTTGTTCTGGGTCAGGAACACCCCGGAATGGTTTAAACTGACAACTTATGAGATTCTCTGTGGGGGGCCTCCTTCTCTTACTGAGGCAGGCGGAGTGTTTGATCCTGACATTGTTCTTTCTAAACCCCTATTCACCTGCATGAAAGCACTTGAAGTGGTCCGGCATGAGGCGAGCAGCTCAGAGGGGCTTGTGAAACTGGAGACCTGGGCACGCCTCATCAGTTCCAGGTTGAAGACGCTGTTCTCTTCTGGCGCCACTGAGCTGGGAATCTTGAGGCTCACTGGAAGGGACCATACTTGGTACTTCTGACCACCCCTACAGTAGTGAAAGTGGAGGGCATCTCTGCTTGGATTCATACCTCCCACGTGAAGAGAGTTCCTGAACCCTCCAAAGATGAGTGGAAATTGAAAAAAACTCTGGACCCTCTTAAGCTGCGCCTACATTGCAGGCACTCTTCAGATGAAGGGTGACAACCCGCATGCCCCTCAAAAACTTACTTGGCAGGTAGCTTCCCAAACTGGGGAAGTCGTCTGGTCAATCTCTAAGGTAGCCCCCCCCCGGACATGGTGGCCCCAACTCTCTCCTGACTTCTGCCAGCTAGCTGCAGGCCTGGAACAGTGGGATATTCCTGAGGCAGACCTCCAGAACCTCCTTGAGAGGGACCCTCCATGAAGACACCCTAAAGGGCTAGGAGCAAAATTCAGTGTGGGAGACCAGAGGGACGCTGTGGGCTGGCTCAACAAGATTTTTACATCTGTCCAAGGGAAGGTAGGGACAGGAGTGCGGCTAGGAGGATGTTGGCTCTGTTTAACTTCGGGACCCCCTTACTATGAGGGCATCGCTGTGTCGGGTACTTTTTTTTTTCTTCTTTTTTTAAATTTATGTATGTATGTATGTATGTATGTATGTATGTATGTATTTATTTATTTATTATTTCTTCCAGTTACATCTCAATCACAATCCCTTCCCTACTCCCCCCTCCTGTCCCACCCTTCCACGCTCTTCCCCCTCAACACCCCCTATCCTCTATCTTTTTTTTTTTTTTTTTTAGTTTAAGGTAGATCTTTCCCCCCAACAGCTCCCCCTTTCAGTCCAACAAATGGTTCTTTCTCTTATAAAAATAAATACAGTACAAAACAACTGAAATAAATAGGCCACAATTCTGAGAGTTATATGGCTTAGCATACATTCCCAATGTCCAGTCCATATGTATTTGGCACCTGACTTTAACATTCTACTATCTAACCATCTCCATGAGTTTAAAGTTCTCTATCTAACAGCTTTCATACTAACTTGCATCACAATTTTTTTTAATAATTTATTTTTTATTTCTTCAAGTTACATCTCAATCACAATCCCCTCCCTACTCCCCCCTCCAGTCCCACCCTTCCA
>CAJQZJ010032395.1:7553337-7601119 GCA_907164525.1 Lophiomys imhausi | reverse complement strand
CAAATCCTATGTGCCTGTCTCTGCATTCTAAATTTTGGGATCAAAGATATGTGGTTTCCAACTGATGGGATTAAAGATGTGCTCCTCCACCCCTGGATCAAAGTTTTTCTCTGTTTAGAGCTTGTTTTGTATCAGGTGGCCTTGAGCTCTGAGATCTGCCTGTTTCTGTCTCTAGTGTGTTGGGATTAAGGGTGTATTCTTCCCCAATGATGTGACTAAGGGTGTGCACCATCACCACCCTGTTTCTTGTAACTCTAGAATTTATAAGACAACTAACTCTATAGTGATCCTCCTGTCTCTGCTGGAGGTAAAGGCATGGGCTAACACCATGCATTATTTTACCTTAGCTCTAAGTTTTTTCAACACTTGGAGGTTTGTAAAACCAGGTTGAACAGCTGTCACCTTACTTTATTTACAGTGTTTTCAACCTGTTACCTGCTTTTTAATGCCAAACCATGGAAATAGCCTATACCTCTACAAAAAAAAAAACCCAAAAAACAAAATAAAAAACTTTTAAGCTGCTATCAAGTTTGTGTAATCTCTGTAGCCACCTGCAGTCTAACATTCTAATCTGAAATTAAGGCCATTTTCTTTTCATGCCAGTAAGGTAAATTATAGTTTGAAAATTTTATATTGTATTTTTATTATATTTTTAAGCTTATTAATTCTTTTCTTAAAATAGTATTATTTATTTCTAGAACATAGTTTCCTCCCTCCTCCCCTCTTGGCCCCTCCCTTCATCTCTCCTTCCCTCCCTCTCTCCTTCCCTCCCTCCCTCCCTCCCTCCCTTCCTCCCTCCCTCCCTCCTTGTTCCTCTACTTGGTACTCTCCTTCTCCTCAGATGAGGTGGGTCCTCACATATCATACTCCCTCAGATCTTGCGTCATGTGAGGCCCAAGAGCTTACACTCGTACTGGAGCTTGATAAGGCACACCATCTAGGGTGTGGGGTTCCACTAACCTGCAGCAGATTCCATGACTCACTGGTGGGTAGAATTTTTCCTAGGATAGATATGCTAGGTTCCTGTCTATTTGGGTGTGTGGGTTGTAGGATAGTTATCCTCTGATGTATGGTTAATATCCATTTGTAAGGGAATACATACCATGTTTATCTTTCTGGGACTGTGTCAGCTCACTTAGGATGAGCTTTTCTAGTTCCATCCATTTGGTTTTGAATTGCATGATTTTCTCATTTCTGATAGCTGTGTAGTATTCCATTGTGTATATGTACCACAGTTTTTTTATCCATTCTTCAGTTGATGGACATCTGGGTTGTTTCCAGTTTCTGGCTATTACAAATAAAGCTGCTATGAACATTGTTGAGGCAATGTCCTTTTGGTTTCATTTCAGATCTTTTGGATATATGCCCAAGAGGGGTATGGCTGGGTCTTGAGGTAGATTTATTCCCAATTTTCTAAGATATCTCCAGATTGATTTCCAAAGTGGTTGCACAAGTTTGCAGTCCCACCAGCAATGGGGGAGTGTTCCCCTTTCTCCACATCCTTGCCAGCATGTGCTATCATTTGAGTTTTTGATCTTAGCCATTCTGACAGGTGTGAGATGGAATCTCAGAGTTGTTTTAAGTTGCATTTCCCTGATAACCAAAGATGTTGAACATTTCCTCAAATGCCTCTCAGCCTTTAGAGATTCCTCTTCTGTGAATTCTCGGTTTAGCTCTGTACCCCATTTATTGATGGGGTTATTTGATTTTTTGGTGTTTAATTTCTTCAGTTCTTTATATATTTTGGATATTAGCCCTCTGTCAGATGTTGGGTTGGTGAAGATCCTTTCCCACTCTGTAGGCTGCTGTTTTGTTCTAAGGACAGTGTCCTTTGCCTTACAGAAGCTTTTCAATTTTATAAGGTCCCATTTATTGATTGTTTGTTTTAATGCCTGAGCTATTGGTGTTCTATTCAGGAAGTTGCTACCAGTGCCAATGATTTCAAGGCTTTTTCCCACTTTCTCTTCTATTAATGTTAGTGTGTCTGGATTTATGTTGAGGTCCTTGATCCACTTAGACTTAAGTTTTGTACAGGGTGATAAGTATGGATCTATTTGCATTCTTCTACATGTTGACATCCAGTTAGACCAGCACCATTTATTGAAGATGCTTTCCTTTTTCCATTGTATGTTTTTGGCTTCTTTATCAAAAATTAAGTGACCATAGATGTGTGGGTTTATTTCTGGGTCTTCAATTCGATTCCATTGGTCAACTGGTCTGTTTCTATACCAGTACCATGCTGTTTTTATTACTATTGCTCTGTAGTACAGCTTGAAATCCGGGATGGTGATACCTCCAGATGTTCTGTTATTGTACATGATTGATTTAGCTATTCTGGGTCTTTTGTTATTCCATATGAAGTTGAGAATTGTTTTTTCCAGATCTGTAAAAAATTGAGTTGGTATTTGGATAGGAATTGCGTTGAATCTGTATATTGCTTTTGGTAAGATTGCCATTTTTATTATGTTGATCCTACCTATCCATGAACAAGGGAGATCTTTCCATCTCCTGATATCTTCTTCAATTTCTTTCTTCAGGGTCTTGAAGTTCTTATCATACAGGTCTTTCACTTGCTTGGTTAGAGTTACCCCCAGGTATTTTATATTATTTGTGGCTATTGTGAAGGGTGTTGATTCCCTTATTTCTTTCTCAGCCCATTTATCTTTTGTATAAAGAAGGGCTACTGATTTTTTTGAATTGATTTTGTATCCGGCCACCTTGCTGAAGGAGTTTATCAGCTGTAGAAGTTCTCTGGTGGAATTTTTGGGGTCACTGATGTATACTATCATATCATCTGCAAATAGGGATACTTTGACTTCTTCGTTTCCAATTTGTATCCCCTTGATCTCTTTTAGTTGTCTTATTGCTCTAGCTAAAACTTCAAGTACTATGTTGAAGAGATATGGAGAGAGTGGGCAGCCTTGCCTTGTCCCTGATTTTAGAGGAAATGCTTTAAGTTTCTCTCCATTTAGTTTGATGTTGGCTATTGGCTTGCTGTAAATTGCTTTTATTATTTTTAAGTATGGTCCTTGTATGCCTGATCTCTTTAAGACTTTTATCATGAAAGGGTGCTGTATTTTGTCCAAAGCTTTTTCAGCATCAAATGATATGATCATGTGGTTCTTTTCTTTCAGCTTGTTTATGTGGTGGATTACATTGATGGATTTTCTTATGTTGAACCACCCCTGCATCCCTGGGATGAAGCCTACTTGATCATGGTGTATGATACTTTTGATGTGATCTTGGATCCGGTTGGCAAGTATTTTATTAAGTATCTTTGCATCCATGTTCATAAGGGAAATTGGTCTGAAATTTTCTTTCTACGTTGGGTCTTTGTGAGGTTTAGGTATCAGGGTAACTGTGGCCTCATAGAATGTGTTTGGCAGTATTCCTTCTGTTTCTATGTTGTGGAAGAGTTTGAAGAATATTGGTGTTAGCTCTTCTTTGAATGTCTGGTAGAATTCTGTGCTGAAACCATCTGGGCCTGGGCTTTTTTTGGTTGGAAGACGTCTAATGACTTCTTCTATTTCCTTAAGGGTTATAGGACTGTTTAATTTGTTTACCTGTTCTTGATTTAACCTTGGTAGGTGGAATCTATCAAGAAAATTGTCCATTTCATTTAGATTTTCCAATTTTGTGGAGTACAAGTTTTTGAAGTAGGACCTAACGATTCTTTGGATTTCCTCAATGTCTGTTGTTATTTCTCCCTTTTCATTTCTGATTTTGTTGATTCGGGTATTTTCCCTCTGCCTTTTGGTTAGTTTAGCTAAGGGCTTGTCTATTTTGTTGATTTTCTCAAAGAACCAGCTCTTGGTTTTGTCGATTCTTTGTATTGTTCTTTTTGTTTCTAAGTTGTTGATTTCAGCCCTGAGTTTGATAATTTCCTCTCGTCTGCTCCTCTTGGGAGTGTTTGCTTCTTTTTGTTCTAGCTCTTTCAGGTGTTCTTTTAGGTGGCTAGTATAGGAATTCTCCAGTTTCTTTTTGAAGGCACTTAGAGCTATAAACTTTCCTCTTAGCACTGCTTTCAATGTGTCCCATAAGTTTGGGTATATTGTGCCTTCATTTTCATTGAGTTCTAAGAAGACTTTAATTTCGTTTTTTATTTCTTCCCTGACCCAGAGGTCATTGAGGAGAGAGTTGTTTAGTTTCCATGTTTTTGCAAGCACTCTGTTGTTTTTGTTACTGTTGAAGCCTAGCTTTATTCCATGATGGTCTGATAAGTTACAAGGAGTGATTTCAATTTTCCTGTATCTGTTGAGGCTTGCTTTGTGACTGACTATATGGTCGATTTTGGAGAAGGTTCCGTGAGGTGCCGAGAAGAAAGTGTATTCTTTTGTTTTGGGGTGAAATGTTCTGTAGATATCAATTAGGTCCATTTGATTCATGACATCTGTGAGGTTCATTATTTCTCTGTTTGGTTTCTGCATTGTTGATCTGTCCAGTGGTGAGAGTGGTGTGTTGAAGTCTCCCACTATTAATGTGTGAGGTTCAATGTGGGATTTGAGCTTCAGTAGTGTTTCTTTAATGAATGTGGGTGGTCTTACATTTGGGGCATAGATGTTTAGTATTGAAATTTCATCTTGGTGGATTTTTCCTTTGATGAGTATATAGTGTCCTTCCCCATCTCTTTTGATTAATGTTGGTTGAAAATCCAATTTGTTGCATACTAGAATTGCTACTCCAGCTTTTTTCTTGGGTCCATTTGCTTGGTATATCTTTTTCCAGCCCTTTACTTGGAGATAATGTCTATCTTTTTTGCTGAGGTGTGTTTCTTGTAAACAGCAGAATGTGGGATTCTGTTTTCGCATCCATTCTGCTAGCCTGTGCCTTTTTATTGGGGAATTGAGTCCATTGATGTTGAGAGATATTAATGACCAGTGATTGTTACTTCCTGCCATCTTGATGTTGGTAGAAATAGTGTGTGAGTGAGCTTCTTTCCTTTTGTTTTTGCTGCAGGCATGCTATTTGCTTCCTGTGCTTTCTTGTGTGTAGTTAACCTCTTTGGGTTGAAGTTTTCCTTCTAACATCTTCTGTAGAGCTGGTTTTGTGTATAGATATTGTTTGAATTTAGCTTTGTCATGGAATATCTTGTTTTCTCCATCTATGTTGATTGACAATTTTGCAGGGAATAGTAGTCTGGCCTGGCATTTGTGGTTTTTTAGGGTCTGCAAGACATCTGTCCAGGCCCTTCTGGCTTTTAGAGTCTCTGAAGAAAAGTCAGGTGTGATTCTGATAGGTTTGCCATTATATGTTACTTGACCCTTTTCCCTAGCAGCTTTTAAAATTCTTTCTTTGTTCTGTACATTTAGTGTTTTGATTATTATGTGGCGGGAAGATTTTCTTTTCTGGTCTAATCTATTTGGGGTTCTGTAAGCTTCTTGTACAGTTATAGGCATCTGTTTTTTTAGATTTGGGAAATTCTCTTCAATGATTTTGTTGAAGATATTTTCTGGTCCATGGAGGTGGGACTCTTCTCTTTCTTCTATTCCTATTATTCTGAGATTCTGTCTTTTCATTGTGTCCTTGATTTCCTGAAGGTTTTGTGTCAGGACTTTTTTAGATTTGACATTTTCTTTGACAGATGTATCCATTTCTTCAATTTTATCCTCTGAGCCTGAAATTCTTTCTTCCATCTCTTGTATTCTGTTGGTGATGCTAGTGTCTGTAGTTCCGATTCTTTTCTTAAGGTTTTCCAGTTCTATGGATGTCTCAGATTGGATTTTCTTCATTGCTTCAACTTCCCTTTTCAGGTCTTCCATTCCTTTAAGTGCTTTATTCATTTCTATCACCTCCTTTGCAGTACTTTGTTGTTGCTCTCTGAGGTATTTGATTTCCTCCCTTAGGCCTTCTATTATTAATATAAGCGTAGGATTAAGGTCATTTTCCTTTGCTTCAATTGGGTTCAGCTGTCCAGAGTTGTCTGTAGCATTATTGCTAGGATCTGGAGACATCCTATTGTTTTGGTTTTTTTTTACCATGTTCTTGCGCTGACCTTTTGTCATCAGATGGACCCAGGTGTTATCTGTTTGTTTCTTTTGTTACCTGACCTTGGTGCTCAGGAAAACTCCCTGCCCTGGGGGTTGGCTGATCCTGAGATCCTGGTGTTTACCTCCAGATGGCGGGCAGATTCCTGTAATAGACTGACTGGTTCTCGGAGAGGAGGGTGGCTGCTGCTCTCCTCAACTGCTTGTGACCCAATTGGACCAATATAGAGGGGATTGGAGTGGGGAGAGGGCTAGCCTCTGAGGACCTGGGAGCTGACAGGTCTCCTCAGAAAGGCAGGTAGAGCTGTGGTTGGGTCTGTCTTCTCCTCTCACTGACCCAGTCGTTCTGGCTCCCCAGCTGGGCTGACTATGCAGGCAGGGAGCTCCACCCACAACAGATGCTGGCCTCAGTGCGCCTGTTGCTGACTGCCTCAGATGCTTGGGTGCTAGGGTGAGTGACCCACCCGCCCCAGTATTTGTGGAGAACACACTGTCCTGGGCTCTGTTTGCAGGCAGTCTTGGCTCCTAATTGCTTTGCTGTGACTGGGTTAGGTCTCTGCCTCTCCGCTACAGTGCACACTGTGCCACCATGATGGAAACTCCGGAAAAAAATAATCTCACTTACCTTTGCTCTTGTGGTGTGGCTCGAGTGCAGGCTGGATATCAGGCAGACAGGCGGGGCCGCTGGTCTGTGGCTGGAGCCGTGGGCTGGATCCGCTCCTGGGCTAGATCTCTAGCCAGAGCTCCTCTCCAGACGGGTGACGGAGCTGGCTGATCTCAGGGTTGTGTTCCCTGGGAACTGCGTGGGCTCTTTTACCTGGTGACCGGTCTCAATGTTCGCTGTGGGCATTCAGACACCGTCTGTGCTTCACTGTAGGCTAGGGGACCTCACATTCACTCCACAATGACTAATCTCATTCACCTACTACTCAGATGCACTGCTCTATGTTCGGCGCCATCTTGGATCCCCCCTTGCATCACAATTTTAAAAACATCTTCTTAGATCCAGAAAGCCCTCTTGATTCCTAAACAACTCAAAATTTAACGATGAGACTCTAGCTATCTATTCTTGAACCACCTCAGAGACCTGAGAGGGATAAATATATCTGATTATATAGGAAGTGCAGGGCCTGCAGCTTCCAAAACTAAGAAATGACATACCAGTGGCTGCCTGGACAGTTCCCATTTTCTCTCCATACATTACAGCCTCAATCTTCAGCCATTTGGCCCCATTTCTCTGACAGACATTGATTGTAGAGCAGGAATTATGAAGGACTTACCTACCCTGTCTTGGCAGAGCTAGGCTGTCGACTTACCTGCTTCCAAGTTTTGTCCTTTTTGGACAGCAGTCTGTCCATAGTTGAAGCAAGAGTTTTTTTTGTTTTTTTTGTTTTTTTTTTTGCCAAGAGATAGGCTTGCCACTAATTCAACCATCTCACACTGGAGATTCTTTGATGCTCATCTTCTACTTGGAGTGGAATAGGGGATGCTGTCAGGAGCTGGCATGTCTCGATATCAAAAAAATCTTAATTTAAGAAAACATCTTTGAATGCCATACTCTGCAGATCTCTTGGGGTTTTTGAAGACGCCCTATCTATCTCTTATGTTTAGATAAGCAAATGTTGCTGTCTCTTAACAACTTGATTTCTGAGTAGCTTAGAAAATAACTATGATAGATTGTCACAGTAACTAACAAAATGACACTCTTGCATGACTGTTAGTTTGTATTTCTTAATTATCCTAAACAGTTTATGATGGTTAGTAGCAAAAGGCCAAAACTTCACATTTCCTTTTTAAGCATTACTAGGTACAATACCTTTAAGAAGTGTTACCCTTAATTTTGTAACAATATACAAAGATACATACCAATGTGGCCAAATATACTCTTAATTTTGTATCAATATACTAAGATCAATACTGATGTAGTCCAATAAAATCTTAATTTTGCATTAATATACAATGATCAATACAAATTTAGCCTAATATAGTATTAATTTTGTATCATTATACAAAGGTATAATGGCTTATTCAATAATCTGTCCTTTTTTCTTGATCTTTCCTATACTATGTCTATGTTCCATTTTTTCTCAAGTCTATTCACTCCTACATAGAAGAGAAAGAAGGATACAGAAAAGAAAAAGAGAGAAGTCCCTTGGTCTAACCTCCAAAACCCATTTAACAAGACCATTTAACAGTTTGTAGTCTCTTCCCCTAAATGACAAAATTTTCTGTTATCCATCGAATAACCAAAGGGGGGGAAACACCCTCCACAGCTTCTGGGCCTGAGGTCGCTCTCATAAATGATTTCCTGCTGATTTGGGATGTAGTAAACCTGTTTGGGGCACAAATAGGAATGGAAAAATGGTTAAAAATGTTAATAGAATCATTTGATATTCAGTCCTTTTGTGCTCAGCTATTTAGATGTCCTAAGAAGTTTGTAGACAGAAGCTGATCTTCAGGCCTTTACTGAAGTTCTGACTGGAGCAGTCTGTGGAGCTGAACGATCTTAATGATTTTGAGTTGTGGTTGTAGACTTTTGAGGAAACAGCTATTGAGGGAGTCTGCAAGGCTGGATCATCTGGGCCGCTCGTCTTCTTTGGTGTCTGATCTGTTTTCTCCTGAGGTTTCCCTTTTCCAGTTGTCCCTGGATTCCTTGAATGGATGTTCTAAGTCTCCTGGAAAGAAAACAGAGCCCTGCCCTAATCCTAACTCTGGGGCAATTACCTTTTTCTTGGGGGGGGGGGGGTCAGGTAATATTTTTCCTGGAGCAAATTTGGCTTTTTGACAATATATAAAGTGTTATCTTTCAATCTAGATTAAAGAAGAAATTATTTTGTTATTTTGGAGCTAAACAAACCTTTAGTATATATATTTTGAGATCTCAAAGGACAATTTGTTTACATTGAGCATGCCTTTTGTATGTAGCTTTTAAACTTAAATCCTTCCAAATCCTATGTGCCTGTCTCTGCATGCTATGTATGGGGATCAAGACCTGTGGTTCCCAACTGAAGGGATTAAAGATGTGCTCTCCAGCCCCTGGATCGAAGTTTTTCCCTATGTAGAGCTTGTTTTGTATCAGGCTGACCTTGAGCTCTGGCATCTGCCTCTTTCTGTCTCTAGTGTGTTGGGATTAAGGGTGTATTCTTCTCGAATGATGGGATTAAGGGTGTGCACCATCAACACCCTGTTCCTTGTAACTCTAGAATTTATAAGACAACTAACTCTATAGTGCTCCTCCTGTCTCTGCTGAAGTTAAGGGTATGGGCTAACCCCACGCATTTCATGTATTTTACTTTAGCTCTAAGTTTTTTCTACTCTTGGTGGTTTATAAAACCAGGTTGAACAGCTGTAACCTTTAATTTATTTACAGTGTTTTAAACCTGTTACCTGCTTTTTTTATTTAATAAATTTATTTATTGGTTGCTTCAGGTTACATCTCCATCATATTGTCCTCTTTCCCCCCTTCCAAGTCCCACCCTCCCATCATCTACCCCCTAACCCTTCCATCTTGCTCCTCTGGAGTGCAGTGACCCCACATAACAGTCCCTTGCCCCAGTTCAGACATCATATGAGGGCCAAGAGCCCCTTCATACCTTAGGGGCCTACAAGGCAGTACCACCAGTAAAAAGTGTTTCATTGCTGGGGAGGGAAAACTAAAAAACAGCCCAAAAAAACAAACAAACCAACAAAAACTAACCACAACAACAAAAAATGAAAGAAAAAAAAAGAAAAAAAAAGTCTATGTCCATGTTCCCTTTATGTGTTGGTTGTAATACAGATATCCTGTACTATATAGCTAAAATCCTACTATAAGTGAATAGATGCCATGTGCATCCTTCTGAGTCTGGCTTAGCTCTCTCAGGATGAGCTTCTATAGTTCCATCCATTTGGCTGCAAATTGCATAATTTCATTGTTTCTGATAGCTGAGTAATATTCCATTGTATAGATGTACCACAGTTTTTTAATCCATTCTTCAGTTGAGGGGCATCTGGGTTGTTTCCAGTTTCTAGCTATTACAAATAAGGCTGCTATGAACATAGATGAGGAGACTTCCTTATGATTCCGTGAGGAGTCATTTGAATGTATACCCAGAAGTGCTATAGCTGGGTCCTGAGGCAAAGCTATTCCAAGATTTCTAAGATATCGCCAGACTGACCTTCATAGTGGTTGCACAAGCCTGCACTCCCACCAGCAATGGAGGAGGGTTCCCCTTTGTCCACACCCTCGCCAGCATGTGCTGTCATTTGAGCTTTTGATCTTAGCCATTCTGACAGGTGTGAGGTGGAATCTCAGAGTCGTCTTGAGTTCCATTTCTCTGATGATTAAGGATGTTGAGCATTTCTTCAAGTGTCTCTCAGCCATTAGGGATTCCTCCTTTGGGAATTCTCTATTTAGCTCCACCCCCCATTTTTTGATTGGATTATTTGGTTTCTTGGCATTTAATTTCTTGAGTTCTTTGTAGATTTTGGATATTAGCCCTCTGTCAGATGTGGGGTCAGTGAAGATTTTCTCCCAGTTTGTAAGCTGCCATTCTGTTCGAATGACAGTGTCTTTTGCCTTACAGAAGCTTTTCAGTTTCATGAGGTCCCATTTATTGATTGTTGATCTCAGGTCCTGAGCTGTTGGTGTTCTGTTCAGGAAGTTGTCACCTGTGCCAATGAGTTCGAAGGTTTTTCCCACTCTTTCTTCTAGTAGATTTAGTGTGACCGGCCTTATGTTAAGATCTTTGATCCACTTGGATTTAAGTTTCGTACAAGGTGATAAGTATGGGTCTAATTTCATTCTTTTACAAGTGGACATCCAGTTGGATCAGTACCATTTGTTGAAGATGCTCTCCTTCTTCTTCCATTGTGCCGTTTTGGCTTCTTTGTCAAAAATTAGGTGACCATAAGTGTGTGGGTCTATTTCTGGATCTTCAATTCGATTCCATTGATCTACTGGTCTGTTTCTAAACCAATACCATGATGCTTTTACTACTATTGGTCTGTAGTAAAGCTTGAAATCCGGGATGGTGATACCTCCAGATTTTTTTTATTGTAAAGGATTGATTTAGCTATTCTGGGCTTTTTGTTGTTCCATATGAAGTTGAGAATAGCTCTTTCCTAATCTATAAAGAATTATGTTGGTATTTTGATAGGAATTTCATTGAATCAATATATTGCTTTTGGTAGGATAGCCATTTTTATTATGTTGATCCTACCTATCCATGAGCATGGGAGATCTTTCCATCTTCTAAAGGCCTCTTCAATTTCTTTCTTCAAGGGCTTGACATTCTTGTTGTATAGGTGTTTACTTGCTTGGTTAGAGTTACCCCCAGGTATTTTATATTGTTTGTGGCTATTGTGAAGGGGGTTGTTTCCTTTATTTCTTTCTCAGCCCTTTTGTTTGCTGTGTAGAGAAGGGCTTCTGATTTTTTTGAATAAATTTTGTATCCAGCCACTTTGCTGAAGGTGTTTATCATCTGTAAGAGTTCTCTGGTGGAATTTTTGGGGTCGCTTATGTATACTATCATATCATCTGCAAATAGGGATAATTTGACTTCTTCAATTCCAATGTTTATCCCTTTGATCTCCTTTAGTTGTCTTATTGCTCTAGCAAGAACTTCAAGTACTATATTGAAGAGATATGGTGAAAGTGGACATCCTTGTCTTGTCCCTGAGTTTAGAGGAAATGCTTCAAGTTCCTCTCCATTTAATTTGATGTTGGCCACTGTCTTGCTGTATATTGCCTTTATTATTTCTAGGTATTGTCCTTGTATGCCCGTTCTCTCCATAACTTTTAGCATGAATGGGTGTTGGATTTTGCCAAATGCCTTTTCTGCATCTAGCGAGATTATCATGTGGTTTTTTTCCTTCATCCTGTTTATATGGTGAATTACATTGATAGACTTTCGTATGTTGAACCATCCCTGCTTTCCTGGGATGAAGCCTACTTGATCATGTTGTATGATACTTTTGATGTGTTCTTGAATTCGGTTTGCTAGCATTTTATTAAGTAATTTTGCATCTATGTTCATGAGGGTGATTGGTCTGAAGTTCTCTTTCTTTGTTGGGTCTTTGTATGGTTTAGGAATCAGGGTGACTCTGGCCTCATAGAATGAGTTTGGCAATGTTCTTTCAGATTCTAGTTGGTGAAAGAGTTTGAAGAGTATTGGTGTTATCTCCTCTTTGAAGGTCTGGTAGAATTCCGCACTAAGGCCATCTGGCCCTGGGCTTTTTTTGGTTGGGAGATTTTTTTTTTTTTTTTTTGGTTTTTCGAGACAGGGTTTCTCTGTTTAACAGCTCTGGCTGACCTGGACTCGCTTTGTAGACCAGGCTGGCCTCGAACTCGCAAAGATCCGCCTGCCTCTGCCTCCCAAGTGCTGGGATTAAAGGCGTGTGCCACCACCGCCCGGCAGGTTGGGAGATTTTTAATGACTGTTTCTATTTCCTTAGGAGTTATAGGGCTGTTTAATCTGTTTAATCTGATCTTGATTTAGCTTCTTTAGGTGGAATCTATGAAGAAAATTGTCCATTTCACTTCATTTCTCAAATTTGATTGAGTATAGATTTTTAAAGTAGGATCTAAATATTTTCTGGATTTTCCTCTGTTATTTCCCCCTTTTCATTTCTGATTTTGTTGATTTGGGTTTTTTCCCCTCTGTCTTCTAGTTAATTTGGCTAAGGGTCTGTCTATTCTGCTGATTTTCTCAAAGAACCAACTCTTGGTTTCATTGATTCTTTGTATAGTTCTTTTTGTTTCTAAGTTGTTGATTTCAGCCCTAAGTTTGATGATCTCCTGCCTTCTGTTCCTTTGGGGGGTATTTCCTTCTTTTTTTTCCAATTCACCCAGTTTGGCTGTTAATTCGTTAATATGAGCTTTCACAATTTTCTTTTTGAAGGCACTTAGTGCTATGAATTTTCCTTGTAGCACCGCTTTCATTGTGTCCCATAGGTTTGGGTATGTTGTGTCTTCATTTTCGTTGGATTTTTTTTTTAATAATTTATTTTTTATTTCTTCAAGTTACATCTCAATCACAATCCCCTCCCTACTCCCCCCTCCAGTCCCACCCTTCCACCCTCCTCCGCCTCAGCCCCACCATCCTCTTCCCTTCTTTTTTTTTTTTTTTAGTTTAAGGTATTTATTTTTCCCCCCAACAGCTCTCCCTTTCAATCCAAATAATGGTTCTTTTTCTTATAACTATAAATACAATACAAAACAACAGAAATAAATAGGCCACGATTATAAGAGTTATATGGCTTAGCATACATTCCCAATGTCCAGTCCATATGTATTTGGCACCTGACTTTAACATTCTACTATGAACTTTAAACTCATGGAGATGGTTAGATTTTCGTTGGGTTTTAAGAAGTCTTTGATTTCCTTTTTTATTTCTTCCCTGACCCAATAGTCATCTAGTAAAGAGTTGTTCAATTTCCATGTGTGTGTAGGCTTTCTGTTGATTCTTTTGCTGTTAAAGTCCAGCTTTAGTCCATGGTGGTCTGATAGGATACAAGGGGTTATTTAAATTTTCTTGTATCTGTTGAGGCTATCTTTGTGTCCAACTATATGGTCAATTTTGAAGAAGGTTCCGTGCGGTGCTGAGAAGAAGGTGTATTCTTTTGTGTTTGGGTGAAACGTTCTGTAGATATCTGTTAGGTCCATTTGGTTCATGATCTCTGTTAGACTCATTATTTCTCTGGCTTCTGTCTTGATGATCTGTCCATTGTTGTGAGTGGGGTGTTGAAATCTCCCACTACTAAAGTGTTGGGATCGATGTGTGATTTAAGTTTTAGAAGCATTTCTTTTACAAATGTAGGTGCTTTTGTATTTGGGGCATAGATGTTCAATATTAAGATGTCCTCTTGATGGATATTTCCCTTAACAAGTATGTAATGCCCTTCTCTGTCTTTTTTTATTAACTTCAATTGGAAGTCTATTTTGTTCGATATTAGGATGTCTACTCCACCTTGCTTCCTGGGTCCATTTGCTTGGAAGACTTTTTCCCAGCCCTTTATTTTGAGATAGTGCCTATCTTCAGTAATGAGATGTGTTTCTTGTATGCAGGAAAAAGATGGGTCTTGTTTACGGATCCAGTCTGTAAGTCTGTGTCTTTTTATTGGCGAGTTGAGTCTATTGATGTTGATGGATATTACTGACCAGGGGTTGTTATTTGCCATTATTTTGGTATAGGTGATTATCTTGTGCTTCTTTTTGTTTAGTTTCTGTGGTGATTTCTATTTCCTCTGTTTTCTTGGGTGTGGTTATCTTCTCTGGGTTGGAATTTTCTTTCTAGGATCTTCTGTAGGGCTGGGTTTGTGGGTAGATATTATTTAAATTTGATTTTGTCATAGAATACCTTGTTTTCTCCATCTATGTTGATAGAGAGTTTTGCTGGGTATAGTAGTCTGGCTGGGCACCTATGTTCTCTCAGTGCTTGTAGGATATCTGCCCAAGCCCTTCTGGCTTGAAAAGTTTCTGAGGAGAAGTCCAGTGTAATTCTGATGGGTCTGCCATTGTATGTGACTTGGCCCTTTTCTCTTACAGCTTTTAATATTCTTTCTTTGTTCTCTATATTTGGAGTTTCAATTATTATGTGGCAAGAGGAGTTTCTTTTCTGATCTAAGCTGTTTGGTGTTCTGTAAGCCTCTTGAAATTTTATTGGCATCTCTTTCTTTAGGTTTGGGAAGTTTTCTTCTATGAATTTGTTGAAGATATTTCCTGGACCCTGGAGTCGGGAGTCTTCTCTTTCTTCTACGCCTATGATTCTTAGGTTCCTTCTTTTCAATGAGTCCTTGATTTCTTGGATGTTGTGGGTGAGAGATTTTTTTTTAGCTTTCTCATTTTCTTTAGATGTTGTACTGATTTCTTCCATTGAATCTTCCATGCCTGAGATCCTGTCTTCCATCTCTTGAATCCTATTTTTGGTACTGATATCCATAGTTCCTGTTCTCTTCCCTTGGCTCTCCATTTCCATTTTTAACTCTGACTGTGTTTTCTTTATTGTTTCCATTTCCATTTTCATGTCTAGAATGGTTTTATTCGTTTTGTACATTTCCTGTTCCAGTTTGCTTGTCTTTGTCTGGAAGTCTTCTATTGCCCTGTCCTTTTCGTGTTCAAGCTGAGTCACCTTGTTTAGAAGTTCTGTGATGGTGTTATCCATAGTTTTCGTCTGTGAAATCATGGCCTCTTTGAATTCCTTCATGAATTTCAGTTCTTCTTGAAGGGACTCTATGACTTTCCATAATGTAGAATTGTTATCGTTTTCATGTGTTTCAGTTGTGGTGCTGTGATCCGCGTTGGCTGAAATGGCATCGTTTTCTTTTGTTGGAGTCATTCCGCCTTGAATATTGCTTTTTCTGGGGCCCTTGGCCATGTGGAAGTCTTTCCTGTCTGTTCCTGTTGTCTTCTATTCTTAGATCCAAAGGGGGTGCTTTAGTGTAGTGGTCGACTTGTCTGACTCCACTCCTGTAAGGTTTGTTTTTCTGCCCCGCTTCTCGGTTAGAGACTTCACTTATCAAGGGGGCAGAGCTGTATACCTGTATACACTTAAGCTCTGGCTCCCCGCCGGGAGTGTCCATAGTAGCAATAAAAAAAAAAAAAAAGACCAATAATAATGGAAAAGACTTCTCGGTTTGCCCAGGATTGAATCCTATGGTGGGTAAAATCCACCTTTCCCCCTGGAGCTGGCTCTGGAACCTGGCAGGTGGTGCAACGGTCGACCAAGTTCCTGTAAACTGCAGTGAGTTGCAGTCTACAGCCTGGTGGGTATTCTGCCACTGATCTGCGCTCATTCCCGTGGGTCTGTAAGCCTTTGCCTGATAGCCAGTCCATCTGTGTGAGACCTTGGGAGGGGAGAGTAGGCTGGAGAGTATCTCTCTGTGTGGGGTTTGAATCTGCCTGCTGGGTATTTGATTGGAACTTACCCGGCTTGTCTCTCCTGGTGGGGAGGGGGGATCCTGATTCTCAGATTCAGCTGCTTCCGTGCATGTCCAAGAGTGAGAGGGAGCATCCTGCCCAGGGACTTTTAGTGGTACCCGGGTAGTTGGGTGAGACCCAGCGGGGGTCGGGTCTCTTAGTTATTTTTGTACTGCATCTTATATCAATCGCGGTTTTCCTCAAGATTAAAATGCGTCCGTACGGGCCGCTGCCATCTTGGATCCCTTGTGCTGGGTACTTTTAATAACACCACCAACCATGATGCCTGTTCATGACATGAGAAGAACAAACTGACCCTAACTGAAGTATCAGGGAAAGGGACTTGTTTAGGAAACCCACCTGCTGCCTATAAACACTTATGCAATGAGACCCTGAGGTCTCCAAAGACTTCTGATACCAGATACTTATATCCTGGCATAGATAAATGGTGGGCCTGCAACAAAGGATTAACTCCCTGTGTTTCCACTAACATCTTTAATGATACCAAAGATTATTGTATGTTAATACAGCTTATGCCTAGAGTACTCTCTCTCCCCACAGATGCCTTTGTGGATGAGTTTGATTTCCGCCCTAAGTGATTTAAGAGAGAGCCTATTTCCCTGACTTTAGCTGTAATTTTAGGATTAGGTATGGCACTGGAACAGCTGCCTTAGTACAGGCCCCTCAGTACTTTCATCAATTAAGAGTAAATGCCATACAGATTTTAATGCTGAAACAACAATATCAAGGGTTATGGGGACAAGATAATAATAAATAGGATGACACAGATGTGTAGGTTCTAAGATTAGAACAACGGACTAGAAGAAGTGGGGGATGAAAGGAATGAAAATTTTAGAGACCCCCCCTTGGCAGGAGCGATGCCAGCTAGGTTCCAGGAACTTAGCTGATCATAAAGAGAGTGGAACCAAGAATGAAGGTCAATCGAGTCATGAGCCTCAGGAAATAGCTGACCACAAAGTAGATGGCAAAATAAGATTAGATTCATTCCTGAGAAAAAGGGGATGTTTTCTGCTGACCAACTAAATAATGGGTTGGTACTTTCCACTTGTGATTTCCCCCACCCCCTTGATTTGTGGTGCTTCCCTATAAAACCCTCGCCCCCAGGCAGCTAAGGGTTGCAACTCCTCTACCCCTGCATGGGATACGAGTTGCGTCCTTAGCACTGATCCCCGAAATAAACTCTTGCGATTGCATCAAGATGGTCTCTTGCGAGTTTTTGGGTGGCCGTGATATCCCGAGTGTTGGGTGAGGGACTTCCCTCTCCCGGGTCTTTCAGTAGCTGTTGTGAACCTCAGCTGTACTCCTGCTGTCTGAAACCAGAGCTAGGATGCCTTCTCTAAAGAGGGGTGGGGAGGGTGGTTGGGGGGCTGGGGAGGGGGGAGCAGTAGTAGATGGTAAGCAGCTGAAGGCTGCTGGCTGCACCAGTGTTGAGGGAAGGTCTAATATCATTGCTTCTGATAGGTTGAATTCAATATTGAGATCTGGTTACCACCCCTTCTGAGGCATTCTCTTGATTGGTTAATAAAAGTAGCTTATGGCCAATTAGCTGGGCAGAAGAATATAGGAAGGTGGGACTTCCTGAGATTAGACAAGAACCCTGAGCACACACACAGAGAACCTCTCTCTTTCGGCTTGGACACAGAAGAAGACAGACATCTTGAGAACGCTGGAAGGTAATCACAGGCACATGACAGTTTGGGATTAGGTGATCTGGGTTAACTTAGACTAGCTAATTGAGAGTCTGCCCAGCTAAGGGCTAAGTGTTAAAACATTAAAAGGTCTTGCTGTATTTAATTATTGGAGAAAAGACTGCGGTGGCTTATAGGCTCTCAGTCCAAGCAGTCCCAGGCCGTTGGACTTCCAGACTCCTGGACTTCCCTTGAGTTCAGGCGAAGAAGCTCCTGCCAAGCTGCTGGTAATTCTACTGGCCTAATATAACAACTTATATTAATTAACAGAGTTTAGGTTACAGGTGGTGTAGGCCAGCCTTGGTCCTGGGGCTCTTTCTTCAGGATAAGTCAGGCAACTGGTTAAGGCATGAGGGCCAGGGCGCCTGCTCCTCTGCCAAGCTGCCAGCTACTCCACCAGCCTAATCTTACAGTTTATATTTACTAATAACTACAATAATTAATTAATTTGCAGTTTCACACCAGTTCTGTTGGGATCACTCCATTCTGCCATCAGGGTGTGACAAGTAGTCCAAGAGGCACAGCTGGGTCTCCACACATTTTATTGTCAAACATAGATGCAGTGCCAGTTTATGCTAATTGTTCTGGGATACTATTTACTTATTTATTTTACATTTTAAAATTAGCTTTTAGAGTTAACATACTAAAATGGTGACTTCATTATGACATATTCATACGTAAGTCATTTTGCCTTTTCTTGCTCATTGTCCCTCACTATTCCCACCTTTCTCCCTGCCCTTACTGGTTCCCTTCCTTCGCCCAACTAGTCTCTTCTGTTTTCACAAATTCCATTCAGTTTCTCTACCTCATTCCTTTAATAGCTCTTACTAACTCCCCATGGTCTTCTTTAGAGTTTCACAACACCTCCCAACTCCACACACCAGGAGGAGGAAGGATGGGGATGTTTAAATATTTAAATTTAGATCATTCATATAAGACTGCCATGTGTTTATTTCTGAGTCTGACTCCGGCTTATTTCACTTAGCGTAATGGTCTCTACTTCTACCCATTTTACTTTTTTTTTTGTTTTTTTTTTTTGTTTTTACATTTGTCAATTCTTGGGATTATTTCTAGAGGCTGTGGGGTTTCTTTGCATAAGTCCTTCACAAATGTTTTGTGTATGTTTTTCCTCACAGTTTCAGATCTCATACTAAGATCTTTGGTCCATTTTGAATTTATTTTATACAGAGTGAGAGATAGATACAAATTCTATTTTCCTAACACTATGTTTGGAAGACGCTGTCTGTTTTTGAAATCTTCTTTACAATTTAGGTGGCTGTAGGTGGGTCCGTTTATTGCTGGGCCCTCCATTCCATTCTGTTGATCTACATATCAAGGGGTTGTTTTTACCTTTGCCAGTGCCACGAAAGTTTCTTTGCTGTGGTTCTAGAATATGAACTTGAAATCAGACACTATGCTAACTCAAGCATCAGTCTTTCTCCTCAGGATTATTCTAGAATATGAATTTGAAATCAGATACTGTGCTAACTCAAGCATCAGTCTTTGTACTCAGGATTATTTTGGCTCTCTGAGGTCTTTTGTGCTTCCATGTGAATTTAAGATTATATATTTTTCTAGTTCTGTGAAGAATGTAATTAGGGTTAAAAAAGGGGTTACATTGAGTCTGTGGATTGCTTTTGATAATATATTATATATTCACAGTATTAATTCTTTTAGTCTGTGCATATTGGGGGTCATTCCATATTCTAGTGTCTTCTTCAGTTACTTTCTTCATTGTCCAAATTTTCATTTGTAGAGGTCTTGTTGGTCCTCCTTGCCTAAGTAAATGGTATTGACTCCTCCCTACTTCTCAGTGAGTTCATAGAAAGGTGGATGGGTTTTACATGTTTGATTTTTGTACCCTGCTATTTCCATGAGTGAATATATCAGGTCTAAGTGTTTTCTGGTGGTCTTTCAAGTTTGTTTCTTTTTTTTAATAATTTATTTTTTATTTCTTCAAGTTACATATCAATCACAATCCTCTCCCTACACCCCCCTCCTGTCCCACCCTTCCACCCTCTTCCCCCTCATCCCCCCATCCTCTACCCTTTTTTTTTTTTAGTTTAAGGTATATCTTTTCCCCCCAACAGCTCCCCCTTTCCGTCCAACAAATGGTTCTTTCTCTTATAACAATAAATACAATACAAAACAACAGAAATAAATAGGCCACAATTCTGAGAGTTATATGGCTTAGCATACATTCCCAATGTCCAGTCCATATGTATTTGGCACCTGACTTTAACATTCTACTATCTAACCATCTCCATGAGTTTAAAGTTCATATATATTTATCCCTCTCAGGTCTCTGAGGTGGTTGAAGAATAGATAGCTAGAGTCTCATAGTTAAATTTTCAGTTGTTTAGGAATCAAGAGGGTGTTCTGGATCTAAGAAGATGTTTTTAAAATTGTGAGTCAATTTTATTTCTTTAAAGAAGAGGATCATGTCATCTGTAAATAAGGTTACTTTGACTTCTTCCTTTCTTATTTGTAGCCCTTTCTTTTGTCTTCTTGTCTAATACTTCATTTATATAAATAGGAGTAGAGAGAGTGGGCACAATTGTCTCTATTTTAGTTTTGTCCACTTAGTATAATATTGGATATATGCTTGACATATAAAGCTTATAGTATCTTGAGATATGTTTCACTTGTCCCTAATTTCTTCAGGGTTTTTATGATGCAGGGATGCTGAATTTTAGCAAAGTCTTTTACTTAATCCATTGAGATGATTATGTGATTTCTATCCTTAAGTCTATTTATGCTTTGTATTTAATTTTTTTGACTTGCAAATGTTGAACTAAACTTGTGTTGATGGATGAAACCAACTTCTGTGTTTGATCACAAAGTGTCTTTGACTTCTACTTTTCTTAAATTAATTTTTCAAAAAAATATTCATTTTTATTTAATGTGCACTTGTATTTTGTCTGCATGTATGTCTGTGTGAGGGTGTCAGATATTGGAGTTACAGACAGTTGTGAGCAGCAATAAGGGTGCTGGGAATTGAACCCGGGTCTTCTGGAAGAGCAGTCCACTGATCCATCTCTCCAGCCCCCTTAATTTCTATTTTACTGAGAATATTTCTATGGATGTTCATCAGAAAAGTTGATCCAGATTTTTTGGTTTTTTTTTTTTTTCGCTGTTATGTCCTTTTCCAATCAGAGGGACATTGGCTTCATAGCTTGCACCTGTGTACATATTTTAAGGAGTATTTTGTGGGATAGTTTGAGGATCATTGGTGTTAGTACTTTAAAGATATGGTAGAATTTAACAGTGAACTTCTTTTGTTGGGTTTTGAACTTTAATTTTGGTAGGCTGTATGTGCATAGCAATATGTCTGTTTCTTCTGTATAATTTCCTAAGCATTCCATGGTAATCATTTGAATTTCACTGGAATCTGTAGCAATTTACCCTTTATCACCTCTAATTTTACTAATTTGGGTCTTCTTTTCTTTTGGTTAGCTTAGTTAGAGAATTGTTAATCTTGTTTATTTTTTCAAAGAACTGATTTTATGTTTGATTCTATATTGTTCTTTTATGCTCCATTTCTTTAATTGCCTACCCAATAGACCTTATTATTATTATTATTTGCAATTTTGGGCTTTAGCACACTCTCATTTTATTAAGACCCTTAAGTACACCATTAGGTCATTTATTTGATATTAGTCTGATTTTCTAAATGTAAACATTTATGACTATAAATTTTTCTCTTAAAACTGCCATAGCTCTATCCCAAAGATTCTGATAAATTGTGCTTTCATATTCATTTGATTCTAGGAATTTATAATTTTCCTTCCTGATTTGTTCAGTGTTCCTCTGATCATTCAAGAGTTTATTGCTTACTTTCCAAATATTTCTGTAGTTTGTCTTGCTAATTATTTCTAGGTTTATTTTACTGTGGTCTGATATGATAAAAGAAATTGCTTCTATTCTTTTGTATTTGCGAAACTTGGTTTATGGCAAAAAAATGAAGTGGCGATTTTAATGAGAATGGCTCTCATAGGCTCATATGTTAGTGAAACTGTTTGGGAAGGATTAGGAGGGGTGGTCTTGTTAGAGAAGGTGTGTCATTGGGTATGATCATTGAGGTTTCAAAATCCTGTGCCAGCCCTAGTTCATTCTCTCTCTCTCTGTGTGTGTATGTGTGTGTGTGTGTGTGTGTGTGTGTGTGTGTGTGTGTGTGTTTGTGTATCAGGATGTGCCTCTCTCTGGCTTGTGGATTAGGATATAATGCTCCAGCAAATGAAGAATGAGGTACTGAAGTCATCTTTTTGATTATATCAGGACCTGTCTGAGCTTGTATATTTATTACTGTTTGTTTGGTGAAACGGACACACATAACACTAGGTTGTATCTCCTGATGAAATGGTCTTTTTATTAGTATGTAATGATCATCATTTTTTCCTGAATAATCTTGGTTTGAAGTATGTTTTATCAAATATCAGAATAGCTATATTACATAAATTTTAGCTTCATTTTTTTTTTTAATTTTTGATAGGACAACTTCAATCCTTTTATTCATAGTCTGTGGGTACCTTTGATAGTGAGGTATGTTTCTTGACAAACACATATAGTTGGATCTTGTTTATTAACCCGGCCAGCTTACTCTGTGCGTCTTTATTACTCAGCTTAGTTCATTTACACTGAAGGTTAGTATTGAGGTATGTTTTCTAATTCCTACAGTTTTGTCGGTTGTTTTCTGATTGGTTGAATAGTGTTTGTTATTTTCTTTTCTCCTATTAGTAATAGGGATTTGCTGTTTTAATGTTCTGAAAATGATGGATTACTGCCTAAGTTAACTTCATTCATTTTTTTCCTTTTGAGAATTTTATTCTTTTCTGTACTTTAATGCTTAAGGCCGTCTTCTTTCCCTCCCTGTATGATGTTCCTTTATATATCTTCTTCAGTGCTGGTTTCGTAGTCATGAACTGCTCTAGTTTTAGTTAGTTTGTTTTTTGAAATTTCCTAATATCTCTGGCAGTTTTAAATAATAGCTTTACTAGGTCTGGCAACTTTGGTTGGCAGTTATTTATGTTTAGGTCCTGAAATATATTGTTCCATACTTCCTGGTTTAGAGTATTGATGAATGATCTGATTGGTATTGTAAAGTACTTGTTTCTGTGAGTTGATCCTTTCCCCTTATAGCTTTTAATATTGTTTCTTTGCCACTCATAGAGGAGAGCCTTAACTTTCACAACAGCAAAAATAGCAAATAATAAAAGATACAGACATATACTTAAAATTGATCAACACTCACCAATAGATCATCAGTGGCCATACATGGGAAATGTCACAACCAACGTAGAATATGTTATGAAATTAAAAATTACTTAGGATAAACATGGAAATAGCAATTTGTGCTTATAGTTGACATCTTAAATATAAGACTTATATAAGCTATAAGTCTTATAATTTCTCTTATAGACAAGTATTTATTCTATAATAATGTCCATTTGGGGTTCTAAATGTATCTTATATTCGGACATCTATTTCTTTTTCTAGATTTGGGAAAATTTGTGCCATAAATTCTTTGAATAGATTCTTTATAAGTTAATGTTTATCTCAATTCCTTCTTCTATTTCATAAATTTGTGGGCTTGGTGCCTTAATTCTATCAAGTTATTGGAATTTGTGGTCATACTCATTTTATTTCTTTCAGAGTTTGGATATTATGTTTTAACAGCTTTGTCCTCTATCTCTGATAGTCTTTCCTTGCTTGGCCAAGTCTATTTGTTAAGCTTTCCAGTGTATTTTTTTTTAATTTATTGAGCTGTTCATTTACAACATTTCTATTTGGTTTTCTTTAAAAAACAACTTCCTTGCAGAATTTTTCTTCCATATTATTGACTTTCTCATCTATGTTGCTGATTTCCTCATCCACTTGGCATTCTTCTCTGTGTTGGTGACTTTCTTCTCTAGGGCCTGGATTGAATTCATCTGTTTGCTATCATTCTCTTTGGGGTCACTGGTCATTGTAACTAGTATACTTTTGAAATCTTCTGTTTCCATTTACCCCTTTTTAGTGCCATTGATTTCAGTATTTTTTTATTTTTATTTTTTATTTCTTCAAGTTACATCTCAATCGCAATCCCCTCCCTACTCTCCCATCCAGTCCCATCCTCTCATCCTCTTCTGCCTCAACCCACCCATCCCCTTCCTTTTTTTTAAGTTTAAGGTATGTCTTTTTCCCCCCAACAGGTCCCCCTTTCAGTCCAACAAATGGCTCTTTCTCTTATAATACAACAGAGGTAATTAAGCCACAGTTATGAGAGTTATATGGCTTAGCATACATTCCCAATGTCCAGTCATATGTATTTGGCACCTGACTTTAACATTCTACTATCTAACCATCTCCATGAGTTTAAAGTTCTATATCTAACTCAGCTTTCATACTAACTTGCATCACAATTTTTAAAAAATCTTCTTAGATCCATAACACTCTCTTGATTCCTAAACAACTCAAAATTTAATTATGAGACTCTAGCTATCTATTCTTCAACCACCTCAGAGACCTGAGAGGGATAAATATATCTGATTATATAGAAAATGCAGGGCCTGCAGCTTCCAAAACTAAGAAATGACATACCAGTGGCTGCCTGGACAGTTCCCATTTTCTCTCCATACATTACAGCATCTATCTTCAGGCATTTGGCCCTGTTTCTCTGATAGACATTGATTGTAGAGCAGGAATTATGAAGGACTTCCTACTCTGTCTTGGCAGAGCTAAGTTGTCGAATTACCTGCTTCCAAGTTTTGTCCTTTTTGGACAGCATTCTGTCTACAGTTGCAGCAAGGGGTTTTTCTTGCCAAGAGATAAGTTTGCCACTAATTAAATCATCTCCCACTCGAGATTCTTCAATGCTCATCTTCCACTTGGAGTAGAATAGGGGGTGCTGTCAAGAGTTGACATGTCTCAATATCAAAAAAAAAATCTAAAGTTAAGAGAACACCTTTAAATGCCATATTCTGCAGATCTCTTGAGGTTTTTGAAGATGCCCTATCTATCTCTTATATTAGGATAAGCAAATGTTGCTTGTCTCTTAGCAACTTGATTTCTGATTAGCTTAGAAAATAACTATGGTAGACTGTTATAGCACCTAACAAAATGACAGGCTTGCATGACTATTACTTTGCATTTCTTAATTATCCTAACGAGTTTATGACAATTAGTAGCAAAAGGCCAAAACTTAACATTTCATTTTTTTTTCTTTATCCCCTGATCCTTCCATCCCACTTCTCTGGATTGGAGTGTCCCTATATAACAGTCCCTCATCCCAGTTCATAGGTCATATGAGGGCCAAGAGCCTCCTCATACAATGGGGGTCTATGAGGCAGTACCACTGGTGAAAAGTGTCTCATTGCCAGGGAGAGAGAACTAAAAAACCAAACAAACAAATAAGCAGGCAAACAGATAAAAAGAATAAAAAATTAAAAAATAAAAATTAAAGAATAAGAAATAAAAAGTCTATGTCCATGTTCCCTTTGGTGTGTTGGTTGTAGTATTGATATCCTCTACTATATAGCTAAATCCTACTGTAAGTGAATAGATGCCATATTCATCCTTCTGTGTCTGGGTTAGCTCACTCAAGATGAGCTTCTCTAGTTCCATCCATTTGGCTGAAAATTGCATAATTTCATTGTTCTTGATAGCTGAATAATATTCCATTGTGTAGATGTACCACAGTTTTTTAACCCATTCTTCAGTTGAGGGACATCTGGGTTGTTTCCAGTTTCTAGCTATTACAAATAAGGCTGCTATGAATATAGATGAGGAAACTTCCTTATCATTCCGTGAGGAGACATTTGGGTGTATACTGAGAAGCGGTATGGCTGGGTCCTGAGGCAAAGCTATTGCAAGTTTTCTAAGATCGCACAAGCCTGTACTCCCACCAGCAATGCAGGAAGGTTCCCCTTTCTCCACACTCTTGCCAGCATGTGCTGTCATTTGAGCTTTTGATCCTAGCCATTCTGACAGGTGTGAGATGGAATCTCAGAGTCGTCTTGAGTTGCATTTCTCTGATGATTAAGGATGTTGAAAATTTCTTCAAGTGTCTCTTGGCCATTAGGGATTCCTCCTTTGTGGATTCTTTATTTAGCTCTGGTCCCCATTTTTTGATTGGATTATTTGGTTTCATGGCATTTAATTTCTTGAGTTCTTTGTAGATTTTGGATCCCTCTGTCAGATGTGGAGTTGGTGAAGATTTTCTCCCAGTCTGTATGCTGCCATTTTGTACGAATGGCAGTGTCTTTTGCCTTACAGAAGTTTTTCAGTTTCATGAGGTCCCATTTATTGATTGTTGATCTCAGGTCCTGAGCTGTTAGTGTTCTGTTCAGGAAGTTGTCACCTGTGCCAATGAGCTCAAGGGTTTTTCCCCGTTTTTCTTCTAGTAGATTTAGTGTGACCGTCCTTATGTTATGATCGATCTTTGATCCACTTGGACTTAAGTTTTGTACAAGGTGATAAATATGGGTCTAATTTCATTCTTTTACAAGTGGACATCCAGTTGGACCAGCACCATTTGTTGAAGATGCTGTCCTTCTTCTTCCATTGTGCCGTTTTGGCTTCTTTGTCAAAAATTAGGTGGCCATAAGTGTGTGGGTCTATTTCTGGATCTTCAATTCGATTCCATTGATCTACTGGTCTGTTTCTATACCAATACCATGCTGTTTTTACTAATATTGCTCTGTAGTACAGCTTGAAATCTGGAATGTTGATACCTCCAGATGTTTTTTTATTGTACAGGATTGATTTAGCTATTCTGGGCTTTTTGTTGTTACATATGAAATTGAGAATAGCTCATTCCAAGTCTATAAAGAATTGTGTTGGTATTTTGATAGGAATTTTATTGAATCTATATATTGCTTTTGGTAGGATAGCCATTTTTATTATGTTGATCTTACCTATCCATGAGCATGGGAGATCTTTCCATCTTCTAAAGGCTTCTTCCATTTCTTTCCTCAAAGGCTTGAAGTTCTTGTTGTACAGGTCCTTTACTTGCTTGGTTAGAGTTACCCCCAGGTATTTTATGTTGTTTGTGGCTATTGTGAAGGGGATTGTTTCCCTTATTTTTTCTCAGCCCATTTGTTTGTTGTATAAAGATGGGCTTCTGATTTTTTTGAATAAATTTTGTATCCAGCCACCTTGCTGAAGGTGTTTATCAGCTGTAAGAGTTCTTTGGTGGAATTTTTGAGGTCACTTATGTATACTATCATATCATCTGCAAATAGGGATAATTTGACTTCTTCAATTCCAATGTTTATCCCTTTGATCTCCTTTAGTTGTCTTATTACTCTAGCAAGAACTTCAAGTACTATATTGAAGAGATATGGTGAAAGTGGACATCCTTGTCTTGTCCCTGAGTTTAGAGGAAATGCTTCAAGTTTCTCTCCATTTAATTTGATGTTGCCCCTGGCTTGCTGTATATTGCCTTTATTATTTCTAGGTACAGTCCTTGTATGCCCGTTCTCTCCAGAATTTTTAGCATGAAGGGGTGTTGGATTTTGTCAAATGCTTTTTCTGCATCTTGCGAGATTATCATGTGGTTTTTATCCTTCATCTTGTTTATATGGTGAATTACATTGATAGACTTTTGTATGTTGAACCATCCCTGCATCCCTGGGATGAAGCCTACTTGATCATGGTGTATGATACTTTTGATGTGTTCTTGAATTTGGTTTGCTAGTATTTTATTAAATATGTTTGCATCTATGTTCATGAGGGAGATTGGTCTGAAGTTCTCTTTCTTTGTTGGGTCTTTGTGTGGTTTAGGAATCAGGGTGACTGTGGTCTCATAGAATGAGTTTGGCAATGTTCTTTCAGATTCTATTTGGTGAAAGAGTTTGAAGAGTATTGGTGTTATCTCCTCTTTGAAGGTCCGGTAGAATTCTGTGCTAAAGCCGTCTGGCCCTGGGCTTTTTTTGGTTGGGAGATTATTAATGACTGTTTCTATTTCCTTAGGGGTTATATGGCTGTTTAATCTGTTAATCTGCTCTTAATTTAGCTTCGGTAGGTGGAATCTATCAAGAAAAATGTCCATTTCGCTTAATTTTTCAAATTTGGTGGAGTATAGATTTTTAAAGTAGGATCCAAATATTCTCTGGATGTTCAATATTGAGATGTCCTCTTGATGGATATTTCCCTTAATGAGTATGTAATGCCCTTTCTCTGTCTTTTTTTTTTTTTACTTTATTTTTTATTTCTTCAAGTTACATCTCAATTGAAATCCCCTCCCTACCCCGCCTCCAGTCCCACCCTCCCACCCTCTTCCGCCTCAACCCACCCATCCCCTTCCTTTTTTTTTTTAAGTTTAAGATATATCTTTCCCCCCAACAGCTCCCCCTTTCAGTCCAACAAATGGCTCTTACTCTTATAATAATAAATACAATACAAAACAAGAGAGGTAATTAGGCCAAAATTATGAGAGTTATATGGCTTGGCATACAATCCCAATGTCCAGTCTATATGTATTTGGCACCTGACTTCAACATTCTACTGTCGATCTATCTCCATGAGTTTAAAGCTCTATATCCAACTCAACTTTCATCACAATTTAAAAAGCATCTTCTTAGAACACCCTCTTGATTCCCAAACAACTCAAAATTTAACTATGAGACTCTAGCTATCTATTCTTCAACCACCTCAGAGACCTGAGAGGGACAAATATATCTGATTATATAGGAAGTGCAGGGCTGCAGCTTCCCAAACTAAGAAATGACATACCAGTGGCTGCCTGGACAGCTCCCATTTTCTCTCCATACATTACAGCATCAATCTTCAGTCATTTGGCCCCATTTCTCTGACAGACATTGATTGTAGAGCAGGGGTTATGAAGGACTCGCCTACCCTGTCTTGGCAGAGCTAGGCTGTCGACTTACCTGCTTCCAAGTTTTGTCCTTTTTGGACAGCAGTCTGTCTACAGTTGAAGCAAGGGGTTTTTCCTACCCTGTCTTGGCAGAGTTAGGCTGTCGACTTCCCCGCTACCAAGTTTTGTCCTTTTTGGACAGCAGTCTGTCTGCAGTTGGTGCAAGGGGTTTTTTCATGCCAAGAGAAAGGCTTGCCCCCAATTCAACCATCTTACAGTGGAGGTTCTTCGATGCTTATCCTCTACTTGGAGTAGAATAGGGTTGCCGTCAGGCGCTGATATGTCTTGATATAAAAAAAAAATCTTGATTTAAGATAACATCTTTGAATGCCATATTCTGCAGATCTCAAGGGGTTTTTGAAGATGCCCTATCCATCTCTTGTATTTAGATAAGCAAATGTTGCTTGTCTCTTAGCAACTTGATTACTGGGTAGTTTAGAGAATATCTGTGATAGACTGTCATAGTAGCCAACAAAGAGACATGTTTGCATGACTAGGAGTTTGTTTTAACTATCCTAGACCGTTTTAGACGGTTGGTATCAAGAGGTCAGAGCTTCACATTTTATTTTTAAGTATCTCTAGGTATGATATCATTGGGAAGCATTACCTTTAAATTTGTATCAATATACAAAGATCTATTCAATTGTGGTTAAATATACTCTTAATTATGTATCAATATACCAAGATCAATGCCTATGTAGCCCAATATAATCTTAATATTACGTCCATATGCAAGGGTCAATACCATTGTGGCCAACTATAATCTTAATTTTGTATCAATATACAAAGATCAATACCGATGTAATCCAATACAATCTTATTTTTGCACAATAAACAATGGTCAATACCACTTTAGCCAAATAAACTACTAATTTTGTATCAATATACAAAGGTATAAGGGCATATTCAATAATCTGCCCCTTCTTCTTGGACCTTCCTGTGCTATGTCTATATCTCATTTTTCTCAAGCCCATGCACTCCTACATAGGAGAGGAAGAAGTATACAGAAAAGGAAAAGTAGGAGTTCCCTGTGGCTAACCTCCAAAACCCATTAAGACAGGACCATTTATCAGCTTGTAGACTCTTCCCCTACATAACAGAGTTTTCAGTTATCCTTCAAATAACCAAAAAGATGGGCGGAGAAACACCCTCCCCACCCTCTGGGTATGGGACATCGCTCTCTTAAAGTGACTTCCTGCTGATTTGGGTCGTAGTAGACCTGTTTGGGGCCCCAACCCAAATGGGAAAAATGATTAAAAATGTTAGTACAATCCTTTTATGTTCAGTCCTTCTGTTCTCAGCTGTTTAGATGACCTAAGGGGTTTGTAGGCAGAAGCTGATCTTGCAGGCTTCACTGAGGTTCCGGCCGGGGCATTGTGTAGAGCTGAACGTTCCCAGCGACACTGGATTGCAGTGGTGGTTGCAGGCCCCCGATGGAGACAGCTATTGAGGAAGTCTGCCAGGCAGAATCAACTGGGTCACTCATCCTCCTTGGTGCCTGATTCTGCTCTCTGCTGAGATTCCGCTGTCCGCCGTCCCCGGGCTCCCCTAATGGACACTTCGATTCTCCTGGAACAATAAGAGCAGAGCCCTGCCCCAATCCCAACCCTAGGACAATTGCCCTCTTTTTTTTTTTTCTGGGGGGGGATGGGGGGGGCTAGGTAGTACTTCTCCTGAAGCAAATTTGGCCTTCTGACAACATACAAAGCGTTATCTTTCAATCTGGGTTAAAGTAGAAATCATTCTGTCACCTTGGAGCTAAACCAGCTCTAGTGTATATATTTTGAGATCCCAAAGGACAATCTGCCTGCATCGAGAAGGCCTTTTGTAAGTAGCCTCCAAACCTAGGTCCCTCCAAATCCCATGTGTGTGTCTCTGAACTCTAATTATTGGGAACAGGGACCTGTGTTTCTCATCTGAAGGGATCAAAGATGTGTTCCACCACTCCTGGATCGAAGTCTTTCTCTATTTAGAGTTTACCCTGCATCAGGCTGACCCTGAACTCCGGGATGTGCCTCTTTCTGTCTCCAGTGTGCTGGGAGCTGGGACCAAGGGTGTACTCTTCTTGAATGGTGGGACCAAGTGTATGCACCCTCACCACCCCGCTCCGTATGACTCCAGAGTACATAAGACCACCAACTCTAAGGTGCCCCCTCCCTCCCACCCCCCCACCCCCCCTCCGTCTCCGCTGAAGTCAAAGGCATGGGCCAATACCACAATTCTCTTGTATTTTACCTTAGCTCCATGTCTTCTCTACACCTGGAGGTCTGCAAATCCAGGCCGAATGGCTGTATCCTCTGTTCCATTCACAGTGTTTCAGCCCTGCCCCCTGCCTTTTTTTTTTTTTCTTCTAGTTAATAAATTTATTTGTTTGTTGCTTCAGGTTACATCCTTATCATATTGTCCTCTTTTCCCGCTTCCCAGCCCCACCCTCCCATGCTCTACCCCCTGACCCTTCCGTCTTGTTCCTCTGGGGTGGAGTGTCCCTGCCTAACAGTCTCTCACCACAGATCAGGAGTCATATGAGGGCCAAGTGCCTCTTCATTCACCGGGGGCCTAAGAGGCAGTACTGCCAGTGACTGGTGTCTCATTGCTACTGGGGGAATACTAAAAAAAAGACCAACAAACACACAAACCCACAAAAACAAAGAATATCAACAAAAAAAAGAGAGGAAAAAGAGAAGGGAAAAGGAAAGAGAAAAAAAGAAAAAAAGAAGGAAAAAGAAAAAGATAAAAAAAAATTATGTCCTTGTTCCTTTTGATGTGTTGGTTGTAGTACAGATATCCTGTACGAAATAGTTAAAATCCTCCTATAAGTGAATAGATGCCATGTGCATCCTTCTGAGACTGGGTTAGCTCACTCAGGATGAGCTCCTCTAGATCCATCCATTTGGTTGCAAATTGCATGATTTCATTGTTTCTGATAGCTGAGTAATATTCCATTGTATAGATGTACCACAATTTTTTAATCCATTCTTCAGTTGAGGGACATCTGGGTTGTTTCCAATTTCTAGCTATTACAAATAAGGCTGCTATGAACATAGATGAGGAGACTTCCCTATGTCTCCGTGAGAGGTCCTTTGGGTGTATACCCAGAAGTGGTATGGCTGGGTCTTGAGGCAAGGTTATTCCTAGATTTCTAAGATATCGCCAGACAGACCTCCATAGTGGTTGCACAAGCCTGCACTCCCACCAGCAATGGAGTAGGGTACCCCTTTCTCCACACCCTCGCCAGCATGCACTATCATTTGAGCTCTTTATTTTAGCCATTCTAACAGGTGTTAGGTGGAGTCTCAGGGTAGTCTTGAGTTGCATTTCTCTGATGATTAAGGATGTTGAACATTTCTTCAAGTGTCTCTCAGCCCTTAGGGATTCCTCCTTTGTGAATTCTCTATTTAGCTCCATCTCCCATTTTTTTATTGGATTCTTTGGTTTCTTGGCATTTAGTTTCTTGAGTTCTTTGTAGATTTTAGATAATAGCCCTCTATCAGATGTGGGGTTGGTGAAGATTTTCTCCCAGTCTGTTGGTTGCCGTTTTGTTCGAATGACAGTATCCTTTGCTTTACAGAAACTTTTCAGTTTCATGAGGTCCCATTTATTGATTGTTGATCTCAGGTCCTGAGCTGTTGGTGTTCTGTTCAGGAAGTTGTCACCTGTGCCAATGAGTTCGAGGGTTTCTCCTACTTTTTCTTCTAGTATCTTTAGTGTGGCTGGCCTTATGTTAAGGTCTTTGATCCACTTGGAATTAAGTTTTGTACAAGGTGATAGGTATGGGTCTAATTTCATTCTTTTGCAAGTGGACATCCAGTTGGACCAGCACCATTTGTTGAAGATGCTGTCCTTCTTCCATTGTGCGTTTTTTGGCTTCTTTGTCAAAGATTAGTTGGCCATAGGTGTGTGGATCCATGTTTGGGTCTTCAATTCGATTCCATTGATCCACTGGTCTGTTTCTATACCAGTACCATGCTGTTTTTATTACTGTTGCTCTGTAGTACAGCTTGAAGTCTGGGATGGTGATACCTCCAGATGTTTTTTCATTGGACAGGATTGATTTAGCTATTCTGGGC
The DNA here is from genome assembly GCA_907164525.1 of Lophiomys imhausi. Lineage (NCBI taxonomy): Eukaryota > Metazoa > Chordata > Mammalia > Rodentia > Muridae > Lophiomys > Lophiomys imhausi. The sequence continues at coordinate 7,568,606 of CAJQZJ010032395.1, read as the reverse complement.
TTTTTGTTGTTCCATATGAAGTTGAGACTAGCTTTTTCCAGGTCTATAAAGAATTGTGTTGGTATTTTGATAGGAATTGCATTAAATCTATATATTGCTTTTGGTAGGATAGCCATTTTTATTATGTTGATCTTACCTATCCATGAGCATGGGAGATCTTTCCATCTTCTAAAGGCCTCTTCCATTTCTTTCTTCAGGGGCTTGAAGTTCTTGTTATATAGGTCCTTTACATGCTTGGTTAGAGTTACCCCCAGGTATTTTATGTTGTTTGTGGCTATTGTGAAGGGGGTTGTTTCCCTTATTTCTTTCTCGGTATATTTGTTTGTTGTATAAAGAAGGGCTTCTGATTTTTTTGAGTTAATTTTGTATCCAGCCACCTTGCTGAAATTGTTTATCAGCTGTAAGAGTTCTTTGGTGGAGTTTTTGGGGTCGCTTATGTATACTAACATATCATCTGCGAATAGGGATAATTTGACTTCTTCATTTCCAATTTTTATCCCTTTGATCTCCTTTAGTTGTCTTATTGCTCTAGCAGGGACTTCAAGTACTATATTGAAGAGATATGGTGAAAGTGGACATCCTTGTCTTGTCCCTGAGTTTAGAGGAAATGCTTCAAGCTTCTCTCCATTTAATTTGATGTTGGCTACTGGCTTGCTGTATATTGCCTTTATTATTTCTAGGTATGGTCCTTGTATGCCCGTTCTCTCCAGAACTTTTAGCATGAAGGGGTGTTGGATTTTGTCAAATGCTTTTTCTGCATCTAGCGAGATTATCATGTGGTTTTTTTCTTTCATCTTGTTTATGTGGTGAATTACATTGATAGACTTTCGTATATTGAACCATCCCTGCATTCCAGGGATGAAGCCTACTTGATCATGGTGTATGATACTTTTGATGTGTTCTTGAATTCGGTTTGCTAGTATTTTATTAAGTATTTTTGCATCAATGTTCATGAGGGAGATTGGTCTGAAGTTCTCTTTCTTTGTTGGGTCTTTGTGTGGTTTAGGAATCAGAATGAACGTGGCCTCATAGAATGAGTTTGGCAGTGATCTTTCTGTTTCTATGTGGTGGAAGAGTTTGAAAAGTAATGGTGTTAGTTCCTCTTTGAAGGTCCGGTAGAATTCCGTGCTAAAGCCATCTGGCCCTGGGCTTTTTTTGGTTGGGAGATTATTAATGACTGTTTCTATTTCCTTAGGTGTTATTGGGCTGTTTAAGCTGTTAATCTGATTTTGATTTAGTTTTGGTAGGTGGAATTTATCGAGGAAATTGTCCATTTCGCTTAGGTTTTCAAATTTAGTGGAATATAGATTTTTAAAGTAATGTCCGAATATTTTCTGGATCTCCTCAATGTCTGTTGTTATTTCTCCCTTTTCATTTCTGATTTTGTTGATTTGTGTTCTTTCCCTTTGCCTTTTAGTTAATTTGGCTAGGGGTCTGTCTATTTTGTTGATTTTCTCAAAGAACCAACTCTTGGTTTCATTGATTCTTTGTATAGTTCTTTTTGATTCTAAGTTGTTGATTTCAGCTCTATGTTTGATGATTTCCTGTCTTCTGCTCTTCTTGGGAGTGTTTGTTTCTTTTTTTTTCCAATTCACCCAGCTTAGCTGTTAGTTCACTAATATGAGCTGTCACAATTTTCTTTTTGAAAGCACTTAGTGCTATGAACTTTCCTCGTAGCACAGCTTTCAATGTATCCCATAGGTTTGGGTATGTTGTGTCTTCATTGTCGTTGGATTTTAAGAAGTCTTTGATTTCCTTCCTTATTTCTTCCCTGACCCAGTGGTCATCCAGTAAGGAGCTGTTCAATTTCCATGTGTGTGTAGGCTTTCTGTTGATTCTTTTACTGTTGAAGACCAGCTTTATTCCGTGGTGGTCTGATAAGATACAAGGTGTTATTTCAATTTTCTTGTATCTACTGAGACTATCTTTGTGACCAATTATGTGGTCGATTTTGGAGAAGGTTCCGTGGGGTGCTGAGAAAAAGGTGTATTCCTTTGTGTTTGGGTGAAACGTTCTGTAGATATCTGTTAGGTCCATTTGGTTCATGATCTCTGTTAGACTCAATATTTCTCTGTTTGTCTTCTGTCTTGATGATCTGTCCTTTGTTGTGAGTGGGGTGTTGAAGTCTCCCACTACTAATGTGTTGTGATCGACGTGCGCTTTAAGTTTTAGAAGTGTTTCTTTTACGAAAGGAGGTGCCTTTGTATTTGGGGCATAGATGTTCAGTATTGAAATTTCCTCTTGATGAATATTCCCTTTAATGAGTATATAGTGCCCTTCTTTGTCTTTCTTCATTAACTTCAGTTGGAAGTCTGTTTTGTTTGATATTAGGATGGCTACTCCAGCTTGCTTCCTGGGTCCATTTGCTTGGAAAACCTTTTCCCAGCCCTTTACTCTGAGGCAGTGTCTATCTTTTGTAGTTAGATGTGTCTCTTGTATACAGCATAAGGAAGGGTCTTGCTTGCGGATCCACTCTGTAAACCTATGTCTTTTTATTGGGGAGTTGAGTCCATTGATGTTGATGGATATTAGTGACCTGGGGTTGTTATTTCCCATTAGTTTGGTATAGGTGGTGGTCCTGTTTCTCTTTTGGTTTAGTTGCTGATGGGTTTTCTATTCCCTTTGTTTTCTTGGGTTGAGTTTTCTTCTCTGGGTTGGGATTTTCCTTCTAGGATTTTCTGTAGGGCTGGGTTTGTGGGTAGATATTGTTTAAATTTAATTTTGTCATGGAATATCTTGTTTTCTCCATCTATGTTGATAGAGAGTTTTGCTGGGTAAAGTAGTCTGGCTGGGCATCTATGATCTCTTAGGACTTGTAGTATATCTGACCAGGCCCTTCTAGCTTTTATCGTTTCTGGGGAGAAATCAGGTGTAATTCTGATGGGTCTGCCATTGTATGTGACTTGACCTTTTTCTCTTACAGCTTTTAATATTCTTTCTTTGTTCTGTACATTTGGGGTTTCAATTATTATGTGGCGAGAGGAGTTTCTTTTCTGGTCTAATCTGTTTGGTGTTCTGTATGCCTCTTGGATTTTTATTGGCATCTCTTTTTTCAGGTTTGGGAAGTTTTCCTCTATGATTTTGTTGAAGATATTTCCTGGACCTTGGAGTCGGGAGTCCTCTCTTTCCTCTATACCTATAATTCTTAGGTTCCGTCTTTTCATTGAGTCCTTGATTTCTTGGATGTTGTGGGTGAGAGATTTTTTAGCCTTCTCATTTTCTTTGGATGTTGTACTGATTTCTTCCACTGAATCTTCCATGCCTGAGATCCTGTCTTCCATCTCTTGCATCCTATTGTTGATACTCACATCCGTAGTTCCTGTTCTCTTCCCTTGGTTCTCCACTTCCTCTTTTAACTCTGACTGTGTTTTCTTTATTGTTTCTAATTCTATTTTCATGTCTTGTATGGTTTTGTTCGTTTTGTACATTTCCTTCTCCAGCTTGCTTGTTTTTGTATGAAAATCTTTCATGGCTTTTTCCTTTTCCTGTTCAAGCTCTGTCACCTTGGCTTGGAGCTCTTTAATGGTGTTGTTCCTTGTTTTGATTTGTAGAATTGTGGTTTCTTTGAATTCTTTCATAGATTTAAGTTCTTCTTGCAGGGACTCTATCACTTTCCATACTGCAGAATTGTCAATGTTTTCATGTGTTTCTGTTGGTGTGTGGTCATCCAAATTGGATGAGCTAGGGTGGTTCTGCTTTGTTGGAGTCATAATTCCTTGATTTCTATTTTTTTTTGACCTTTCGCCATTGGATGCATTTAGCTGTCTGTTTTCTGTGCTTGGAACCACAGTGGATGATTTGGTGCAGGGGACGAGTTACTTGGCTATCTGTCGTTGCTTACAGGGGGATTTCAAGGTCACTGTGATTTTAATGGCCAGAGGCACTGTGATCTGGTGCAGCCTATTCCCAGGTTGTGAGTAATGGACCAGGATTGTTTCACTGCTCCCAATTCAGACTTCTCTATGTTGCACTCTGAGTTATCAGCCTGTAATGGTTCTGATGGTATGGGCCTGTTTGCCCAAGCACAGATTCTGTGGGCTTTGTTTCTCGTCCCGGAGGCTGACAGGGTCTGGCTCCACACCTGATATGTCTGGATTTTCCAGGATACAGCTATGGTCCCGATTTCTGGTTTCTCTCTAGTCTTCTCGCCACAGGGCTGGACCCTGTGCCTGATTTCCTTCCTGTCTGTGCCGCCACGGGTCCCGTCGGTACCCCAAGCCCCGGATCCTCCGGCTGCCTGAGTGCACCTCTGGTCCCAGCAGCTCCACCGTGGGTGCACGGACCCCTGGCCCCACCCACGCCTGTCTCTCTCCCCAGATGACCTGCCGTGGACTGGCGGGGATTTGTCCCTGCCTGCCGTACTCTCTCCCCAGCTGCGCTATAGTGTGTGTGCGAGATTTGGCCCCTCCTGCCCGCCTTTGTTTTCCCTGCTTCCTGCGCTCTCTCGGAACCTCCCGCCCTCCTGCTTCACGAGCAGCTGCGGACCACCCGCTGAGCCCCCTGTTTGTTCCTTGCTAAGGCTTCCACTATCTCGCAACCTTTTCTAAGTGGGTATAAGTTCAACCTGATGTGTGGGGAGCCCAATAGGACAGCGATCTATGGCCAAATGGACCCTGATTCTGCCTGCTGTAAGTTGGGATCGATCTTACCAGGCGCCTCACCAAATGGGAGTTCCCGAATCCCGCGTTTAGTGGCCTCCGTGTCTGTGAGAGATGGGGAGAGCCTTGCCCTGGGACTTTTAACAGTCCCTTGGGAGCTGTGAGTGTTCGGGGGGGGGGGGCTAGCCCCTCCGGTTTTTGCACAGTGCCCAATATCTCTGTGTTTTTTATGGCTCTTTTTTCCCCCGCATTCAGAATGCGTCAGTGTAGGTCGCCGCCATCTTCGCTCCGAAACTCTCTCTGTCTTTTTTTATTCACTTCAATTCGAAGTCTATTCACGGTTTTTGTGTCTGTTTTCCCCAAGATTAAAATGCATCTGCATGGGCTGCTGCCATCTTGGATCCTGATTTCAGTATTTTTATCTTTTATCTAACTTAATGAATTCAAGTTGCTTTGCCTCTTCATGTTTCTATGTTGAGATTTGTGCTTCCATTAGTTTGACTTTCTCTTCTGGTTTTATTTGGAAATCTTATGGAGCAACCAGCTCCAAAGGCCTCAGTCCCCAAAACCACCCAGAGAGGAGAACATTAACTTCCATAACAACAATGATATCAAACAATAAATGATATAGACATATACTTAAAACTGATCACAGCTCACCAATGTATCATCAGCACTCATTTTCTCATTGTTATATAAAAGCCTACATTGCATGAAGATGGTACCCAGACTGGTAACACTAATCCTACCTCAAGATGTGTTGTAGATGAGTGAGCACCTGCAAAATGGAGCATTGTCCTGTGCCTTCATCTTTTCCCATGATGGCTCAGGAGTTATCCCAGAGGCCCAGCCCTAAGAACCCTCTCCTTCAGCTCTACCAGTGACCTCAAAAGCTTATAATTCCCTGCTTTAAATACAGAGAATATCTATTTTCTGCACTAAATCCTGACTGGTGGTGTATGGGAGTTTTGTAAGCTTTGTAACTTTTCTTGGAAAGCTCTCTCCTTAGTGAACCTTCAGCTCTGTTTTTATGAACCTTAGGTTTACCTCTTCGATATTGTTTCTGAAATGTCTTGAATGGTATGACATAGTCACACAGTGTGAAACATTTATCTGGTTCTCATCTCTGGTTCCTGGCAGAAATGTTCTAAAACTCTTGACATTTTCTGAATGATTGGAATGAAAAAAACCATTTTGTGTAGTTCATAATGTTCATAATACCCTCACTCAACTATACCCGTGCTTTTGTTAATGAGGTATCTCTCGGTGGCCCCCTTGATAGCTTCCAGTTGGGGCTGGCTGATGGCGGAGGGAGCCATGTGATTACAGGGTTAAATCTTTTAACCCCATGCCTGTCAAGTGTGCCTTGACAAGAGAGGGTATGGGTGTCTGTTGACTGACTATATTTCTTTTAATGACTTTTCTTGGGATGTATCTTTAGTTTGTAAAAAGATCCACTAAAAGTAAACAAGCAAACTGTGTTTCCAAGTTGTCTGAGTCATTCTAGAAAAAGTAGAGAAGCAGTCACATAACATCCTGCTTGTAGTTATTTGGTCAGAATTGTAGGAAGCCTGGGCTTTGCAATTTGTCTCTGCAGTGAATTATTCTTTAGGGATGGTTCCTTTAACATGTATGATCTATCACTAACCCCAAGTTGATGGAAGGAGGGTTGAACTGAGTTAAATTGTGGACCTTCAGCCAATGTCTGAGAAGTGGTTGATGTGGGTACTTACCTCCCCTTTAACATTTGATGTCATAAGTACTCTGTGAGTAGAAACAGATCAAAGTGGACAGCAATCCTACCTCATTCCTCAGATGGAGAACTCTTTATTTCACCAATGCCTTGAGAATCAGGACTCGTTGTAACCTGTGGTGACCAGGGTTGAACCAGATGGGAACAAGGGGACTGGATACTAAGGTCACATGATGCAAGGAGGAGGCTAAAAGTGGAGGGAACCAGACTCTGCTAAAAGGAATCCTTGCCAATCTTTAGTAATGTGTGTTCAATGCAGTATGTGATGTAATCACGTAGCAAGCTGCAAAGCCCTGACCATGTTTGCAAAATCCATCAAAGAAATAGTTCATCACATGATCTTTCTGCATTTAGTTCTAAACATTTCGACTAGGCTAGGTCATGGGAGTCTTCCCTTTGATCTGCTTAACTTTTCCCCAAATGCTCTCTTGGCCCTCCTTATGCAACCTTGTCCAGAAGGATTCTGGCCTCAAAGGGTAAGTAGTATTCAGAGTGCATTGCAGGTAGCTTTCACTTTCTAATTGTGATTCAGTGAAATGCCAACCAGAAGGGTTTTTTGAAACCACATGACAAAGCATAAAGCTTTATGATTAATTACCTTGAGTTCAGATATAATTTAAACATATTGACTTGTCTGAAGTAACTGCCAGACAGTGAAGCTGGGGAGACAGGAAGTACCTGGAGGGATTGCTGAAACAGGCTGGAAGGGAAGTTAGGGGGGAGGGTTTGGACATCATCATTTAACTGGTCTCCACAGCTAGGCAGAAAATGACCACAACTGCTGATGGTCAGTGGAATCAAAGAGGTAAATTATGGCTGAGCTCTGACTCTGAAATGAATGGAAAGCCAGTCAATAGTTCAACTTCGCACAATCCTAAAATATTAGTTCTGAAACTATCCATTACAAGTGATTTTTCCCCCCCTTCATATACATGATCTATTCGGAGATTTCCTCTGGGGGCCCAGAGCTGCAGTTGCTAAGCCTTGGCCTCCGTTGAGCTGCGGGGATTGCAGACTCCCTGCTCTGAGATGGCTTCCTGGCTGGGGGAAGGGGGGCACCAAAGATCCTTCAGTGTGAGTGAAGCCCTGGAAGCAGCATGAGGAACCTTGGGCTGGACAGCCAGGCTGCTCCCAGGGCTTTCTTGTAGTGTGGCTGGGTTGAAGAATGAAACCGATTTCTTGGCAGCAAACTGGGACCAGATGCGGGTTCTCTCTGTGGAAAGTCTAAAAATCTAACCAGCTGCTTCGAGTTTTTGATAATGGATTATGGTGTTGACGGTCTGCACCTACTTTGATGCTCACGCATAAGAAAGCAAAATGTGAGCAACTTGAGCTAACCTCAGGGTTTTAACGCAGCCTTCGTGTGTGTGTGTGTGTGTGTGTGTGTGTGTGTGTGTGTGTGTGTGATTCAGTGACCCCTTGAAGCCCAGCGGAACCATTTCAGGCCATCTGGCTGAAGGGAGTGTATTTCACGGAGGCCTGATCATAAACTCTATTCATCCCGCAAACTCACTCCATAGTCTTTGTGGAGGCTCTTCAACTCACCACAGACAGCTGAATTTCTGAGAGCTTGGGGTCTGGCCTGCTTCTCCTCTTCCTCACTCTGAGGCTCCTTGAAACCCACAGCTGTGCAAGAATTTCACACCACTAGGGAGGGCAGCTTTTCAAATAAACTCTCCTTGTCAAGTCCGATATAGACGCATCAGCTCCAGGAACTGAGGAGAAGTCATGTTGCAAGCGAATTTGCTGAGTGGAGAGGCATAAAAAAGAGGAAAGTGGGACGGAGGAGGCAGGTGTCCGGTTCCTGTCATCTCTCGTTAAGGCTCAGTGTAGGTATGTGCTTCACATGGTCCTTTAGCCAATTCAAGTGGTTCCACAAGAGCACAGGAACAACTTATACATAGAACAAAAAATAGGATTTGAGCATGTCGTTTTACCAAATTTTAGTAAAAAAGAACCATATTAATTAGGGTCTTCAAGGGAAACAGAACCAGCAGGATGGTTGTAGGGGGGAGGTCCACTTCTTGTTCTCTCTTCTCTTGTTCTGATGCACAATCTGCTTTATGCAAAGGCTAATCATGTAAGTGCTGCCCTCAGATAAAGCATCTCTCCACAGCCACTTCTAGAGTGATGTTATCCAGCGGAATACCTAGTTCTAGAGTGATGTTATCCAGCGGAATACCTAGTTCTAGAGTGATGTTATCCAGCAGAATACCTAGGTGTGATGGGGTAGATAAGCAGACATTCGAAAGTTATCATTGTAATAGGTTAGTGTTAGAGCATTTGTTTGCTTATTTTCTGAAAGGAAAAAAAAAAACATCTTGGGTCCAATGAAGAAGTCTGTGTGTGAAAGGAGACAGTGACTCTAAGCACTTGTCATACATCTTCATATGCACATACAACATATATGTGTGCAGATGCCTGTGTACACATTCACATAGAAGGATTAATGAACCTTAGGTCAAGGGAACAATCAGTAAAGAAATTACAGGGTACAGTTCCCTACATCCCAAGTGTTTCCTGTCTGAATTAAACAATGAAAACCTTCAGGCCCTGGAAATGCTCCAAAACCACCCAATCTTCCTGTTGGAATGTCTTTAGGTGAAGATTTCATTTCCTTTTCCTAATGCTGAAGCTCAAACGTCAAGATGTTCCAGGCAAGAAACCTTTGCATGGGATACTCCCCTCTGCTTGTGAAGTGCTAGCCGATGCTGGATCACAGGGAGAGTTCTCTTCAAAGATGCTTGCTAGCCTGTGTTCACATGCAGCCATGACCTAGATCCCCATCCCAACATTTTACAAGGAAGAAACCTGTCACCTGAGAAATGACCAAGCTTGTATTTCTGGAGACATGTATTTTTGTGGAATTTAGTATATTTTGGAATAAAACTTAAATTAATGAGCAAGAAGAATTTTCTTTTTTTTCCTACTACCTAGAAGAAAGCTGAGTAAATGTTGATGTTAAGCAACTTTCCACCATCATGACAAAATACTGGGGAAATCACCTTAAAGGAAGAAAGATTTATTTTGATATATGGGATTTCCCATGCTCATTGACTCTAATATAGTGAGGCAGAACATCATGGTAAAAAATACACAGTGGGCAGATTTTCTCAACTCATGGTGAGCATCAGGGGTGGGGGGAAGAGGGGAAGTGAAGATAAGAAGGAGGAGGTAGAGGAGGAGTGAGGAGAGAAAAAGAAAGAAGAAAAGGGAAGAGGAAAGGAGAAAGAAACGGAGAGGGAAAAAGAGCAGTGCAGCAGAATGATGTCAGAGGAAAAGATCTACTTGTCCTAAGTAAACTGACTTGACCCACTATCTCCAGGTTGGTCTAACCTCTTTGTGGTGGTTTGAATGAGACCTATCCCCAACATTTGAACATGTGTTCTCCAGTTGGTGGTGTTGTTTGGGGAGAGTTTATGGAACCTTTAGGAGGTGGAATCTTACAGGAAGAAATAGTTAAATTGGGCTGGACTTTGAGAGTTTATAGGCTCACCTCACTTCCTGTTGTCTCTTCTTCCTGTGTGTGAACACGTGACCAGCCAGCTTCCTGCCCCTCTTGCCATGCTTCTCTGGACTGTCGCCATCCTTTCCCTGCCATGATGAAGTCCACCCCTCTAGAACCACAAGGCAAAATAATCACTTTCTTCCTTAGGTTGCTTTTGTCAGGGTATTTTATCACACCAGCAGAAATATAACTAACACATTTCTCTTAATATCCTGTTCACATACAAACTCATCGGTGGATTAATTTATTGTTAACGTCAGTGTCTTCATGATGTAGTCACCTTTCTGGACCCATCCTCTAAACTACCACATTAATAATCAAGCATTGCCATGAGTCTTTGGAGAATAACTTCATATGTAAACTGTTAACAGTTAGGGATGTTAAAAAAAAAAAAAGTAGCAGTTGAAAAGCTACCTGTTTTGTTTACTTCTTCTGACTTTTGAACAAAATTTAGAATGCTTGAGTCTTGAGGTGTGGTGTGTGTATCTGCCCACACACCTGCAGAAGGGCCAGAGACGAATACTATGTGTCCTATTTTATTGTCTCTGCTTTATTTCCTTGAGACAGGGTCTTTTCGTGAGCCTGGGACTAGTGTGACAGCCAGTAAGTCTCAGCAATACACCTACTATCTCTGCCCCACAGTGCTGGGATTACAGGTTTGGGCATGGCTATGCAGAGCTTTTGGCTGTGGGTGCTGGTGATTTGAACTTAGGTCCTCATGGTTATATGCCAAGGATTCTACCCACTTTCACTGCCTTCTGTAAAGCCAGACTATGGGTCCTTTTTGTTTGTCCAAAGATAAGATATATATCCAAGGACCTATGACCAACTTCCAAAGAAAGGACTTCACCTCCAATCTGCTTACAATTAAGCCACAATTTTGGTCATTTTTTTGGGGTTTTTGTTTGTTTTTTTTTTGTTTTGTTTTGTTTACACAGTAGAATTAAAGCTGCTCTCTAGACCCTACCACTGAGCCTGAACTCCATGCCTTGGTTTCCATCACTGCACTTTGGATAACTGTAGCATTCCATAGCCTTTCTAATATGTCAGTCCACCAATGGGGCATCTAAAGTGGGCTGTCACTCTAGTTTCTTTCTTCCATGTCATGCAAAATAAGGCTTATAGGTTCCACCAGGTCACTGGCTAGTTTTCTCTGGGCTGGACATGCCAGACTCAGTTCATCAAAAGTCCATAATATTTCCCCCCTATACAAATATAGATAGGCAACTTGGTTTTCATACAGATCCCTTAGCAAGTGGAGGGGGGATGTCTCAGTCATGGACTCTGTTATCTGTTAGTGGGACACCTTACCTTAGCTGGGATACCATGTCAGGCCCCAGAGCAAGAGGAAGTTCTTAGCCCTCATGTGACTGATGAACTGATGGGGGGTTGATATGTGGGGATACCCCATACTGGACGAGAAGGATGGCATTCTTTGGCATTTAAGTATAAATTCTGTATTTTATCTGGCCATAGATTCTTGAGGAGTCCCATTTTGAGTGTACTCCTGGACTACATGGGTTGGAAATATCATTTTCTATTTGTGAATTTGCCTCCAAAACCTTTTCCTATGAAAATAATTTCTGCTTCCTACAGACATCCCTGGAGTCCCTGCTCCTCTCTAGTGTATGTTTCCCAGCTATTATTTTGGCTTTGCCTCTACTAGTGTTACAGTCTGAATCTGTCATTCCTGAAAAAGGCTCATGGCTTGAAAGCTCAGCCCTAGCTTGTAGCATTATTTTGAAGAATGTAGAAACTCTATGAGTTGGGGCCTGGCTCAGAGAAGTAGGTCATTGAAGCTGAGTCTTTGAAAATTATACCTGACCCTGATTATAGTCCAACACTTTCTAATTCCTGGTCTCCAACCATGTGACATGCCTCTGCTACATGCTTCTGCCACCATGAACTCCACATACTTCTACAATAACAGACCATAACATTCCTGGAACTCTGACCTCAAAACCACTATTCCTTTCACAAGCTGTTTCTGTCAGGTGTTTGTTGACAGTGATGCAAAGGTAAATAATAGAGCCAGGAATACTGACACTCCTGACTTTCATCCTTTATTTTCTCCTGAAATCCATGAGGATTTCAAAGTAAAATGGACTCTGTGTTGCAAAAAGGACTACACATGTAAATGCATTCAGAAGCTGGCAGCCAACACTAATGTTTGAAACAGGGCTGGTGACATCAGTGGGAAGGTCTTTGGCAAAGAGCAGAATGTAAGCTCTTCTTAAAGACATTTCCCAAAAACTTCACAAGTCTCTACCCTAGCCAAACAAGGTGTATCTACTCAGTTAATGTGCTATCATCTTGTATCTCCTACTTGATGGCATAATTTGCTCCAATCTCTTTCTTGGAGCAGTTGGGTCTTACAAATAATTGAAAAAAAGTTTGAGAGAAATGGGGGATGCCTCCTTTGAAAAGTGGCTATGCAATATTCATTAATTAAATCCAAGTTTCTATGAGAGGAGATACATATGTTATAGTCATTGCTTTAACCACACAGCCAACATACAGAAGACTCTCAAAAAGTATTTGTTGAATGAATAAGAATGAATTCTTAATCATTTTCTATGCACACTGACTCATTCATTATGAGACACCAATATTTTAACTATAAATTTGAATAAATACCAAATTGCATGAGGCTGGGAATGATTCTTATGGTTGAAAAATTAATTTAATTTACATATTATTCTTAAACTTTCTTTCCACTCACAGCCCTCACCTTGTCTCCGAAGACAGAGTTTCTTCCTGCTGGAGGTTGATCTTTCATTGACGTGAAAGACACATATTTTGATATAATACAATTTCAATTTTGAGTCCTGTGATAGTTGGTCTCAATGATCAACTTGACTAAATTTAGGATCGTCTAGGAGACACTCCTCTGGACATGAATGTAAGGGTAACCAGGGAACTTAACTGTGTGTAGCAGGAGGCAATCTGCTCTCAGTGTAGGCGGCATAATATAGGTGATGGCCTCGATATAAAAAGGTCCAAGGAAAACACAGCATATGTGAGTGAAGTTGTCACCTTGATTAGGTTTACAGTCACCATGGAAACACTCATTTGACTGTGTCTGTGAGGATATTTTCAGGAAAGTTAAACTAAAGAGGGAAAAGTCACCCTGAATATGGGCTTCATGGTGGATGATAAGCTGAACTTAGTCTCCCTGCTTCCTGACTTCGGACATCATGCGGGTAGCTGGTTTAAGCTCATCCAAGTCTTTGCACCATGAGGTACTGAATCCTCAAAGTAGAAACTGAAAACAAAACAAAACAAAATCCTCCATCCCTTCCTTAATTTTATTTTATCAAACCAACAAGAAAAGCAACAGAGTAGTCCTGCCGTCACTTCTTTCCAAGTGTGTTTGTCGTTGCTGCTGTGGTCTCAGACTGATGACCTCAATACAGTGACTCTCCAGGCCCTCGGTACCTGAATGGGGCTGATGAGTTGGTCCTAACCTCGGGCTGAGCTGTCACTCTGGGTGCCCTGCTTCTCCAGCATGGGGATGGCCACTCTTAGACTACCCAACCCCCATTCTGTAAACTAATCTAGTCTTAGTGTCTCTCTCTGTCTCTGTGTCCCTACCCCACCCATGGCTGGTTCTCTAGAGCAGGGTTTCTTCACCCTTTCCCATTTGTGCTCTTCCCCTTTTTGGTTACAGGTGGGAGTATGAGTATGGAGTATGGATGTATGTGTTATATGTGAGTGTATATGTGTGGTTTTACCAACACACATGTCCACAAACACATGCATGCCAAAGCCAGAAGTTGATAACTTTCTCTATTGCTCTCCACACTATTTTTTCTTTTCTTTCTTTCTTTCTTTTTTTTTTTTTTTTTTTTTTTTTGTTAGACAGTCTCTAAGTGAACCTGAAGCTAACTAATTGACTAGAATGACTGGCCAGTGAGCTTCAGTGGCCTGTCCATCTCTAATCTCACTGCCACCATGCCTAGTTTTTATGTGGATGCTGGAGATTCAACCTCTGGACCTCATAATCATGTAGCAAGGCAACTGAATCATCTCACAGACGGGTGTGACAATGTTTTAGCTCAAGAAATGTTTTTGTAGCCCTCGATTTTAAGGATACACACAAGAAGTATCCAGCCAAACATTATTGATAATGAATCATAAGGAAATTCATTTTACAATGATGCTTTGGTGTGTACCATTTATTATAGATGAAAGAAAATTGCATACTAATGATATTACATGTGTTCTTTGTTTTTATATAAAGAATTAAATGTTTTCTGAATGTCTTATAGTGCAGGCAAATGTATCAGGGGCATCCCAAAAGTTGTCGGGAATTCTGTCCTAATCCTAAGCCAACATTCATTTAATGATTTTTTTAAAAATGAAATTCAGCAACTCAAATAACAATTTGTTTTTTTGAGGCAGGGTTTTTCTTTGAGTAGCCCTGGCTGTCCTAGAACTTGCTCTATAGACCAGGCAGGCCTCAAACACACAGAGATTCCCCTGCCTTTGCCTCTCAAGTTCAGGGATTAAAGGTATGTGCCACCACTGCCTAGCTACAAATAACACTTTTGAAAATCAAATATTTTAACATAATACAATCCAAAGATATGCTAATTCAATACATTCTGATAAATGATGTTATGAAAACATTAAATGTCTTTTTTATTATTTAACCATTGTGTTTCTTTAAGAGTATTTCATAAGATACATTAGACTAAGCTATTTCCTGCAATATTCACTGGCTTTCTGGGCATGCCAATGTACTCAATATGAATGGCATATGATACATACTCAGAGCCAAGGCTGTATCATGTAACACAGGAGAGTGTTGTCAAAAATAGCTTGGATTCCTTTCATATTTGATTTTGAATTAATTTTTTTGTTGTTTTTGTTTTTTAAGACAGGGTTTCTTTGTGTAGGTCTGGCTGTCCTGGACTCACTTTGTAGACCAGGATGGCCTTGAACTCACAGAGATCCACGTGCCTCTGCCTCTTGAATTAATTTTTGATCATTGTGCATTGAAAACCTTTTACTGTTACTAAGTTATTCATACCCTACTCTTAGTTATAAGACACATTTTATGTTTAAGAAGCTGGAATCCAGAGAACCCTGCCTACTCCAAAACATATGTATTCCATTTCCTAACAACAAATTTGGGGAAGTTATTAACATCTCTAAGCCTTAGGATTTTCATTTGCCAAAAAGAGCAAAGCTGATAACAGTTTTTACTTCACAGAGGACCAAATGACAGAATTACAAGGACTGTTTAGGACATACGTATTGTGTAGTAAATGCTTCACAAATGTTACTTTTTAAAATTGAGAATACTTAATTTGAAAAAGTAAAATGTAATTTGTCGGGAGCCGCAATCGCCATTACAAGATGGCGCCGGCTTCCTGCTTCCTGGTTCTTCACGGAGGTGCTGTGC
>CAJQZJ010032395.1:7524909-7538189 GCA_907164525.1 Lophiomys imhausi | reverse complement strand
CCCACTGCCACGGTTAGAGTGTCCCCCACTGCCACGGTTAGAGTGTCTCTCGTTGCCATGCCTCTCCTGCTGTGAACTTTCAAACTGAGCCAAAATAAACCCTTCTTTCCATAGAGCACTTTTTGTCAGGTATTTTGTCATAGCAACAAGAAAAAGAAAGCAACGCAAAGGGGCTTGCTGGTATTTAATTAAACCCCCTCACTTTACAAAGCCAAAACCATAAGTATGAGTGGATGGCTCAGTTCAATCTCATCATCACAGCAGAAGTCACACTTTCTTTTTCCTCACCAGCACTTTCCTTCAGAAAACACGAACTCAAAAGGACCACAAGCTAATGCAGCATCCTTAATAAGCCTGGCTAGTGCCTTGATTGAGCCTTCCCTAATGAAAGCACAGCCCCCGTAGAAGGGAGTTTCCAAAAAGCTGCCTGAGGCTGCTCATCAACAATTCATTTTTAGCATTTCTTTTTAAATCACTGCAAGTCGCTGCACCTGGGTCACAGTGACAGCTGAATAAGGGGGCTGAACAGTAATGTTCAGGGCACCAGGTTGGCAAGCCCCCTCTGCCATGTATATGCATGAGCTCACCATTTGCATAGAGTGAAAAAGCAATGCTTCCATTAATCACTGCATTCATCTTAATAATTAGTGGCAATAATGTTGAAGAGCGGTGGTCTCCACATCGATCTCTGAGGCACCATGGGCTATTTCTGTTGCAGATGAATGATCATCAAGAGTGACAAGCCGATGACTTTGGATTGACCACCCCAGTTCCCATGCTTTACTGCCTGGCAGCTGGTCAGGAAGCTGGGGTGCTCTGTGGAGCTAATCCTGCCCCTCTAACAAGACCAGTAAAAGGGAGCAATGTGACACCTTAGAGGGGGCTTGGGACAAAGACCCTGGCCAGTTTTAAGGGGCCCCCACTTAGCCATATACATAGTAAACTAGCCATAACTGCAAGGCCAAAGGCTATTTGTCATAAAGATTATGACTCCATGGTTAAGCACTTGAAAGGCTACCACTTGTTCTCAGACCTCCATAAAAGAATGCCTTGGGGTCTGTAATTTGCCAATACTTCTGGGTCAAAAAAAAAGCCATTTTAGATTGGAAATGTAATAGAACACTTTAAGGTCAGTGGTACCCTGCCATAAAGGAAAGAGGTATTAATAATTTTCAAGAGTTTTAAAGAAAAGACCCATTAGATAGAAAAACAGAAGTCATGAAGAATCTGCTGGAATATTTGGTGAGAAACTACAAAGGACTTCGTTAATACAAAAGAGATTAATCAGAGAACAAAAGACTAATTAGAAAAAAAAAAGACAGCAAATGAGAAGCCAGGGATGGAACTGTGATAACAGAAGTTGGGAATGATTGGTGGGTAAGTACCGGCAGGGGAAGAAAACAAAGATGCCTCCTCCACTGACCCAGCAGGCCACCCTGTTTACTTCTCTGTGGAGACAGGGTCGAGTATGACTGTGTTTTCCTTCCCCTGAAGATGGCTTTAAACTTAAGAAAAATTGTTATAGATAGGATCTCCCTGGCATGTTTGGTACTTAACTATGTAGACTAGGCTGGCTTTGAACTCAAAGAGATCCCCCTGCCTCTGCCTCACAAGCACGCACTACCATGAAGGATACAAGTGGTTACAAACAGAGTAACAATAGTCAAGCTTCTCTTGCACTCCAGATTGGCAGGGAACCTTTGGCACAGGCAGCATTTGGGTTGATTTGAGAAATTTGATGATGTCAAATGTTTGTTTTATTGTTTTCTATCAAAAATCTGAGCTGACTTTTGTGACTTTTTGTTTTTCCTTCTTGCCTTCATCCAAAGAAGGCATTTGTAGAGTGTGTGTAAACCCGTTAGAAAGCTCTTTTGGGACTGGAGATATTTCCAGTGTTAATCTGCTGTCTTAGGGATCTGTTCAAATACACTTCCACCACAAGCCTGACAGGAAGAGCATCTGCACCGCCTGGAGCTGCTTGTGGGCTTCTGCATTGCCACCTTCTCTCTGATGACACACCAAACGCAGCAGCAGCATGGGCACATAAATCATTTTGGATAAAGAAAGATCAATTTACTTAAGCAGTTGCCATACTTTGCATACAACTGGTTGATCTCAGCAATTCTTTTCTGAAGATTTATATGTGGGGTGTGTGTGTGTGTGTGCGTGTGTGTGTGTGTGTGTGTGTGTGTGTGTGCGTGTGCGTGTGTGTGTGTGTGTGTGTGTGTGTGCGTGTGCGCGTGTGTGATGTTATGAAAAGTTTTATAGGAATTGTAGCCAACTCAACTTTTGGGACAAGATATATCAATCAAAACAGAGCCTTGTGAAGATTTTTTGACTTGTGACTATATGCTCTTTCTCCTTCTTTGCAACACTCTGTTCTTTGTTATACCTCTGAAGGAAAGGGAGAGGTACCAGTAAGACACATGAAAACTTGTACAAACACATACCAGGGATGAGGGATGACATTTGTCCTCTTCCACAAAGTCCATAAAAATCAGGTCTTATAAAACTCTCTGAACCAGTTCCCACTCCTCCATGGAGATGCTGAAAAGAAAGGGTCTCATCTACAGGTTTGAGAAGAGAACAAGGATGCTGGGTTATGAACAATAGCATCCTCTTGCTATGCAACAGCTGGAGGGACAGAGTGGAGAGGCCAAGTGACAGCAGGGCCTGGCTGAAGAATTATAGCATTTAAACAAACAAAGGAAGAACACAATAGACTTCCATCTAGGGGTCACTGGGCTGTCCATTCTGACCTGAGAGGAGGTTGACCTCATCAGCCTAAATGGCCACATTCCTAGGGCACGGGGTCCATTTGCGAAGCCCTTGCATTTTCCTGGCTAAGGTTGGTGTGCTTGGCAAGGCTAGGTTTTCCCTTCCCTGCCCTTGTTCCCTGTGTGTCTTGCTATGCGTGGTTTCTTTGCCCACTGCTCAGTGTCTGGCATGTGTGCAAATGTTTTTCGCTGGATCCTCTAAAACCCATTTCTGACACTGATTTGGTTACATTATATCCTATTTGTTATCAAACAAATTTGCTGTCAAACAAAAGATCAATGTTATTGTAATGTCCTACTTGATGGATTAAATAGGGTATTATTCAACTCTTATTAAACAATCAAGAAAAATACACTGGGACGAGCTTTCATTCACAGCTGCTAACATGGAACCAATCTGATCCGTGATTAAGAGAAAGAAGGAGCAGTTATTTTCAGATTAATTAAACAAACAAGTAGGATTTAGGGACCAAGATTTTTAAGCCCAGAATGATTCTTTGAAACATGTTTGGAGAAGGACATAATTTACTTTAACTACACGAGTGAACACTTAAGAATATAAAAATCTTCCAGTGATGCAATTCTGGATTAATTGCTCACGGCTATCGAAGCATCATAAACAAAGCCCGCCCAGGGACCAACCTTTCAGGGAAGCTTTTTTTTTTTTTTTTTCCTCCTTCTGAGTAAATGTCCATTTAGAGAGCTTTTCTAAATTTAGAAGCAATGCTCATCAATCATTTATAATAAGCATCAAATAGCTGCACTTGCTTGCCTGAGTTGCAAGTCCTCCCCTTGCACAGAGTGATCCCCCCCAGGGTATGATGCTGCTGGACTGGCACCTACTCCATTACCAAGGTCTAACCTCTCTGTTACTTTGCCTTTACTCTTCAGATGCCCAGAGAAAGCAAATATTAAATCAGGAGAAATCTCCCTTTTATCTTAGCTGGCCTGGCTCTATATTATCTTCAGACTTTCCTTCCCTGTACACCCCCATCACCAGCCTTTACATACAGTGGGCCACATTCTGGTTCCTTCTGTCTGATGCTGCTTCCGCTAATGGCTGGAGAAAGGGAACATTACACCATTTAACGTGTGTGGGTCACATTAATCACAGAAAATTCTTTTAATGTCTCAGAAGTAACTGTCAAACTGGACATACTGAATCTATTTAAACTAAAGCATGCCATTTTTTATCTACAGTGATCTTTAATTCCCATAAAAGGGTCAAGAAAATGTGATTAAGTGACAGTTTTAAAATGTACTATAATATTAAATAGCTTGATTAAGTGACAACTATAAAATGTAATACAATATTAAGTATCTGGCTATGTCCCAAAAGAACTTTAAAGTATTTTTGAACGGTTTGGGAATTCACTAACCCATAATGGGTTACTAAAGGATTCTGTGTGAGGGTGGGAGATAGGCATAAGAGCAGCCAAACTTAAAACACACTCAAAACAAAACAGAGCAAGAAAACAAACAAAACAGACTAAGACCCTCTTCTCAGCACTCACGAGTAATAGAGATTCCAGAGCTTCTTTGAAATGCCTAAGATTGCCTTCTGTAGCATGGTTTTTTGTTCCTGAAGCAGAGCTTGACTGGAACTGCAAGGTCTGTAACACAGAGAATAGGATCAAAGGGAGTCTTGGACAGGAATCTGCAGCCAGGAAGAAAGACCGCAGACTGGGTGTGGTCTCAAAGAGGCTGACCATGACATCCCAGGTGCCTGGCTTGCCATTTGTGATGCACATTAGCTTTTATGAGAGACACAGAGTAGGAAATACCAACATGGTGGGAGGTCACGAACTTCAGCTTGCCAGCTTTCTCCAGGAGAGTAAACCCCGTGGAAACACGAGTTATCAAATGGAGCCTCTAAAGGCCATTCAAATGTAAAGTTTTGAGTGTGGCAGTCCGGAGGCCCATCCAGAAGGGCTGAGGTAGGGAGGAGACATGACTATGTAAAGCCATGAGCATGCATCTGGTCTAGGTGCCCAGGCCAAAGGCTCAAAGATCTTGAGGCTACTGGCCAGGTGATGGAGTGACGCTTTCCTTCATTTATTTGGTCCTTCCAAAGCATAGGTCACCTTAGACAGCAGGATCTGAATGAAGTGAAGGATTTGTTGCTATTACCCTATTAGGAGATGTAATGTTATGGAGAGAGAGGGAAGAGAAGGAGAGGAGATCAGGGAAGGCAAGAGGCTGTTACGGAGATCTCTTATACCATTGACTGTAGCTAAATCTGGCTAGTTACTTACTTTTTCATGACTGTCCTCAGGAAGTCACACAAACTATGTAAGTGAGCAGGAAAAGAAATTATATATATAATTTCACACACGCGCACGCACACACACACACATATGTATATATCATTTATATATGATATCTATGTCACACCAAAGAAACAATTTTACCCAAGTCCAACTTGATGTATCAATATGTTGGCTGGCGTTACTGGGGATGAGAGAATGGGGAGGGTTGCTTACAGAAGCACAAGTGGTCTAGGCAGAAGCATCACTGGAGTCCCATCCTGCCCACCTTCCGCTTGTTATTGAGGGTACCAGAAGGGTAAGGGAAGGTGCAGGGATCAGTAGCTGAGATCGCAGACGATCCCGTGTGCGGCTTTATTGCTGTGACAAATACCTGACGGAGAACAACTTAAGGGAGGAAGAGTTCCACCTGGTTACAGCTCGAGGTCCACCCTGGTGAGGAGTCGTGGAGGCAGGAGCATGAAGCCCTTGGTCACACTTCCAGTCAGAAGCAGCGAATGATGGATGTTGCTGCTCAGCTCAGACTCCTTTTTATCCAGCCCATAGGTTGATGCTGTCCACGTTTACGGTATCTCTTTCACGTCAGCTAACCTAATCTAGGATAACCCCTCACGGCATGCCCAGAAATTCGTTTCCCAGGTCTTGTCAAGCTGGCAACACGGAACATCCTATTCTTCTTCTATAAGGAAATCTTCGTGGGCCTGATCTCGTGAGAACCTATGGAGGAAGTCGCGGCTACTGATTCAAGATAGCAATGGCCACGTCTCCCTGAGGACAGCGATCTCTCTTTCATTGGTAAAATGTCTTCTCCATGGTGCCTCAGCCCTTTACTACTTCCATGTCGCACCTGGGAGCCTCTGTGGAAGATTCTGGAACATCCTGACTCTCAATGGCAGCGTGGGAGCCCTGAGGCAGGGAAGGTAGCAGGACAAGGGGAGCTTGCCTCTAAAGCTCATTCAGAGTTAGCCTTCCAGGAGCACCCGGGACAGGATGTCTGCTGCAAGTGGGAGGCCCCTGCTCTACCCGAGACAAACTCTGGATCAGTGAAGTTCACTGTAAATTTTCATATGCTGCTGTTTCAAAACATCCCCCTGGCATTTCTCCGTGCTCTTTAAAACCTTCCCAGAGTCCTATGGCGATCTAGGGAAAAGGTTGATTCTGACTTTTAAGGACACCCTCTGAGAGAAAGATGGAAAGCCGAGCTAGGTAACACACCTGGTCCCAACGCGATGGAGAAAAGCGGCCCTTTATGTGGGCCACTCTTCTCCTTGGGTAAGGATGGAGCTTCATTTAGAAGATTTGCTCATCTGTCTAATAAATCTCCCAAAGCAGAAAGCTTCCTTGATATTCACGCCGGACTCTTTTCTGTCTTCATTTCTTCCTTTCCCTCTGATTGCTCAGTCTCAAACCAGGCCACATAAATCTCTTTCCTTTCTTCTGCCCTTTGTCAACCATTAGCCTGCTCCCTCTCTGTCACCGTTCCACCACACTATAGATGTAACTCTTCTAATCGTTCCTGATAAATCAGGCTCCGGGAATCACTCCTTGTTGCTCCCTCAAACTCCCTGGAGCTGGGATATAGGGCTCTGAAGGCCTGGTGCGGACATTTCTCTTATAATGGGCCCTGAAAGGTTGTCAGCGGCAGATAATTAGGGTCTCACTTCCCGCCATTGAGGTACATATATCTTCCATGCAAAGACCCTCCACCACCTTCAAAAGAATTACTGTGAGCTGAGGAGATATATGAAGGGCTGGGTGACCAGCACATGGGGCCAGCCCTTCTGAAGTGCCGACCTTTTCTTGCTGCTTATGAGAGACTTTCTCTAAGTGGGGACTCTCACTCCCTCTCTCTACTCACGGCAGACATCACGCTCTGTGTCCAAACTACACAACACAGAATCGCCGGCAATAATAAAATGATCTCTTTAAGCAAATCATTTAATAGTGGTGACCCTTAATGTTCTACCTTACTCTCTTCCTGTTGAGATGAAACAATTCAGCCTTGCAAAGAGAACTGAAGCACACTTTATGGTTATTATTCTCATGGTCATGATTATTAGCCCACACTATGTTCAGATACGCTGTTCTGTTTTCTTCAATGGTTTTTCAGAAGTGTCAAGGATGTAGATTTAGAAATTTAAGTGGGTTGTTGAATGGTTATGAGATAAGACCTTAAAACTCTGCCCTTGAACTCAGCCTGGAACAGAAGAAAGTATTCTCAAATAACCCATGCTGGAGACCTCCTGGTCTCCCATAGTTGAAGGTGGGTTAATAGCCAAGGTAGAGGGAGAAGCAAACGGGATGGTCTCCCGTCACATGACCCTAAACAATTTTGTTTGTATTCATATTATAGTCCATGTACGCTTTCATATTGAGAAAGAAGGGACCTGAGTGCCATTGCAGATGGCATTCTTGTCTATGAGGACAGAGGCCCAGATTCCCAGGGCTTTTAGTGCAAAATGGAGGCTAGAATACAGGAACACAGAACCTTAATCCCCGTTACTGTGGGGTTTTTGTTATCACTGTTGTTGTTTTGTTTTCTTATGCTCCACCCCTGCACTGCAAGAGAGTCTTATGAATACTAGTCCTGAGACACTGAGTTTGAAATCAGCAATAGAGAGGCAGGCCCAGATGGCCCAGGGGCTCTTTGTGGTTTGAGATGCTCCCACTGACCTGTGCACTGGAGTGATTTCCCTGGTGGTAAGGACAGATGTGTACTGACTGAGTCATCGTCACAATCAACATCACTTGGGAGATGATTGGCGAGTCTCAGGGGTGTGATCTTTGACCATGACCCCAAGCAGAAGGAACTAATGGCTTGGGAGAGAAAGCACAGCTTGTCTTGCACCTCACCAGGGTCACTCCCAGGGCTAACCTGTAGAATTGCATGGAGAGATGGGATCACAGCCACCCCTCAGCTCAACCCTCACCTCGGAAGTGTGGGGATATTGAAGCCTGCGGAGATCAAGGGCTTTTCTCACAAGGATGAGGACAGTGCCTCAGAACTTGGAGGCAGCAGGTCTTTGTTGTTTGTGGATGGATAAGGTTTGTCTTTTCTACTTCCCTTCTTTTTCCGCTGGGACCAATACAAGAAAGCGGATAAAAGTGTCTCTGCAAACGAAGACTTCTATGTCTACACTGAAGAGACAGAATATGGTGTGCGGAGCTGAGCACAATGGTGCACACCTAAAATCCAAACAGTGAGTGGGGTGGGGGTGGGGTGGGGTGGGGTGGGGTGGGGTGGGGTGGGGGTGGGGTGGGGTGGAAATGTGAGTTCAAAGCCACCTAGTTTCCATAGATAATTTGAGACTGCCCTTAGCTACACAGTGGCACCTTGACTCAAAAAACAAAACAAAACCAAACAACAACAAAAAAATGTTGACAACAACAACAGCAAAAAACAAACCCAAAACCAAAAATGAAGAGAAAATGCAGGAAGTTATAGGCTGTGGTTGGTTCTTACTTATTTACTCTGGAGTCTTACCCTCACTAACAATTTGAGGCCCTACCTCAAGCCTGTTAACCTTGATGTGTTTTCACTTGATTTCAGACTCCAGTGAGGAAGGATGTCTTTTGTTGTTGTTGTTGTGGGATGCCTCATATCCCAAGTCTCAGTGTCCTGTTTCTAGAACATGTATTACCAGCAGCTTGCTTTATGGCATTTCTGCAAATCTAAAGCAATTTCCCCAAAGAGAATGGAGCCAGTTGGTGTCATTCTTAATAAGAAACCTGGTGCTTGGCATCATTCCCTGGAATGGGTGAAGACCAAAGTCGCAGTGGGTTCTGACAGAGACCCCGCTCTAAGTAAGATTTTTATAAACACTTCTTAAGAGTGAAACTCAAAACAAATGGAAGGCCTTGTTCCCACCAGGACTTAAAACACCAACATATGTATCAAAGAATCTACTCAATTTGATAAGTCAGTTCAAAGTGACCAAGAAATATCAATAAGAAGCCAGGCATGAACACCAGCATTTGTTATTTAGAGAACATTAAATACCATCTGTATGTGGAGTACTCTCCAAAGCACTCACATTTTGAAGCATCCTTCCTCCTGCTTTTTTTTCTCTTTTTGTCAAATATTAATTTTTTTTCAGATGCAGAGGGATTCTTGGATTGCATCAAAGTCACACACACACACACACACACACACACACACACACACACACACACACAGCGGGGTGGGGGGGGGGAGAAAGCCCATTTCTCAGGAAGGCTTATTGCCAAGGACAGGAGGGAGAAGAGAAGGACACCTTGAGGTCATGAGAAGAAGAATCAGCTCAGCAATGATCAAAATGTCTCTGGGGAGGTCACACTGTGGTGGAAAAAAATCACTTATTATTGAAAAGGGCAAACGGTTTTAAATAAGTTTCCTCATCTGGAAAGATGCTAATAATAACAACCTCATGAAATTGATGTCAGAGTAACATGAGATAATTATGTTTAGCATTTCATGAACTGGAAAATGCTATAAAATATAACGAGATTAAGAGAGGTGATTCAAAACCCTGAACACACACACTAGTCTCCTGGAGGGTGGGTAATAAGTACTTAGGAGGTTGGAAAGCTTTATTTTTTTATGATCAGATTTGCCAAGAAGTTTCTGTGTCTGCTTTTCCCTTCCTAATCCCACAGAAAATGAAAACCATCAAATACAGCCACCACTGAGCCCAGACATTGCCATAGTTTAGATCTTGAACATCCTAGAATGCCTCCATGTACAAGGCTTGGTACCCAGTCTGTGATGGTTTTGGAAGGTGGTGGGACCTTTAAAGGTGAGGCTTAGAGAAGAGCAATTAGATCATTGGGATTACATCTTTAAAGTGCACTTTTTTTTTCTTTACTTCCCAACTATTAGGAGGTACATTTCCTTTCTTTGCCATAAGCTTTTGTCCTGTTATACTATATACTGCCAAGAGAAGGCAGACTAACATCTCTAAAACCATAAGTCACAATCTGTCTCATAAGTTGATTGATTAGCTCAGGTAGTTTGTTGCAGTAATAGAAAGCTGGCTACCAAAGACACCAGCCTTGAGTGTCTTAAACAAGCATACACCAAAAAAAAAAAACCAAGTGAAGTACATAATACCTGACTTCCTGTCCCCTTCAGTGAAATATCACTATTCCACATTAGGGCCTTGGACACAGGAAATACTCTCCTGAGGTGAGAATGACTAAAGGTGACAGTCATACAGTGCTGAAGATTGTACATAGCCTAGATGAACCTTAAAGATGGAAATGAACCAAGGAGCAGGTGGGCAGCCCAACTTCACTTGGTTTGTTGTCCACATCAGAGCAGGGCTTGGGTGGAGAGGTGGTGGGACATTGGACTGCTTTTTGTTCTTCAGCCTGAAAATGGTGTCAAGTATAAGTTATAAATGAAGTAAAAATTTATCAACATTTACAAAGATATATTTCTCTCTTAGCATAACTGGTGTGCGTGGCAACCATTGAAGATGCAAAACTGTGAACGGGGACAAGAACCTCTCTAGGTTCATCTACTAGGAGGTTAACGACCTGCCTCAGAGTGGGCTTGGGTTTCCAGAAACCCTCACAGGAGCTGTGCAGTGGTTCTTTTAAGTGACGTACTCTGCATGGCTTGGTTCTGACATGTACAACAGTTAGGCGTTTTTCTCTTTTTGTCCATCTCCCACATGCCCTTTTGTTCTGTTTTTTAAAATCAAGGAAAACTGCTTACTTTCCTGTGCCATTTTTACTTGTTACCACTGAGCCTCTGGCCTGGGTGTTTTCCATTAGCATGAAGTTTCAGGAGGCCACAGAGGGAAATGCCTACAAGCCAGCAGCCCTAAGGAGCAGCTCCACTGGCTGACCACGCAACGTGTCTTGCATTTCTCTGGTGTAAATAAAATGATAATGCAGAGAGCGGTCCCTATTAATGAGTATCTGATTGAGAATAAAATAAAATCCATGCTGGGAAGCTGATGAGCTCGGATTTGCTGAACTGCTTCTAGATGCATTTCATAGCAGCTCGAGTTTATTGGCTGTTTCTTTGGACGTTTGTCACCAGTTGTCTGTTATTCTTTCTGCTGAGTGCAAGTGGAGGGGGCTTGCAAGTCGATTCTTGTTCCCTGTAACTGGAGGTGACGTTTCAAAGCTCAAAGCTATTGAAAAGATAGGTGGTTATTAAAATGTAATGTGCTTCTGTCTTCCTGATTGCAAGCTTCTGGTCTTGCAACTTACTGGGAAGCATGCGTCAAAGCTGGAGCGCAGGTGGCGATGCACCTTTCCAGCTTAGGGAGAGTTCTATACCGTACTCACTATTGAGTTCTTGAGCACCCCTAAGTATTTGCAATGGCAAAAATGCCAAACAATTAAGAGGTAAGCAGATAAAGATGTGAGATTAATCTATGGTGACACTGATGAAGAGAGGGTGCTTCGTGAGAAAGGAAAGGGGAGAAGGACAGAGAAGAAATGGAGGGAGGGAGAGAAACTAACTTTGGAATTTCAGTGTGTGTGTGTGTGTGTGTGTGTGTGTGTGTGTGTGTGTGTGTAAAGGTGTTTCCCAGAAGAGCAGCTGAGCATGCCGTGACCTGCATTAACCACATGAGACAGAAAAGTGGTTCACTTCTGCATTATCTGTGTGAGTTTCCTGTGAGGTCTTCCTTAACCATTCTAATGTGCTGGCTGCAATGACTGCTGGGAGTTGGAGACTCTGGAAATGCATAGTACCTGTGAGTACAGCAGGAGCCCTAGTTAACTGAGAAAGGAGTTTTGTTGGGGATAAAGGATGGTTTGGGATGCTGGTCATGACATGGACATGGTGCCTCCTAAAAGCTCTGATGGAAATGAACAGCTCACGTGGGTTGTTTGAATTAGGCAAGCTAGGAAAATGACAAAGAACAAGAGCCTTTTATCTAGTTAGCTATATGAGGACTGCCTCGCTGTAAGCTCTGAACTTTCCATGTATAAAGTAGGATTAATATCTATACCAAAGGAGTAGATAAACAAGATCCCCAAGAGCACATAGCAAGAAACCAGCACTTTACTTCCTGCTGATAAGCGTCCTTGGGTTCTTTTTAGGGGCAATACCAAACTCAGAAGTCAGGATATCTAACAGTCAAACCAGTAAACTTGGAAATACAGCAAACCAGCAGACACAACAGCAGGATGAACCAGCAGACACAACAGCAGGATGAACCGGCAGACACAACAGCAGGATGAACCGGCAGACACAACAGCAGGATGAACCGGCAGACACAACAGCAGGATGAACCGGCAGACACAACAGCAGGATGAACCAGCAGCAGTGCAAAGTTGTGTGTGGGGAAACACAAGCAGGGAGAGTAGCAACCTCTGCCTCCCTTGGAGTGACCGACCCCCTTCCTCTTTGGGCTCTGGCCTTTTCTACCTCTCTTGAGTCCTCAGAGTTAAACTTCCTCCAGCTGGCTAAGCCACACCCTTGCTAGAGCATGAGGCACATATTGATTACACCTGAGACTAAACAAAAACATTCTCATAGATTTTTTTTTTTAATAAACAAAACTCTTACCAAAAAAAGAAAAAAAAGAAAGAAAAGAAATCAGCATTTACTAGTTTCTAAGCTTTCTTCAGGTATAATTAAAAAAAAAATTGTGCTATTCAGTATTCTATCTATTATACTGACCATCACATCTGTGAGGGAGGCTGTCCTAGGCTACCTGGTCCCAGCTGAGCAGGCTCCCCAGCAAAGCAAATAAGCAGACAGATCAGAGAGTCTTGATTCCCATTTTAAGCTACTGTGTTTGTGATGGCCTCTTATACAGCAGAGGAGAACTGACTCAGAACCCATAACTGTATTGTTTTCATCTCATCTTTATTTAGTGCAAAAGAGCTTAGGTGACATTTCAGTTGGGATGAGGATGAAGCTCAGCAGTAAAACGTTACTTAGCATGGTAAAAGCCAAGTGCTCCGTCCCTAGCATACATGTGAAAAGCATGTTTGATCTAAGCATGTAGTGCATGCTTGTAATCTCAACACAGGGACAGCAAGACAAGAGAGTGATCACTGTGACCTGGGGGGTAGGCTGGGCTACTGGAGACTTAAAGCAAGGGCTGGGTGTGGTGCCACATGCCCTTAGTCCCAGCACTTGAGAGGCAGAGACAGGTGAATCTGTGAGTGAAAGGCCATCTTGGTCTACATAGTAAGTTCCATCCAGGGCAGCCATGGCTACAGAGTAAGACCCTGTCTCAACACACACACACACACACACACACACACACACACACACACACACACA
>CAJQZJ010032395.1:7383994-7524899 GCA_907164525.1 Lophiomys imhausi | reverse complement strand
CACACACACACACACACACACACACACACACACACACACACACACACTGTTGTTCCTTTCCTTTGCTGTTGTCTTCCTAAGAGAAAGAAGATGGTGAGGGAAAGGAGTAAAAGTGAGACGATGGGCGGAGAGAGAGAGCTGGAGTGAGACGGTGATGGTGGTACCCACACCAGACAGGCCTGACCACCTCAGTGCCGAGTAAATCCCATTCCACCCAAGTCTCTACGGATCCTTGGTACTGGTCAGATGTACCTATGCGAGACCGCTAACTCACATCCTAAAATCTCCCTTGGGAGCCTCACCTGTGGTGGTGTCCGTTATCCCAGCACTCAGGGGACTGAGGTAGGTGGAATTCACCTTGGTGAATTCTGCTGTTTCAAGTAAGGCAAGTTCCAAGAGGAAGCATGTTGCTGTGGGTAAGCTGTGTCCATGGTGATAAAGCAAGGGAGTGCATAACTTCTCTCCTACTTTAATGATTGGTTTCTGTTCTTATTCATTTGATGATTGATTTATGTTCCTTAATCCCAGACCCACCACTCTTCCCAACCCTCTATAAAGCAATATCAAATTAAAAGCTGTCAAGCCGTCCTTAAACTCAGAGTTGGGTGAGGTGTTCAAAGGCTGCTTACCAACTGCGTATAGGGACTAAGGCCAGAGTGGCTTCCCATTTAACCATGTTGCTTTCTGTCAATCCTGGGCCAAATATTCTTGCCAACGAAAGCTATGGTCCTTAGGAGGGTCTTCTGCAGCTCTGGGATGTGGGCACACTCATATTGTCCTATGTACCTGCCTGGCTAGCTCAGCCTTTTCCTACTTCACAAGCTATTCCACAGTCTGGTCCAAACACCCCAGGAAACAGCAGTCCAGGGCTCTAGATGGGAACATACACACACCAAAGCCACTCCTGCAAGTAACTAGATCCAGCCCTGTCCCTGGGTTGGGGGAGGGGAGAGGTGGAGCAGGGGTTGGGACAAGGGCACATGCTCAGAGATGGCATAAATCACTTGCAGAATCTACAGAAACAAACACTCTGGATTGAATAAAACTGCTAAACTCTTACCTCTTCACATGTTTTTGTCTGTTCTAGCTTTAGTTTTTGAAGGAGAGACGATTGTTTCAGCGGCTGTGCCTTCTAAGCAATTTGAATTCTCACAAGCTCACCTTAAAATAAACGTACACCCACCACCAAAAAAAACTCAAACCAAACCAAACTAAATAACACCCTCCCCCAAATTATCAGAAGTCAATCTGGCTGAGTGGTCCAAAGGATTTTGACGTAAAAGAGGAAGAAGAGGAGGCAGCCAATTGCAGAGGTGGAGTGCCATGGTCTCAGACCCACCCACAGCCTTCCCCCATGTAAGCCTCCCCCACTCAGCCGCTGTCCAGTATAGGAAGAGTTCCAACAAGTATTGACAATTGGAAAGTGGATCATTTGTGGAAATAAACAGAACTGCCCTGTTAAAAGGAATAAAGGCCAATGCAATTATGAAATAGGAAAAATAAAGAATAGGAGATACAGAAATAAAAAAAAGAAAAAGGAAAAGATTAAGTACTGGAATCAGGTGTCCTAGGTTCCCCTTAGTCTCTGTACTTAGCTGTGTTATCATAGGCAAAGTGCACAGGTTCTTGGAGGGTGACAGGGTGGAGGTGGGGCTGTGGGGACAAGTAGAAATGAAGATGACATGATGGCTCTTACAAGAGAGAGTAGTAGCATATGACAACTGCAGGGAAAAAAGATCTGTTCATGATCTAAAAGACAAGATGTGTGAAGGACAAAACAAACCTTTATGTCTGAGGATGCAGGCAGCATACAGAAGGGAAGAATCAGTAAAGAGATGGAACATTGCTGGGAAAGTGAGCGATCACAACTTTGGGGGAGAAGGCTCTTGTTCACTTCTGTTTTTGCTGAGCAACATTGTCACACAGACAACCCTCAGCTTCAGCCACCGGGGAGGGCTCTGGGGTGGGGCAAAGATACTTCTGTGACTCCACTGGGTGGGTAAGCCAGCCCTCAGCCTGCTGAGTCTCCCTGGGTAGTGAATCTGGATCTCACACTGCTTTATTCTGTTGCTGTGCAAAACCTTGCCCGGAGACAGTTGACCACAAACACGATTTTCCTCTTTTCAGGTTTTAGTGTTGGTAAGACAGAATATTTCTCTCCAGGAAGCAAAGAAAGCAGGTGACTGCTGTTATCGTTGCTGTTTTCACTGTCTCCTTGGGCTCTCTGAAGTTTTTCAAAGTTGTCCATCTTCTTTCCTACTCAGTGGGGTTGGCAGGCTCTAGGCTTGATGTTCTTCCACAACAAGCCAGTGGAAAGCTTGGGGGGTGCAGGAGACTCAGGAGCAGAGGCACTGGACAGTTTGAGGTTAATAGTTTTCCATTTAAAGCAGCAGTTCTCAACCTTACTAATGCTGTGACCCTTTAACACAGTTCCTCGTGTGGTGACCCCTGACCATAAAATTATTTTTGTTGCTACTTCATAATGGTAATTTGATACTGCTATGAATCATAATCTAAATATCTGATATGCAGGAGATCTGATATGCAACCCCCAAAGGGATTGTTTGGAGCAATGCCCACAGGTTGAGAAATACTGATTTAATGGCATGGAGTACCTTCTACATTGACCTTGTCAGTTGCACTAAGAAAACTAACCTTGTTGTCTTACCTGGCAACTCTACACTTTGATGGCTCTCCCAGAACCTGGACACAGACAGCAGCTAACAGACCCATCAGATGTCACACTCCGCTGTTATTCATTTAGTGACCCATGGCTCACTCTGAATGGCTATGTAGAATTGTCTGTGGCTAGCGAGCAGAAAGAACCCAGATTTCCTTTCTTATCCAAAACATCCTTTTTGCAGACCAGAGCTAAGAGCAAAGCAACCTGGGAATCTTCTGGAAGCCTGCTTGTAACAGGGCTGCACAGCAGTGGCTGGCAGCATTACATTCCTGCAGACCTCCCTTCTGGCTGGTGTGAGCTTCCTATACCACCCAAGCAAACCCTCTGCTCAGTACCTCTTTCTCCATTCTTATTCCCATCATTCTGCACCTCAAAACTATATAATTGTAGAAGAATGTGAATCTATCTGGGAAAGAGACTTTCTGACAGCAGGCAGCTGACTGGGAAGCTAGGCTGTCTTTTCTTTCCTATTGATGCCTCCTTTTATTTAAGAAGAGTCATTGCCTTTTCTGTTCTTATTCTTCAGACCAGGTCTTGGGTGGTGCCCTATTTTGCCTGTGTTCCCTATCTTCCCCTATACTCATCTTTGTCCTCATCTCTGGTTCTTGACTTTGCCTGCTAGACCAGCTATCCTCAGAGATATCTGTAATTCACAAGATGTTTGTAGTTATTCTGGCCTATCCAGATGCACAGAACCAACAGAATAGGGATATCCTTAGGAGAGGTGTATTGTAAGAACTGGCAAGTACAGTTGGGCAAGGTCAGAAGCCCTACCATGTGCCACTGGAGCCTTGGGGGAGGCAAAGAACCAGGCTTCAGTTGGAGGTGAGGAGAAGGAATAATGTATACTTTCATAAGGAGAGAAAAAATATTTCATCTGCTTCTGTATGTCTTTCTAGTCTCCTAGGATTAGAATGGTGAAGGAAGATCTTTGCTCCATCTGTCATTGTACTAATTCAAATACTAATCTCTTCTGGATACACCCTCAGAGACATACCTGGAACTAATGTTTACCATGTATTTGAACACCCCTTCGCCTGGAGAAGTTAACAGCTCTCACCCTGGACCCTCCTCTTCTGTGTACTTTAAGTTAAAGGAGTCCATTTGATACACGGGACATTATGATCTGGATCTGAAATGTTTCCACAGGCTTCCCAGAGTGTGATGCTACTTTAAGGCTATGGAGCTGTTAGGAGGTTGGGCCTGGAGAACAAAAGCAGATCACTAGGGCTAGGAATCCTACGGATGTGTCTGCTCCTGCGTTCTCCTTAGTCTGCCACCATGTGAAGACCTGCTGCTGCAGACTGAGCCACCCTGCTCCAGGCCACAAACATACTTGCTCTGCAATGCCTTCTGCACTATCATAGAGTGAAACTCCTCTCTTCTGTTGTCTGCCATGGGACTCAGAAAAGGAGCTAACACACAAGAGCCCACACTCTGCCTTCAGTGATCCAGAGCTTCTGATTAGACCCCAGCCCCAGCTCTTAATCTATTCTATTCAGTATCCATCCAGTGTCCACTTTTCCCCACAGAAAATGTCCTCAGAATAAAGCTGTGTAGGTGATGGTCGGGGAGACCCCTATTTATTCAAGTCCAAATTTTTCTGTCACATCTATGGCCTATGGAACCTATTGTACTGATAGGGTAGCCAGGGCTGAACTTTGATATGCGCACTTGACTGAGAGAGACCTTGAGAACTCTGGGTTCATGATTAAAATCTGGCATCAGAAGAAGATACACTGTGACCATCATGAAAGGTATCAGGTGGAAGGAAACCCAATAATCAAGGAATATCTGTTAGAACAAAGACCTGAGCTGCAGACTCAAGGTTAGGACCAGGACCTACCTTGGGAGGTAGAGGAGAGACCATAGAGGACAGAGTTAAAGGGCTGTGGATATCTTAGGTCTCAGTCAAAGCCTGGGTATAATCATAGGCCTATTTACTCAATGGAAGGACCAAGAAGTCACCCAAATGTCCTGACTTGAGAAACCATGATCAATAGTTAGGCAGTAGTGTCCTGTGGGTCATCAAAGCCTTGAGTCGGCATTCTACTTTTCTAACATAAGAGTTGTTAGTTCAGGTTCCATGATGCTGAGCGTGTATGGTGGAAGTGATTTTTGTAGGGCAGATGGAATTGTGGGAGCTGGGTGGAGTTTGCTGTTATTATTATTGGCCCCTCATGGGTTACTATGTTCCTAGACACTTAATGAGTGTTTCAGGAATTGAAAAGCATTTCCAGGGAGTGAATCGATCTAATCAAACTAGATTGCTGAATAATTTTCAAGGCCTTAAGTTAAAAATATCACTCAGAGTCAAGAAACAGACAGAATATCCTGACTTAGTTTGTACACAGGGACCTTAACTTGATCCCCATGTGAAGAAGTGAAGTAGGTGATGACCCTGGACTTGGCCACTGAGTCATGATGTGTTTTATGGTGCACACTGGTATTTGGCAAACGTAGAGGACCAGCTCGTCCCAGAAGGTGTGATTTTTGCACAGCTGGGGATTAACGTCAGAATTTCATTGCAGACCCTGTTAACAGGGCCTGCTCAGCACACAAAAGCCAGGCATGCCCCTGAAGCAACTGTAGATTAAACAGTGTCTGGTCAAATGCAGAAATGTTGGTGCCCAGCACCGGCTCAGGGGTAAGGTTCAGAACACAGAGAAAGCATAGGGCAGCAGCCTCCTGCAGAGAGAGACCCATTGTGAGAAGGAGGTGTTTTGCTTCAAAGGTCGTTGATATTGAGGGTGCTCACCAACATTTTTACTGATAGAATAACTACATGTGGTAGCAACTGTCTCCTCTGGCCTCATCCACCTATCCTGTCCTGGAAAGAGCCAGCTCTGACCCTCAGAATTTGGGTTGATTCTTTAAAGTTCCCCAAATACGTATTTACAAGTAAGGCTTTCCTTTACAGCTGTGATTACTAACTCTGCTTGTACTGGTTCTTCCATACACTGCTCCACATCTGTAATGCACAGCTGTTCAAGGTAATTGCCTGGGCCCAGGCCATGACTGGCAGGGGACTGGCTCCTGCCACTCTGGGGTTGAGGCAACAGTCTCTTCAGTGCCAGCCTGTTTTCTTTATTCTCCCATGCTGAGCTGTCTTAGTGCTCCAGGCTGGAATGTGTTAACACAATGTCAAAAGATGCTTAGATTAGGAGAAATGATAATAAGGTAATAATCCTGAACACCTGCCTAAGCCTTTTCACTTTTAAAACTATAATGACAGCTAATAGCTGTACAGATTCTCCTAACAAGTCCACGGAGGAAGCCAGGTTATCATTATTATCCTAATTGTTTGAGTAAGGGAACTAAGGCCCAGAGGGGTTGAGTGACTTCTCTGAGGCCACTCAGTAACCCATTCGGGTGCTTCTCTCAGCAAAGGTGGAGGCTCCCAAGGGTGAGAGCGTGTCTCAGAGTGGCTTGTACAGATCATTCTTGTGATCTCCCAAAGTCATTTTACAAGAGGCAAGAGGGGTTAGCCCTGTCGCCTGAACTATAGCTCCCCATGATTACTCTCCAGGAGGAATCTGGTTTGGAGAAGCTTCAGCCCAAGGGTTTTGAGGCCTGGAACATTCTTTCTTCTCATTTCATTCACAACTTTAATGCTTGCCAAGAACCTTCATTTCCATATAAGCTCTGGCTCTATGTAGAACTCTGTTTTTAGTTTTCTGCTAATTTCAACTCATTTGTTCCTTGTAAAAACCCTAAAGGGGAAACTATTGTCTCTATTTTGCAAGCCTGGGTGTGCACAAGGCCCTGTGGAAGGCTTTCTGAAGCTGGATTTTACTCAGCAAGATTCAGGTGGGAACTGGGAATCCATATTTCAAACAAGTGATGCCATTGAGCCTGCTGGAAGGAGTTCCAGTGTCCCAGAACCACTCTCTAGGGTCTCTCAAGGCAGCCGCTATGAACCAGCTGAGTTTTGAAGATGGAGACATTTGTGGGTGTTTTTATTTTATAGGTTATGGAGGAGGGCCTGGAAGTCAGTAGCTCTATACGTCTCCATGGAGGTTCCACTCTATAGTCTGTTGTAGAAACTTCTGAGTTGATGTCAGCTTCCCACCCAGAGAATTAATCTGCGAACTGGCCCAGCAACACGGGTCTGTTGACTAGTTGTGGGACAAACAATTGATGGCCACGGAGGCTGTTTCTGTGTCCTAGCAATCGTTAACACATCAGCAATGAACATGGATGAGCATGTGTCTCTGTAATGGGAAACACACTCCCTTGGACATAAGCTCAGGACTTGTATAACTGGGCCATGCGGCAGATCGATTGCTAGTTTTTCGAGGAACCGCCACACTCATTGCCCTATTTATTGTGCTAATTTGCATTCCCAGGACCATGAGAGAGTTTCCTGCTCTACACGTCATCAGTAAGTAGCATTTGTTGTATTTATCTTAGACATTCTGACTGGTAAAATGAAATTGTAATCTTAATTTGCATTTCCCTCATGGCCAATGATGGTGAACAGATTTAAAATTGTATCTTAACCAGACTAGATAACTGCATGTAAAAGACTGAAAATAGATCCATATCTATCACCCTGCACACAATTCAATTCCAAATGGATCAAGGATCTCAACATAAGACCAGTTACTCTGAATATTAATAGAATAGAAACACACTTTTTTTTTGGTTTGTTCTGTTTTTTAATTAATTAATTAATTAATTAATTAATTAATTAATTGTTTATTTTTAACACCTCTTACCTCGGGTTTATTTGTAAAAACAGTATAGGACACTGGTCATCTGCAAACAGTATGTAGGTAGGTGTGTTACACCAGTCCATCTGTCTTCACATTGGCAGAAATTTTTTGTGTGAGGGGCCTTCTCACAGGGGCCTGGACACCTTTGGGAGCCTGAGCTGGAGTTGAAGCCTGGGCCTTAGCTGGTGCTGCAGCCTCTGCCTTGGTCTGAACCTTGGGCTTTGGTTGGTCGTGCCCATCACCCTTGACCTTGTAGCTTTGAATTTCATTGCTTCCCAAGCTTGGGGTGAGCCATGAAAGCAAGACAGCTGAGTTTGCTGCTGGGGCCCTTTGGCATCTTGGGTTTAATGGCCTTAGGCTTCACAAGGACCTTAATGGTCTCTGCACGCACACTCATTGCCTTTGCGTTGTTTGCCTGCATCTTCTTCAGGCCTTTCTTGTTGTGCTTCTTGGCAAAGCGCATGTTCCTCAGGAACTTGGGGTCAAAAATACAAGAGATTCATGTCTTGTGACCAGGGTTTCCTAATGTCATTTCTGTGCCATTTGTGGGACTGGTTGTATGTGATGTGGTACTTGGACTTGGCCATATCTGCATGGTAACTCAAGGCTCCCTCAGTGCCTGCGACAGGGAGAGAAAGAATACACTTTAGATCATTGGCATGGAAACCTACAACTATAGAAGCATTCTAAAATACAGAAAGGGAATTTAAATGGATTTACCATATAATGGGGGAGACAATGCCCTATTGAGTAGACATCATATGCTACCAAGCAAAACCCCCAAGTACTGGGAATAGGTTATATCTTGTTGAGTCTTGGGCCAAAAATTTCCATAGATCTCCTCCCTCAAATATCATAGTCCATTGTCAAAGCTATTGGTTATCCTTCACTGATGGGGTGGTGTTAAGCATTCTAAATGTTAATTGGTCCTGTTTGCTGTCTGTTACTTAACTGACTCTGGGTAAATAAATGCTGAGGCCTGAAGATTGGGCAAAGACAGAGGTAGGCAGGACTAAGGTTTGTGGGCTTTTAGAGAGATACAGAGCATCTTGGGAAGAGGTCGCTGGAGAAGAAGCCAGGAGAAAACAAGGAAGACATTAAAGAAGATTCTTCCACATGGCCTAGAACATCAGCTTAGCGTGGAGAATAATAATATGTATATATGGGGTCATATTTGGGTAATAGAATTATGAGCTAGCTTAGATGGGCTAGGATTGTACAACCCAGGCCTAGGCTTGTTAAGATCCACCCGGTGTCTGTGTGTATTCATTTATAATGGCGGGTTAAGGATTTATACTGCCAAAACAATTAAAGATAATATAAATACTGGGTAAATAATTCAATTAGCTATTTTTTTCTACACTTCATAAGACAGTAAGGCCTAATTGCTGAAAACACCGTTTATGTCATCAAATATGGAGAGATCAAGCTGGAGCTGAACTAGAAGCTTCATTCCTAATGACTAGTATTCATTGCCATACAAAATACTATACACGATATTGGGGGAGAAAAGTACTCATTGCTATATGCTGGTACAATAGTGGTTCAAATGTTACAAAAGTAACCAACAATCTTTTGTTTGGATTTAAGATGTAAAATGGAAACTACACCTGACACTGTTAATCCAGGCCAATAACCTGAGAGGAAAGACTGGATAGGTCATGTGCCCTAGGCAAAAACCTACTGCTATTATTCTGCTAAATGAACATAGCAATAAAATGGCCCCGAATGACATATTGCTATACTCTTGGGTCTCTGCATCACTCCGCTGTACATATGAATTCAAGGAGACTTATCAGCCTACACAAGATCTACACAAATTCAAGCCAGACAAAAATCTCAGCACTGAGAAGATAATGTAGGTATAAAGTTCCACCCTTAACAAAAACAAAATCATTTGCCATCAATACCTGCTTCTAGAAAGAAAATCAGTTTTTGTCAATGGAATAACATTGAGAATATCAACCACAATCCAGGGCAAGCCTCATGATCAGGAATAGTTGAACCACACAAATGAAATCCATTATTTTGTTTGCTTTTGTGGGTTATGATTTTATAAGCTGCCACTTTGCTGAAATTGTTTACCAGTTATGGGAGTTTCCTAGTGGAATCTTTGTGGGGAGGGTCTCTCATGAATACAATCATTCCATCTGCAAGTAGAGATCATTTGATTTCTCCCTTTCCTGTTTGTACCCCTTTATTTCTCTTCTTTTGTCTTATTGTTGTAGCTAGGACTTCAAGCACAAGGGAAACCCTTGCTGTCCCTGATTTTAGTAGGAATGCTTCAAGTTTTTCACCATTTAACATGATGGTAGCTATCAGTTTGTCATAGATAGTCTGTATTGTATTGAGATATGGTCCTTCTATCCTAAATCTCTTCAGCATTTTTTTTTATCATGAAAGGATATTGAAAAATTTCCAAAGGTCTTTTCTGCATCAGTTGAAATGATGGTGTAGTCTCTATCCTTCAGTCCATTTATGCGATGTTTATTATTTACATATATAGAACCGTCCCTGCATCCCTGGAATGAAGTCCAATTGATCATGATGAAGAATGTGTTCTTGAATATGGTTTGTAGGTGCTTTTATTGAGAACTTTTGACTCTATGTTCATCAGGGAGATTGACGTATATTTATCTCTCTTTTTCTATTTTATGGAATAATTTGGGTTGTATTTGTGTTAGTTCTTTGAAGGTCTGTGAGAATTTTGAATCAAATCTATCTTATCCTGAACTTTTTCTTTTTATAGTTGGGGTATTTTAAATTACTGATTGTAGCTCATTGGTTGTTATAGACATGTTTTAAATTATTAAATTCATCTTGTCTTAACTTTAGTAGGCTGTATGCATCTAGAAATTCATCTCTTTCTTTTAGATTTTCCAATTTAGTAAAATACAAAAATGTAAAGTACAGTCATGATTCTTTGAATTTCCTAAGTGTCTGTTGTAATGTCTCCACTTTGATTCCTAATTTTATTAATTTGGGTCTTCTCTTCCTTTGGGTAATTTGACTAGGAGTTTTGTTATCTCTTCAAAGAACTAAATCTTTGTTTCATTGAGGCTTTTCATTGTTTTTCTTTCATTTATAATTAATTACTCTTTGCCCTATTTTATTTTATCTACACCTTTATAATATTTGTCCATCTAGTGCTTCAGGGATTTGTTTGTTTCTTGTTTTTCCAGTGCCCTGAAACTCATCATTAGGTTGTTTACTTAAAGTCTCTCTGGATGTTAATGTAGGCACTTAGATCTAAACTTTCCTCTTTGGACTTCCTTCACTGTATTCCATTGTTTTTGTTGACAAGTTTTTTTTTCTTTTTTCTTGATTTGTGCAATGACCATTCATCATATACCGGTATGTTTTTAAAAATTTGTATGAGTTTGTATATTTTCTATAGTTTCTTTGCTGGTGATTTCATTTCTAGCCTTATCCCATTGTAACAACATGGATTGTTTTAATTTTCCTGTATTTGTTGAAACTTGCTTTATGACTTAATATGTGATATATTTTAGAGCAAGTTCTGTAGGGTACTGAGGAGAATGTATATCTTTTGGTGTTTGGGTAGATTGTTCTGTAGCTGTCTGTTAAGTCCATTTGATTATGTTTTCATAATAGTCCATAAAAGAGACATTACTGCTTGGATCAGTCAGCCATTCCAACTTTCCTTTAGAATTTTTTTTCTGATTTATATGTGGATAGGAAAAAAAGAAATTGTCAGACTCTCTTGCAGTTAGGATATTGGCAAACTGGCTTAATTTGATTCTACCAACTAGAACCATCTCATCTCTTACTTGAAGAAATAAGAAGGGACATTTGTGTAAAGATAAATGGTAACTTCTGGGTAGGAAGTTTTTTTCTGAGGCACTGATGACCAATGACCAGTGTGTAGATGTGGGCAGAGATGACTCTTTCAATAGTCCTGGGGTATATCTGGTTGTTTGGTAACAAGGAAGCTTGGAGCTTTGATTATTCTGTAGAATTTACAGTCTTCTTAATACCCATTTAACATCTCCTTCTGCTCAAGTGGGCCAAACTTGACTCTTTTTAAAGAAAATATTTATTTATTTTTATTTTTATTTACTTTGGTGTTCTGTATGTGTGGATGTGGGGGTGTCAGATCCCCTAGAACTTGAATTACAGACAGTTGTGAGCTGTCATGTGGGTGCTGGGAATTGAACCCGGCTCTTTAGGAAGAGGAGCCAGTGTTCCTAACCCCTGAGCCATCTCTCCAGCCTTAAACTTGACTCTCCATCGTCACTAAGAGTACATAATCTTACAATAATAAGAGTAGTTAATGTCATCTATTTTATATTTAGTATCATCACTCTATATTCCAAATAGCAATGACATTATTTTTTTATTATTATTATTTTTATTTTTTTAATAATTTATTTTTTATTTCTTCAAGTTCCATCTCAATCACAATCCCCTCCCTACTCCCCCCTCCAGTCCCACCCTTCCACCCTCCTCCCCCTCAACCCCCCCATCCTCTTCCCTTCTTTTTTTTTTTTTTTTTTTTTTTTTAGTTTAAGGTATTTCTTTTTCCCCCCAACAGCTCTCCCTTTCAGTCCAAAAAATGGTTCTTTTTCTTATAACTATAAATACAATACAAAACAACAGAAATAAATAGGCCACAATTATAAGAGTTATATGGCTTAGCATACATTTCCAATGTCCAGTCCATATGTATTTGGCACCTGACTTTAACATTCTACTATCTAACCATCTCCATGAGTTTAAAGTTCTATATCTAACTCAGCTTTCATAGCAATGACATTATTATAATACATCTGGCTTATACATGAGGTAGTTTCCTAAGCATTTTATATGTATTGATAGATCAACTCAACCCTTAAAAGTTTGCGACTATTGTCCTTATTTGAAGATGAGAAACCATATATGTAGAGATGATAGAAATGCCTCAACTCACATAATAAACAAGAGAGAGCAGTTTGGATTTGAAAAATGGCATTTTGACTCTGTAGCCCATAATTTGACTCTGGGCCTCTGGATCCATGCTAATCATGTAAATTAGTCATTGTTATGTATTATTGTTTTGTTGTTGTTGTTACCATTTTATGGAAGCACAGATGAGATACATTCAGAGAGGTCCCACAATATTAGCTGTTTAGCTTGATGGTGACAGGACAGTGCACACAAGATCTGTAGACTATATTCTGGGACCTTTTTGGATAGGTCCACAACTGGATGGAATTTCTTTTCTACTAATGGTCCATTTAGTTATTTACCTACTATAAATTATTTGTTCATCTTTACTTTTATTTTTTTTTATTTATTTTTTATTTTATTTTATTTTTTTGGTTTTTCGAGACAGGGTTTCTCTGAATATCTCTGGCTGTCCTGGACTCGCTTTGTAGACCAGGCTGGCCTCGAACTCACAAAGATCCGCCTGCCTCTGCCTCCCAAGTGCTGGGATTAAAGGCGTGCGCCACCACCGCCCGGCATCATCTTTACTTTTAAATTTGCATTATTCCTTGGGAAATAGTCCAGTCTTTTCTATTTGTAGAAGAATATAGAACCCTTGGTCCCAGGGCATTTTGCTATAATGTGCTAAGACCCACACTTCATTTCCTTTGGGGTCCAATAGAGGTGTAGCATGGCCCATAAAAAACACCATTGCTGCTCATATCTCATGATTTTTGCAAATTAATGATCTAAGTAAAATGGACCATTGCCTTTAAGAGTGTGCAATAAAAAATGATAATAAATGCCAGACTGGGGATCATAATGGAAAAACAACTGTTTGGGGTGTTTTGCTATGGTACAGTTCCCCAGCCTGACTACATTAAGTAAAGCTGGCTGGTTTTTTTTTTTTTTTTTTTGAGGGAGGGGAGTCCATGTTCAATGCCTCGAGTCTTCACACATGGCTG
Organism: Lophiomys imhausi; assembly: GCA_907164525.1. Taxonomy (NCBI): domain Eukaryota; kingdom Metazoa; phylum Chordata; class Mammalia; order Rodentia; family Muridae; genus Lophiomys; species Lophiomys imhausi. The sequence continues at coordinate 7,511,607 of CAJQZJ010032395.1, read as the reverse complement.
GGTACAGAATAAGAACTGCCTGTGAAGTCAGAAGAGGCTTAAATTCAAGGCTTGCCAAAAGGCATTTCAATTAGACAGTGACCCGGAAATTCTTGGCGTGATTTTGAACTCCTTTCTATCTCCTTAAGGGCTCCTTCCATGCCTTCTCCACCACCGTGTGTTGGTAAGAAGCTGGAACTGCTTGGATTTTTGCCAAGGAAGGTTCAGGAAACAAATGTTAACTGCCACAGTTTTGAGAAATAAATTGCTCCACAAAGTGAAGGAAAAAAACCAAAGATCTTGGGAGAAAAATGAAGCCACAGTTTCAATTATAACTATTACCAGGTTTGGCTATAACTTTGGGCCAAAGTGTCAACTGGACAAATTCTTGCAGTTTGGTTTCCATAATAAATGTACGTGTGAAAATATTTTAACAACATTTTGACTCCTCATTGGCCCTCAAATTCTAGCAGATTTTCCAGGTCAGGAGAGGGCCACGTACATCACCTCACCCAATGGCCTCTTTCGTTCTTCTGGGGCTCATGGAGAACATTAAGCTTGCAGATGCAATTGTTGCATAATAAAGTATTGATTTTCTAAGAAACCTTGTAAGATTTTCTTCTTCATAATTAACATTGGCAAGGATTACATACAACAGGCTTTATAGGAGATTAGCCATTGATTGCCACTTGTATGAGACACTAGTATTTTAATTAAAGAATAAACAACATTAGTAAATAGTTTCAAACTTCAGACACTGTAAATTAGATACAGATTCCATATAAGAGTCCTCACAATGTCCTAGATCAGATTTTTAATACTATTTTATTTATGCTAATTTTGGGGATTTAAATTACATTTCTCCCTTCCTTTTCCTCTCTCCAAACCCTTCCATACACCCCTCCCCACTCTCCTTCAAATTCATGGCCTCTTTTTTACATTAATTGTTATTGTATGCATACATGTTTTGTATATAGTTTTGACATATAACATGAGCCACTCTGAAGATGTCATTTGAACACAAATTAAATTATCGTTTTACAGCTGATACGGATCTTAGTTTTGTTTGGCGGTGTCACTTCCTGACTCATCTCCCATGAGCACAGCTCAGCAGTGAAAGTACCACAACCAGGAGCAATGCACAATTGCAGACCAGAAGAAGGCCCTATATTGGACAAAAGATTCAAGTACAATTCAGGAGGATTTCTGTTATGTGGATAACTGGGGTTATGATGACTGAATATCTTCAGGGGAGGGATAAGATTTATAAGTCAGTTATATGACAAGGTGTCTTAGCTCATGTTTGCTCCCACTGAAGTTAAGGGAGCACCTTCACACCCTTCATGTACCATGCTGACATTGTCTCCTGAAGGTGCAGTTAATGCCAGCAGACCCCTAAATGTCAGGATCATTTGACCTTGAGACATAGTGTACAAACTTCAGTAGAGTACTGTCGCATCGACCTCGACCAGCAAGAACGACGCAACTCGCAAAAGCTCTTCTCAAGCAGTTTATTCAGGTCCCTTGAAAACAGTCTTCCGAATGCCCAGGCAGACCCAACCCACAGGCTAAATACTATATGAACAGCCAACCAAGTAAAGCCACGTGGTGCTATCTTAGAGGCCCACGTATGCGGAAGCAAGCCAGATCAGCGGTCTTAACCAAATATGGACTTGTTTACCACCGAGAGCGCTCACCGTCGGGCTGGTGGAAGGCGGAAACCGGCGCCATCTTTAGGGCGCGGCACGTCGCAGCTCTCTACAGAGTACGAGCTAACCTGACTCAAATACCTAGTCACAATCAAGTCACTTTGCTGCTTAAAACAATGTGCAGCGGCTTGGGATTGGCCTTGGAATCAAGGAGCTATTCTCCCAGGGGAGAGTAGGAGACATTCTTTCAAACAGCTGAACAAATTTTCTGGTTTTTCCTACACCCTCTGCTCTGTGAGTGGAGGTATAGGTGTTGTGTTGGAAAGAGCACAGTTCCTGGTCTCAGCGTAGGGAAAGCGAGGACACGCCCGCTCCACGTGCGCAGACGCAGTTATGCAGGTGGACTCTTGCTTGTGTTGTCTCTCTATTTAGAAAAACCTCCTCCTAATGCTTCAGTCAGCTAACTTGGATCATCCCTTGTGAGGCAGCTCCAATTTCTCTTCTCCAGGAAGCTTTAGCTGAGCTGAGAGATCACCAGACTTTGCTCAAGAGATTATTTTTGAAAGGGTTGGCTCGGTTATGAGCATCTGAACCCCCACAAGCAAGAACTGATAGTGTTCTTCAGATCCCAGGGCCCCCACAACTATCTTTGAATGGTGTTGCATGCACATGTGGTGGGGAGTCATGCGTGTCCTTCCTCATAGGTGCTAAATACCATTTCCCTGACGATTATAACCACTAGGCTATATGTCCTATTTCTAATATGTTTATGGGCTCATGGTGCCCTGCAGAAAAATATGCATGTGTTTGGACCCTGGACCTAATATTTATTAGCCACAGAACTTGGAATTTTGGTATTTTTTTGGAATAGCAGCAATTCATAGAATTGTAATGAAACTCAAGTGGTATAAAAAAATGTCTAACAGACTTAGGCAAGCCACATATCTTTGGTACTTGCTGTTCTCTATCTCTGTACTTCATGGATTGAAGGGAAAAAAGTCTTGATTGTGTACCCTGCACATAATAGGTTTTTTTTTAAATAAGTAGCTACAAATATATAAAATCAAATTAATTAAGTAGGCAATCAGGATGGAAGTTCAGATAGAGTCATTACAAGACTTTAGTGCTCATCAAAAACTTCCAGTATGGTAGAAAGGGAATTATTGAGCATTTATTTTGTGCCAACAACTGTGCAGAACACAACACATCTCATTTAATTTTCATAGTAAAGTATTATTTATATTTTACACAAAGTGTTGTTATAATTACTACCATTTTGAAGATATGAAACCAGAAACTTTGGGATGTTAAAGTGTTTTTTCCAAGTTTACTTAGGTAACATTTTGGTCATTTAAGGGTACAAGAATGCAGAGTAGTAAATGATGTGAAAACTGCTTGGGTCATGGATCACTCATTCTTGTCAACATGGGTATGAAGGTTGCTTATAACACAGCTGGCCTGGGCTACTCTCCAGACTCTGGACCTTCAGTGTCAGCTACAAACTTATCATATCCTTCCTGTACCACTGGGAACCTGGAACATGAGGTCCTTTCCATGAATACTTCTGGAGTTTAAAGGACCATCATTAATTAACAAATGTTCCTCTCACTGTGTAGTTGGGAGAATTAATGGATAAACTCAGCTGTGTAAGCACATCTCATTATCTTTCATGCCATGTGTGCTAATATTTGATTGGTCCCAACAAGCCATCTGGCTAGTCCTGAGAGGTGAGGAAGTTCATGCTACCCACCATATGGTCATAGCAAGAGTGTGGCTGTGTCATCATTGTAAGAGAATGAGGTTTGGAAATCAATAATTCAATTCCACAGGTAATAAATGGAGAGCTACTATCTAATCTGTGTTCAGTCTGACTTCAGTGTGTATGATCTTATTCTACACTAAATCATGCACAGTCTCTAGGAAAACAGAGAATCTCTTCAGATAAAAAGCGATCTTAGGAGGAGTGAGGATATAGCCTAGAGAAGGGAGAGTCTTGAAAACCCTTTGGGTGGTCACTGAACCATGACAGGCCAATGCAGGGTTTGTAAACAATCAGACTTTTATCAGTGACCTAGTACAAAACTGAGCTTTCTCAGTGATACAATGACGTAGCAAATAATTTCCTGGATTTCAGATGACACCTGAATTTAGTGTCTCTGCTACCATACATGGTTCACCTATGCAGATTAGCGAAAGGTTCCTCACACAGGTTAGTGTCACAAGCAAGAAGGAAATGGCAGAGTCTCAGGATTTAGTTAGACAGAATTGAATAAAAACATCATTTGCAAACACTTGTCTGGAAAAAGCTGGTCTCATGAAGATATAATCAAGTGCAGTGACTAACAATAATGAAAGGCAGTATTATCACTAGGCTTGAGGAGCAAGGGTTTGAGGAACAGTATTAACTCAGAGCCAGTGAGAGCCAGTGTGGTGGACAGACTCTCCAACAGGAGAGAACACACAGTATAGGATTAAGGAGAAAGAGACATGAAGAGAAAAATCAATAGCCTGGCCTCATTTTTCTTGCCTTTCTAATTTCCTGTTGATTCTACTTAGCCAAACCCAACTGGAGGCTTCAAACTCGTTGTGTAGAGGCCATCATTTGGGATGACTGAACAGATTTGGGGAGGGGCAAATGCACAAATAATCAGCACATAACTCTCTGACCTGAATGAAACGTTAGCAGGTCATCTGGCCTGGGCAGATCTACTTCCAAGGATGAGGTACTTAGCAAAAGTACCCTGCCAGAGAACAATTTGCCCAGCAAGGGAGACCATGACCAGAGAGTGTAAATCAGACTGGGTTCTAACCTCTACTCACAATCTGCCCCAGCTGCTGAGACACCCTCTGGTAGATGATGGGTTTATGCTTCCGGCAATGCCCACAGTCGACCTTCTGTCCGCGAGAGTGATGCACACAGCTCCTGATCTCAGGCCCGAAGAGCCCTATGACAAGATGGTCCCAACGTGTCCTGATGTTTCCTCATGGCTTCTGAAAACTCCGCTCTTTACTGGGCCACTTGTTACTTGGAACTGTCTGGTTAGATAACATTATTTGTCAAAAAAGGGAAAACAAAACCAAACCCAAAATTTCGTAGTTAGTTGTATATGTGTATATTTTTCCTGAGCATTATATCATCTTACATAACTTTTTTTTCCCATCTACTGTGAATGTGTTTCTACTGTGAAGCAAGTACTTAGGCTACTCTGATAAAGTCAGGGTCACTGTCCTTGGGGTTATCAAGAGTATAAGAAGACACATTGAACCCCAGGCCTTTGAGCTGAAAAATGCTTAAGAGTTCTAGCAAGTTAGGCCTCACTATTCTGCTTTAAAGTGAGCAGCTAAGCTGTGAGCTCCACTTTCTTAATATCCCACAAAAGGGCCTGAAACCTAATGATTTATTTTGTTCAAGACATCTGGGCCTCCCAGTGTATGAGGAGGCTCTTGGCCCTCATATGACTGCTGAACTGGGGCAGGGGACTGATATGTAGGGACATTTCCACTCTGAAGGAGTGGGAAGGAAGGGATGGGGGTAGAGGGTGAGAGGGCGGGACTGGGAGGGGTGGAAAGAGGGTACTGTGATGGAGATGTAACCTGAAGTAATAAATAAACATTAAAAAAAAAAAGACATATGGGCTAGCCAAGGGATCAACAGGAGAGAGAGTGCCCGAGCACTGTTCTTTCTGTCTTGTCACGATATCTTAGTTAGCTGAAGGGTTAGCTCTTGAACGTGTGGAGAAAGCCTCAGATTCTGGAAGGGAGTTGTTAGAGGTCAAACCGCCTCATTCCCATGTGGAACCATAACATGTTCTCCTTGTTGGAGGCTACACTGGTCTGCAGTGCTTCAGGATTTAATGGAAACATCTGAATTTCTAGACTTGCTAGTGACCTCATTTCAAAGGCAGTCCTAAGGCCCACAGTGTCAGGTGTCTAATGGAGATGTAGTCCATACACCTAACTCTGGGGTTTGGAATAAAAATGGCCTGGCTTACCTGGTAGACTAGCCATCTCTGGGCTGCAAGGTTTTGCTTCTCTTCTTGACTAAAGGAAGGCATTTGACAACCTCTGGTCGTTACAGAATGAGGTCTTGACCTACATGATGCAGCCCTTACTGGGACATGGCCAATAGGGCCTGGCCTTCCCACCCCACAGCCAAACGTTTCTGCCTCAGTGTATTTGACACAGGAATGGAATAATATTCCACGACTGTGTGGTTATACTTAGTTACATAGCAGTGTAATTAATGCCACTTAATGTAAAGTGAAAACAGAGTTTCTGCAGCTGCCAACTTCCTCTGGCTCAGCCAGGGCTGTGTGCTGACTGCATTTGGGAGCATTATTTTCTTTTTCATCACGCTGATTGCAGAAAGGAAATCAGTCCAAGAGAGAGAGAAACAGACATCAAACTTCAGCTGACAACACACCAAATACAAGATTTAGATTGTAGGTATTGATTGCACCCAGTATCCTGCCGATTGCGCGATAAAATTAAAGCCTTTTTGACATCTTAGTCAGTGGTCAGTTTGAATGCATCTGTGATTCATATCCATGAGCCATGAAGGACCACAGGTAAGTCTAGACTGGGGTCACGTTCCCCATTTCTTAGTTCATTCTCTGGTCTCATGTCAGGTTATCTGTTGAATAGCTGAGAAAAGCTTCATGAGGATAAATGGACCTTTGGTTTAGGGTCACTTAGCCATCGTCATGGTTCCTGAGGAAGACTTGGCTGATTCTGCTGCTATTTTTTTCTGCGTTCTGTCTTCTGTAGTTGTGTGTGAGGTCTGTAAGTCTGCAAGACCTATGTGGAACATGGTCTGTTGGACCACATGGAAGGCAGCGCTATCTGTGAAAAGCTAGAGAATCAAGGCTAAGTCATCCAGTTCTCAGAAGACAAAGGCTTCCTCAAGTCACGACCGATGAGAGTAGAGAGTTATGAGATCGACATAAGGTTATGGTAAGAGCTGAGCTCTAACCAGTATGTCCCGTCTGGGGGTTGGAGAGGTGGTGGGGGAGGGGTGGGAGTGGGAGCTAACACTCTGTAGTAGCACGTATGTGAATTAAAGTCACCACTGCATCGGAAGACAGATGGCATCTAACTAGGCATCATGTTTGATGATGAAGCATTCTACGTAGTCAAAATTTCAGATCTTGTGCTAGCTCTTTTGAAGAACCCTTGAGACATCAACTGCCCAAAAGAAATTTTTTTTTAAATAGTGATTATACAAACTGACTAATGTGCAGCTGAGTAGAAACTGTCAGCACGGATCCTGTTTGGCCTCTCTCTTCAGCATCTTTGCTCTGTCTCCACAGCCCTGAGACAAGCAGAAGGTTCCCTAGCAGAGCAGATACAGCAGGGTGGGGTGTGGCTTGGAAATCAGGCCATCTCTGGAAATGACACACCACCTATAATTAAGTTAAGCCCTTTGTCAGTGCAGATTTTCCAAAAGGACTGGAAATCTCTAAAGAGTACAATTAGAGGACTCTACTCTTCAACAATTGAATTTCCCACATCTTGCTTTAACTTTCAAGACATATGAAAATGCTAATGCCTATTGTTGTACAGAGAGACGGATGGGGAAAATTCCAAAGCAGGCTCCAGAAAACAACACAAAATGCTCTCAGCCTCTCTTCCCCAGCCCCCTGCACCCTAACTAGTGCACCATTATTCTGCACAGTTTATGGCCTCAGTAACGAATTGCATTCCAGCCTCCCTCATCTGCCCTCCCTGTACCCAGGCAGGCTCCAACACAGCTGAGATCCACACAGAGGGAGTCTGAGTCCTCGGTAACTGTGTCCACATCAAAGGAGAATTGCCAGTGTCTTCGATGCATGCTCCAGAGATGATTCAACCACACTCAAGCAAAGCCTAATGCCTTGGTCCTGCACCAGACACATGTAGACACATTTCCTGGTTCTCATTGCCTGTAAAGAGATATGCCTCTCCCAGCATCACACCCCTGGCTTCTTGCTGTGGGATTTTGTCTGATCCATATCCCTCCATGCTGGAAACTCCCTTAGTGCTTTGCCCCCTGGTTCCCCACTTTCTCCCCACCCAACAAAATATATGTGTCCCTCACCTTTTCTTGTCTTGTTCAATTGATTCAACTTGTTTGATTAACCAACTTATCTAATTGATTAATACCTGAAAGTAAATGTCTTTAGCACCCTACCTGGCACAGTCTCTTTTAGAGATGAATTACCAATTTTGAGGAAAATAGTAACAGTCATTTGGGGTAAGGGGGGTCGATTCTAAAGAAAACAATTTCAACAAAAACACAAAACTTTAAAAAGATCCCTAGAAAGGCCTGTATGAACCATTTAAAGGAATGTGTGTTTTGTTTCTGAGAGAAAGGGAAAAATTATTTGAGTAGAGAGGTTCAGAGGGGATAAAAGGATCAACATCCTGTGGATAAAGAAACAGGGAAAATGCCACACTGAGATGGGGCAGAGCAGATTTTAGTGAGAGCATCAAACATTAAATTATGCTTATATCATGGTTTTCCAGCTCCTCCCAAACCTCCTTCCTTCCTTCCTTCATCTGGTGCATATATCAATGCTTTCTGTGAGCGGAGCATGTGTGTGTGTGTGTGTGTGTGTGTGTGTTGTATAAAATTTTATAAAGTAATAGTATTAAGAAAACAAGGGTTTTCCCTAGGGTGAGGGCTATTATGACCTGGAATCTTTGGATCATTCATTTGTATATGAACAAACATGTTTTAATTCTCCTTTCCCCAAAGGCTGGTTACTCCTCTAGAGTTATGATCTCTGCTCTAAGGCTCTTGAAGCTGTGGAAAGACCGTGTTAGAACTAGAAAGAAGATTGAGATTTGTCACTTCTCTTCCTCTGGGTCAGTCTGTCCATCTTCACAGCTCCTTTGAGGAGTCAGACACATTTCCCCATGAATCAGATTCCACTCAATGCCGTTAGTCCAGGCTGCACTTGAATGTGTAAACTCAGCGGCACCCATTGGGGCTTTGGACTCCCCACCTGACCCTTCACTATCTTCCCAGTCCTACAAGCCTTCTTACTCTTTGTCCTTACTCTCCTCATACCCTTTTCATCATTAAATCCCGTTACTTACTTCCCAAATACCACCTTCTTAGTTTTGGAAGCTGCTGGCCCTGCACTTCCTGTATAACCAGATATATTTATCCCTCTCAGGTCTCTGAGGTGGTTGAAGAATAGATAGCTAGAGTCTCATAGTTAAATTTTCAGTTGTTTAGGAATCAAGAGGGTGTTCTGGATCTAAGAAGATATTTTTAAAATTATGAGGCAAGTTAGTATGAAAGCTGAGTTAGATATAGAACTTTAAACACATGGAGATGGTTAGATAGTAGAATGATAAAGTCAGGTGCCAAGTACATATGGACTGGACATTGGGAATGTATGCTAAGCCATACAACTCTCATAATTGTGGTCTAATTATTTCTGTTGTTTTGTATTGTATTTATTGTTATAAGAGAAAGAGCCATTTGTTGGACTGAAAGGGGCAGCTGTTGGGGGGAAAAAGATATAACTTAAACTAAAAAAAAAGGAAGGGGATGGGTGGGTTGAGGGGGAAGAGGGTGGGAGGGTGGGACTGGAGGGGGGAGTAGGGAGGGGATTGCGATTGAGATGTAACTTGAAGAAATAAAAAATAAATAAATAAAAAGACACCAGAATTATCACTTTGACCAATTCTCTTGCTTTTATTCAATTGACTTAACATGATGGAGGGTCACGTATTTGCTTGGTTGTTTGTTTTCCATCTAGATGCCCTACCCCCACCACAAGGTTCATATTGTGCGGTGAAGAAGGTGAAATAAATGGGCAGGAGAAAGGAGGTAGAAGATCAGGCATGTTTCTGGGCTACAATTTAGAGAACAATGATTTGAAGCTCTGTGCATAATTCACCTATCAGACTCTACATGCAAATGAGAACATCCTGACTTGTTCAAATGAGTTCCGTAAATAATATTATTCATTCCCTAGAAGCAAGCCATATTTTAACTGGACTTTTTACTTCAGCCCTGCATTACTAATGAGAATATATATTTTTAAAACTCTGTTATTTATTTCCCTTCTGCTTAATATTTCAATCAAACATACGTTTACTATATTAATCATAGCACATGATAGTTTTAAAACCCTAGAAATCATTTTAATTGAATACCTCATGTCTATTTAATCTAAAGTTAATAAAACTTCTTAAAACTTCATTGTATGTAATTTCTTGCTGTAAGACATTCACCCCCACTTTTCTGAATCTTTTATTGAGATTCTGTTTTATTAAAAAGTCTTAATTTTATTTTAAAATCAAAGTTAGATTTTTGTGTTAATGATGTTAACATGTTACTTACTAAAGTAAGAACAACCACAAGTAAACTAGGCAGTTGTGTCTCAGTGGCAGAAAACATTACATTGACCCAAAGCATATTTTGAAATAAGCAAATGTCCATTATTATTATTACTATTAGTTATTTTCAGATATGCATAGAAGCAGTTAAGAGGGAAAGTTCTTTGAGATACTTCCATGTATCTATGCATTGTTGAGAGTTCTAGAGGGATGGGTAGGAAAAGGAGAGTTTGAAAATGGCACCAAGTGGCATTTCATTTATTGATTTGAATGGAAGTCACGGATTTGGGTAGTTGGATTTAATTGTCAACTTGATACAATGTAGAATCACCTGGGAAGAGATTCTATTATTATTATTATTATTATTATTATTATTATTATTATTATTCACCACAGACTCCCCTTCCTCCACTCCTCCTAGTCACACCCTACTTCCCCCCCTCTCCCCCAGATCTACTCCTCCTCTATTTCCCTCCAGAAGAGAGCAGCCCTCCCAGGGATATCAACCAAACATGATACAATAAGGCTAAACACAAACCCTCATATCAAGGCTGGACAAAGCAACTCAGTAATAGGAAAAGGATCCCAAGAGCAGGCAAAAAATTCAGAGCCAGCCCCCACTCCCACTGTAAGGAGTCCAGCAAAACCCCCAAGCTAAATAACCACAATATTTATGCAGAGGACCTAGGGCAGACCCATACAGGCTGTGATTGTCGCTTCAGTCTCTGTGAGTTCCCAAGAGCCCTGATTAGTTGATTCTGTGGGCTTTGTTCTCCTGGAGTCCCTGGACCATCTGGCTCCTACAATACTGTCTCCCTCTCTTTCTTGGGGTTCCTTGAGCTCTGCCTAATGTTTAGCCATGGGCCTCTGCATCTGCTCCCACTAGGTGTTGGAGAAAGCTCCAGAAGAGAGTCTTAAAGAGGCGTGTCTACATCAGGTTGGCCTGTGGGCATATCCGTGGGGGCTTGTCTTGATTATTATTTGAGGTGGGAAGACCCATCCTGAATGTAGGACCCTGGACTAAGAGTGAAGAGGTCTAGTTGAGCAAAACCAGAAAGAAGCAAGCATGGCTGTGTTTATTCTCCTTGCTTTTATCTGTGAATGTGATGACTTGAGGTTTTGAGTCCTTGCCTTGCTTTCCTGAAAGAGGGCCTATGACTTGAAGTTGCAATCCAATAAATGATGCTTTCCCCCAAGATGCTTTTGCTGGTGTATTTTAAAATCTGTTTTATTTGGGTTCTTATATCTCTACCTCTCTTCCAACCCTTATTCTACCCTAATCCCTTCCAACCTCCAACGCCAGGTAGGAGAGAAAGAAGGTTAGAGAAGAAAGGTGATATAAACCTCTCTAGGCTACTTCCTGCTGATTAGGGACATAGAGTTCCTTGAGGCAAGTCTAATCTTTGTCATCAGACTATCCAGCAGTCCAGCAAACCAGCAATCAGCAGTAGCAAATGCAATAGCAAACAGCAGCAGTCTGAACCAGTAAGCAGTGGGGGCAGCAACAGGGTGAACAGCAGCCCCACAGGCCCTCTTGAGACTCTCCCATTTATACCCTCTCCGGAGTCACCAGAAATAAACTATCTGTATCTGGCAGAAATGACACTCCTGCTAATGCATGAGGCAAATCATAATTACCTGCTATGAATCAGCCTCTCATCCCACACCTGGGATTAAAACAAAAACATGTTCACGTAACATAACCAGGTTTATTTTTTGTTTTTGTTTTTTAAGAAACCAAAACTCTCCCTACATGGTTTTTACTTTGTTTTATTTTTGTTTGTTTGTTTGGGGGGGCACAGTATTTTTTCATAGCAACAGAAATAGACCCAGGAGAGACGGCAAGTGATGTAATTCATTATTGCATGCACCTCTTCTGGTGTTTCTAATACTTCTTAGTTTTTAGAGTTATATTATTCTTTATTCTCAGATGAGAATCAATGAATAGTTCTTGCATTATTCCTTTGATTAGAATTTCACAGCTTTGTGGTACAAGGTGAAGAGAATTGGGAATTAATAAAATTCTATCTCAGAAACATTTAGCACAGAGTTGATTAAGGTTTCTTATATGAGGGTCCAATTTGGCTGGTGAAGAATGATTTCTCTTTTGTATTTTTTTATTGATTATTTGGGAATCTCACATCATGCCTTATGATCTCATTTACCTCCCAGTCTTCCCATGTCTTCCACCCCTCACATGTAATCCCCCCCCCCAAAAAAAAAAAACGAAACAACTCCATTTTGTGTTATCTATTACTCACTGGAGCATGGTCAAATTCCTAATGACCAGCCCTTCAAGAAAGGGTAAGTCTTTTGCCACCTGCATCCAAGCCAGAAGCCATCAACTGAAGAGAACCATGCAATGGCCAGAGAGGGGCAGGGATAGCTCTTCCATGAGTGGCAGGGCCAGCTCTCCTGAGCCCACAGATATCAACATGGCTTCAAGCAGTTGCCCAGACCATGGACATCTGCTTGGACTTCTGTGGTAATGTGTGTGCAGACGTTAACATGATGCCTGGACATAGCAGGACAACCAAACCACTCATGGCCCTCAGCTGCTGCCTAGACCAAGGGCCTCAACATGGACTCAGGTGGCTACTCATGAAACTCTCATCAGCATGTCCTCTCCCAAGTCAACAAAGCTAAGGACATCACCAAGGCATCAGGCTTCATCATGTTTTGGGGTTGCAGCATGGACCACAGTCAGCAACATGGCCTTTAGTGTCATCATGTACTACAGTGGCCCTTCAAGGAAGTCCAGTCCAGAAAGTTAAACTTGCCTCATCTTGGGCCTCCATCGTTGCCCAGAGCCAGGAGAATCCCAAGCCAGGTGGGAGGTTCAAGGGTTGAGTCTGCATCTGCATACACTCCAGGCTGTTGCAGACCATCACACCAACCCTGCTGGGTTGTGACAGCCATGTGAACCTCTGCCTTCCTCTCACTTGTCACTGCCATCATGTCTCCAGTTCCTCCTCTCTCTACAGGTTACTCACCGTCCAGTCCATTTGTTTTCTATCTTTCCTAACTCTTCAACACATATTTGTTAATTGTAGTGGTGCCAGCAACCCCAGGTATCGAGGCCATGTCAGGGTACTGGCTCTTTTGTATTTTTTAAAATTAATTAATTTATTTTTTTCAAGTTACATCTCAATTGCAGCACCCTCCCTCCTCCCTTCCCAGACCCACATTGTCACTCTCTTCCCCCTCTCTCCCCTCTCCTTCTTCTCTGGTGAAAGGAACCTGCATATATCAATCCCCCTCAGATCATCAGTCACACGAGAGCTAAGAGCTTCCTCTTGCACTGGGGCCTGATATGGCAGCCCAGCTAGGGTAAGATGTTCTATTAACAAGCAACAGAGTCCATGACCCGCTGCTGGGTGGAGTTTCTTGTAGGATGGCTATGCTAGGTTCCTGTCTCTTTGAATCTGTGGGTTGGAGGATGATTGTCCTGTACTATATGGTTAATATCCAGTTATAAGTGAGTTTAAACCATTTATATCTTTCTGGGTCTGGGTTAGCTCATACAGGATGAGCATTTCTAGTTTCATCCATTTGGTTGCAAATTGCATGATTTCCTTGTTTCTGAGAGCTGTGTACTATTCCATTGTGTAAATGTACCACAGGTTTTTTTTATCCATTCATTGGTTGAGGGACACCTAGGTTTTTTCCAATTTCTGGCAACTATGAATAAAACTGCTCTGAACACAGTTGTGCCGATATCCTTGAGGTTCAGTGGAGAATCATTTATATATATATGCACAGGAGCATTATGGCTGGGTCTTCAGGTAGAACTATTCCCAATTTTCTGAGATATCACCATATTGATTTCCAAAGTGGTTGTACAAGTTTGCACTCCCATCAGCAGTGGAAGAGTGTTTCCTTTTCTCCACAACCTTGACAACATGTGCTGCCACTTGAGTTTTTGATTATAGCCATTCTGATGGGTGTGAGATGGAGTCATTTTGAGTTGCATTTCCCTGATGAGTAAGGATAATGAACATTTCTTCAAGTGCCTCTCAGCCATTAGAGATTCCTCTTTTGTGAATCCTTGATTTAGCTCTGTACCCCATTTTTTATTGGATTATTCGATTTGTTGGTGTTTAATTTCTTGGGTTCTTTATATATTTTGGATATTATCCCTCTGGTGGATGTGGGGTTGCTGAAATTCTTTTCCCAATCTGTAGGCTGCTGTTTTGTTCTAATGAGCAAACAGTGTCTTTTGCCTTACAGAAGCTTTTCAGTTTCATAAGGTCCTATGGAGGCTGTGCTATTAGTGTTCTGCTCAGGAAGTTGTCACCTGTGCCAATGAGTTCGAGGCTTTTCCCAACTTTCTCTTCTATTAGATTTAGTGTGTTTGGTTTTTTGTTGAGGTCTTTGGCCCACTTGTACTTGAGTTTTGGACAGGGTTATAAATATAGTCTAATTGCATTCTTCTACATGTTGACATCCAGTCAGAATACTTTCTTTTTTCCATTGTACAGTTTTGGCATCTTTTTCAAAAATCAAGTGGCTGTAGGTGTGTGGGTTTATTTCTGGGTCCTCAATTCAATTCCATTGATCAACTTGTCTGTTTCTATGCCATTACCATGCTGTTTTTATTACTATTGGTCTGTAGTACAGACCTCCAGATGTTCTTTTTTTTTTTTTTAAGATTTATTTATTATGTATACAGTGTTCTGTCTGCAGGTATATCTGCAGGCCAGAAGAGGGCACCAGATTTCATTATGGATGGTTGTGAGCCACCATGTGGTTGCTGGGAATTGAACTCATGACCTCTGGAAGAGCAGCCAGTGCTCTTAACTGCTGAGCTATCTCTCCAGCCCTCCAGATGTTCTTTTAATGTGCAGGATTGATATAGCTATTCTGGGTTTTTTGTTTTTCCATATGAAGTTGATAATTGTTCTGTCAAGGTCTGTAAAGAATTGTTGGTATTTTGATAGGAAGTGCATCGAATCTGTATATTGTTTTTGGTCAGAGGGTCATTTTTATTATGTTGATCCTACCTATCCACGAGCATGGGAGATCTTTCCATCTTCTGATGTCTTCTTCAATTTCTTTCTTCAGAGACTTGAAGTTCTTGTCATATAGGTTCACTTGCTTGGTTAGGGTTACCCCAGATATTTTATGTTGTTTGTGGTTATTGTGGACAGTGTTGTTTCTCTAATTTATTTCTTGGCCCATTTATCTTTTGTGTAAAGAAAGGCTACTGATTTTTTTAGAATTAAATTTGTATCTAGCCACATTGTTGAAGGTGCTTATCAGCTGTAGGAGTTCTCTAGTAGAATTTTGGGGGTCACTTATGTATTCTATTATAGGATTGCAAATAGTGACACTTTGACTTCTTCCTTTCCAATTTGTATCCCCTTGATCTCCTTTAGTTGTCTTATTGCTATAGCTAGAACTTCAAGTACTATGTTGAAGAGATAATGGAGAGAATGGGCAGCCTTTTCTTTTCCCTTAACTTTAGTAGAAATGCTTTAAGTTTTTCTCCATTTAATTTAATGTTGGCTACCAGCCTGCTATGTATTGCCTTTATTATGTTCAGGTATGGTCCTTATATGCCTGATCTCTTCAAAACTTTTAACATGAAGCAGTGTTAGATTTCTTTGAATGCTTTTTTGGCATCTAATGAGATGATCATGTGGTTTTTTTCTTTCAGTTTGTTTATATGGTGGATTTTCATATATGTTGAACCATCCCTGCATCCTTGGGATGAAACCTACTTGATCATGGTGTGTGATGCTTTTGATGTGTTCTTGGATTTGGTTTGCAAGTATTTTATTGGGTATCTTTGCATCTATGTTCACGAGGGAAATTGGTCTGAAATTCTGTTTGTTGGGTCTTTGTGTGGTTTATGCATTAGGGTGACTGTGGCCTCATAGAATGGGTTTGGCAGTGTTCCTTCTGTTTCTATTTTGTGGAAGAGTTTGAGGAGTATTGGTTTTAGCTCTTCTTTGAAAGTCTGGTAGAATTTTGTGCTGAAACCATCTGACCCTGGGCTTTTTTTTTTTTTTTTTTTTTTTTTTGGTTGGGAGATTTTTTAATGACTGCTTCTATTTCCTTAGGGGTTATAGGGCTTTAATTTGTTTACCTGATCATGGCTTAACCTTGGTATGTGGAATGTATCAAGAAAATTGTCAGCTTCACTTAGATTTTCTAATTTTGTGGAGCACAGGTTTTTTGAAGTAAGACCTAATGATTCTTTGGACTTCCTCAGCATATGTTGTTTATTTCCCCCTTCATTTCTGATTTTATTGATCTGGATATTTTCTCTCTGCCTTTTAGTTAGTTTGACTAAGAGTTTTCTATTTTGTTGTTTTTCTCAAAGAACCAGAACTTCATTTCGTCAGTTCTTTGTAGTGTTATTTTTGTTTCTAAGTTATTGATTTCAACCCTGAGTTTGATGGCTTCCTTCCATCTGTTCCTCTTGGTAGTGTTTCCTTGTTTTGTTTTTCCAGAGCTTTCAGTTGCACTGTTAAACTGCTAGTATGAGCTCTGCCCAATTTCTTTTTGAAGGCACTTAGTGCTATGAACTTTCCCCTTAGCACTGCTCTCATTGTGTCCCATAAGTTTGGGTATGTTGTGCCTTCATTTTCATTGAGTTTTAGGAATTCTTTGTTCTTTATTTGTTCCTGACCCAGTGGTCATTGAGTAGAGTTGTTCAGTTTTCATGAATGTGTAGGCTTTTTGTTATTTCTGTTGTTGTTGAAGTCCAGCTTTAATCCATTGTGTTCCAATAAGATACAAGGGGTTATGTGGTAGAGGTTCAGATTTCTTTTGAGGTGTGGTTATGTTCAGTAAATGTGTTTTTTTGTTTTAGTCTCAAAAATGGGATGTGGGGGTGGTTTGTCTACTGCTGAAAAACAGTCTCATGAAAGGAGCATGCAAAACATACTGATAGAAAAGTTTGTGATGATATTTTTTGCCAACTGGAAAGCTGTCGTGTATATGGGACATATTACATCCTCTGATGGACAGACTCCTTGGAGAATGTGTGATCTTGGTCAACAGGAAGTACCGCGTGAGCAGGTCATAAGATTGACCAATTAGAAAGCATCTTTTTTTTTTTTACTTTATTTTTTATTTCTTCAAGTTACATCTCAATCACAATTCCCTCCCTACTCCCCCTCCAGTCCCACCCTCCCACCCTCAACCCACATCCTCTTCCCTTTTTTTTTTTAAGTTTAAGGTATATCTTATTTCCCCCAACAGCTCCCCCTTTCAGTTCAACAAATGGCTCTTTCTCTTATAATAATAAATACAATACAAAACAACAGAGGTAATTAGGCCACAGTTATGAGGGTTATATGGCTTGGTGTACATTCCCAATGTCCAGTCCATATGTATTTGGCATCTGACTTTAACATTCTACTATCTAACCATCTCCATGAGTTTAAAGTTCTATATCTAACTCAACATTCATACTAACTTGCAACACAATTTTAAAAGCATCTTAGATTTTTTTTTATATTGAGACATATCAACTCCTGACAAACACCCCCTATTCTACTCCAAGTAGAAGATGAGCATCGAAGAATCTCCAGTGGGAGATGATTGAATTAGTCGCAAGCCTATCTCTTGGCAGGAAAAACCCCTTGCTCCAACTGTAGACAGACTGCTGTCCAAAAAGGACAAAACTTGGAAGCAGGTAAGTCGACAGCCTAGCTCTGCCAAGACAGGGTAGGCAAGTCCTTCATAACCCCTGCTCTACAATCAATGTCTGTCAGAGAAACAGGGCCAAATGACTGAAGATCAATGCTATAATGTATGGAGAGAAAATGGGAACTGTCCAGGCAGCCACTGGTATGTCATTTCTTAGTTTTGGAAGCTGTGGTCCCTGCACTTCCTATATAATCAGATATATTTATCCCTCTCAGGTCTCTGAGGTGGTTGAAGAATAGATAGCTATAGTCTCATAATTAAACTTTGAGTTGTTCAGGAGTCAAGAGGGTGTTATGGATCTAGAAAGCATCTTGATGCATATTTTGAGAAAGTATAAAAGGTGACCCCGGAAATGCAGATGGGTTTTCTGCTTGGCATTGCTTCTCATTGTTGTTCATCACTGCTTTGCTTCCAAAGACTCCAGACAACACTTCCCTGAAGTTTCCTACTGCCAGAGACTTGCTGAAGATTGTGGCCCAAGTCAGGCTGAGCCCAGGTCGGTTTGAGTCCAGGTTGGGCTTAGCTCAGGTCACCCCATTTAGGGCACAAAAAACTGCTGCTTCTTCAGCTGTCCTTGCTGGTGTTCCTGATTAGCTGTGATCTCATTGCTGCTGTTTTCTGTGTTCCTGATGCTGATTACATCTGTTCCTGGGTATGCTGATTTGGCTGGACCTGCAACTTAGGAGGTCTACATCCTTTCTCTGGAGCCTCGGGTCAGTGAGTTGAAGATGTTTAGCAATATTAATAAATAATTTAAAAGTACACCTTTAGGATTATTTCAATTTTCTTATATTGGTTGAGGCTTGCTTCATGACCGAGTATATGGTCAGTTTTGGAGAAGGTTCCGTGAGGTGCTGAGAAGAAGGTGTATTCTTTTGTGTTTGGGGGAAACATTCTGTAGTTATCTGTTACATCCATTTGGATCATGACCTCTGTTAGTTTCATTATCTCTCTGTTTGGTTTCTGTCTCAATGATCTGCCCATTGGTCTGAGTGGGGTGTTGAAGTCTCCCACTACTAATGTGTGGGAATCAATGTGTGGGTTTAAGCTTTAGTAATGTTTATTTTACAAATGTGGGTGTCCTTGTATTTGGGACATAGATGTTCAGAATTGAGATATCATCTTGATGAATTTTTTCTTTGATGAATATGTAATGTCCTTCCTTATCTTTTTTGATTAACTTTGATTGAAAATCTATTTTATTTTATATTAGCATGGCTACTCAAGCTTGTTCCTTGGGTCCATCTGCTTGGAAAACCTTTTTCCAGTCCTTTACCCTGAGGTGAACTCTATCCTTGTTGGTGAGGCATGTTTCTTGTATGCGTCAGAATGATGAGTCTTTTTTACAAACCCATTCTGTAAGCCTTTGTCTTTTTATTGGAAAGTTGAATCCATTGATGTTGAGAGATATTAATGACCATAGATTGTTATTTCCTGTTATTTTTATGTAGGTTTTGGTAGTGTTCTTATTTGTTTCTTTTCTATTGGTTTTGCTCCAGTGGGGTTATTTATTTCCTGTGTTTTCTTGAGGGTAGTTATTTTCTCTGGGTGGGAGCTTTTCTTTTTGGACCTTTCATAGGGCTGGATTTGTGTACACATATTGTTTAAATTTGGTTTTGTTGTGGAATATCTTGTTTTCTTCATCTATGTTGTTTGAAATTTTTCCTGGGTATAGTAGTCTGAGTTGACATCTGTGGTCTCTTAAGGCCTGTAAGGCATCTGCTCAGGCCCTCTGGCTTTCAAAGTTTCTGAATGGAAGTCAGGTGTGATTCTGATGGGTGTGCCTTTACATGTTACTTGGTCTTTTTCTCTTGCAGCTTTTAATATTCTTTCTTTGTTCTGTAATTTTATTATTTCAATTATTATGAGGCAGGAGGAATTTCTTTCCTCGTCTAACCTATTTGGTGTTCTGTAAGCCTCCTGAACATTTGCAGGCATCTCTTCCTTTAGGTTTGGGAAATTTTCTTCTATGATTTTGTTGAAAATGTTTTGTGGTCCATGGAGTCAGGAGTCTTCTTCTATTTCTATTATTCTTAGGTTCTGTCTTTTCTTTGAGGCCTTAATTTCTTGGATGTTTTGGATAAGGAATTTCACATTTTCTTGGATGGATGTACAAATTTCTTCAACTGAATCTTCCACATCTGAGATTCTGTCTTCCATCTATTGTATCCTATTGGAGATGACTGTGTCTGTAGTTCTTGTTCTCTTTTGTAGGTTTCCCACCTCCTGGATTTTCTCTGCTTGTGTTTTCTTTATTGATTCCATTTCCAATTTCAAGTCTTGGACCATTTTATTCATTTCCTTCTCTGGCATGATTGTCTTTACCTGTATTTCCTTCATGGCTTTATCCCTTTTCTTCTCCTGTTTGTTTGTGCTTTCCTGGATTTTAAACAGATTTCTCCATTAATTTCATCTGTTGGATTATGATTTCCTTAAATTCTTTAAGGGGTTTATCTTCTTTTTTTTTAGGGCCCCTATCATTTTCATAACCTCAGAGTTAAGGTCATTTTCTTGGGCTTTAGATGTGGTAGGATATCCAAGGCATTCTGTTGTAGGATAGCTGGGTTCTTGTGGTGCCATGTAGCCCTGAGTTTTGTTGCTTGTGTTTTTACACTGACCTCTAGCTATCTGGTTGTCTCTGGTGTTGAATGGTTGTTCCTGTTTCTTGCTGGAACTTCCAGGAGTGTGGGTAGAATCCTGGGCCAGAGGCTGGATACTCCTGAGAATGCCAATCATCTTTGGAATATTGGGTAGGGGGGGAGGCTAGTATCCCAGGAAGTAGCCTGCAACTCACTTCTGCTGGCTTTGTCTCAGTTGGCTCCACAGGTAGGAGATTGTGGTGGTGGTGTGTTTAACTTGGGTGACTTTGAGGTCCTTAGTCCCAGCAGGTCACCTCTGAGAGTTGGGTAGATTCACAGACTAGATGCCAAATCTCTGTGTCACTGGGGCCTGGCAGCCCTTGGTTCCAGCAGCTCACTGTTCCACCTGCCTATCTCCTAGGTCCTGGCAGGTCACCTCCAGAAGTCCTTCAGATCTGTGGCCTAGAAGTCAATTCTGTGCATCTCTCATGCCCAGCACTCCCTCCCCAGACAGTGGGTAGAGCTGAGGGCAATGGCTGCAGGCTGCTCCACAGGTGGGTCTCCCAGGCCCCTGTAGCTCACTGTTCCACCAGCACTACTCCCTGGTCCCAGTGGTCCAATGCTCCACCCAAGCTCCTCCTCAGTTCTTGAGGTTCACTGCTCTACCTGCATGGGCAGCTCACCTCCAGAGGTCAACCAGATCCATGGTATGGAGGCCAAATCTGTGTGTTGTTAGGGCCCTGTGGTCCTCCAGATGTTGGACAGAGCTCTGGAGGTAGGGTAGATTTATGGATCAGAGGCCAAGTCTGCATGTCGCTAAGCCTGGCAGCCCTTTCCTGGGTCTGTGAGCAGAGGAGCAGCAGCTGACAGTTCCTGCAGTCCAGGAGCACTTTTTGGGAAAGTGGCTAGTACCAGGGTCCTCCTGGGAAATAGATAGGCAGTCTGCATTTTGAAGTTGGCAACAAAACTCTCAACTGCTCTGCTGTGATTGAGTTCAAGTTCCAACTACTCAAAAATATGGATAGTGGTTGCTGCTATCTTGGAACTCCACTTTGGTATTTTTTAATTCAGTGTGTTGCAAATAGAGGCCTTTACCTGTGGCTTTCTCTACATGAACACATTTTGCCTGGCCTACCTTGTGCAAGATCAATGCAACCATTCCTTCTGAGAGTAATACCTAAATATACACCCATTTACCAGATTGAGATATTTTTCATTTCGAAAGGGGAGGCACTGCAGAGTGAAAGCAACAGGTGGAAAAGTCAAACCTCCATGGAAAAGCAGCATGTGGTCACTCTATGGCTAGCGTATCTGATGTTCCAACTTGTTTTCCCCAGAGGAAATTACTTTCCCTGACAACTTCCTTGAAGGGGAATGCTCATCCATTGCTGGTGGGAGTAAAAACTTGTACAGACACTCTGAAAATCAATTTGGTGGGACCTCAGAAAATTAGGAACAATTCTACATTAAGACCAAGCTCTATCCCTCCTGGGCATATGCCCAAAAGATGCCCCACTATACCACAAGGACACTTGCTCCATTATGTTCATAGCAGCCTTATTTGTAATAGCCAGAAACTGGAAACAACCCAGATGCCCCTCAACTGAAGAATGGATAAAGACATGGTGGCACATTTGCACAATGGAATGCTAATCAGCTATTAAGAACAACGAAATCATGTAAATTGCAGGCAAATAGATAAAACTAGAAAAGATCTTCCTGAGTGAGGTAACCCAGACCCAGAAAGATGCACATGATATGTACTCACTTATAAGTGGATATTAGCCACATAGTACAGGACAACCATACCACAACCCACAGACCCAATAAAACTAAATAACAAACTGGGCCCAATGGAAGATGCTTGAATTTCACTCAGAAGGGAAATAGAATAGACACCGCAAGTGGCTTAAAGAGAGAGAAGTGAGCAGGAGAGGGTGTGGGGAGGGGGAAGATGGAGGAGATCAGGGTTAGGGAGAGTGAGAGTAAGAGGTGAGAGGGCTGAGAGAGGGAAGGGAAACTGATGGGGGCATCTTTGAAATCAGCTGGAGACCTCCAATAGGGTACTCTCCTGGGAGGATAAGAGAGTGACTCTACTAGGATGAGATTCCTCGTAGTGAGGAGCAGGGAGACAGAAGTAGCCACCTCAAAGCCTAACAGGACTCCCAGTAGAGGGAGGAGGGCATCAACCCACCCACAAAGCCTTTGACCCACGATTTACCCAACCTACAAGATGTATAGGGATAAATATGAAACAATGACAGAGGGAAGGGCCAATCAATGATTGGTACAACTTGAGACCCACCCCATGGGAGAGAGCCAACCACCCCCCCACACACACTATTAATGATACTTGCAGACAGGAGCCTAGCATAACAATGGATCAAACAGATGTTGAGACCCACAGTCAAACATTAGGCAGACAGGCCCTAGGCCTCCCAAACATATGCAGCTGATTGGCAGCTTGGTCTTCATGGAAATATCATAACAAATGGAAACAAGACTGCCTTTTGATACAGACTCTGTTGCCAGACCGCAGATAACTTTCTCCTAGTGGGGTTGCTATGTTTGACCTCAGTGGAAGAAGCTGCTCTTAGATCTTATCTGACTTGAGAAACTGGAGTGGGTTGGTATGGGGAAGGATGGCTCTCCTTTTCTGAGGGGAAGAGGGGATAAGGGAGAAAAGGGTGGGAGGACAGGACTGGAAGGAGATGAGGGAGGGTGGCATGATTGGACTGTAAAGTGAATTAATAAATAAAAAAATTAATTCCTGTTCTGCATCTTATTAGTACAGTTTGATATAGGAATATTTTTAGATCCCTCAGCTTAATTTGATCATAAATCTGAAATGGACAGAACTCTATAGAATACCCCAGCCTGGGTAAGACATTAGGGTCACCTTAAGATACCTTTGGTGTATCTTACTCATAGTCTCACCACTCTTGAGATGACCCTAAAACAGACACATCAACTTTTCCACAGAGCATGCAACGGCTAGCAACAGCCAGCTCCTTCATTTGTTCTCTCAGAAGCACATTCTAAGCTGTCTCCTGTTTTCCTGAGCCTGGAGCATCTGCCTCCAGGAATGTAAGAAACTCAAAGAAGGCCGCTGTAACAGAGTGTCAGATCTGGCTTTCTGATATTCACTCTCTAAGACTCAGTTGTCTTAAGAAATCTAAGAAGCCAGTTTAAGAAAAGACATAGCCATGGTGTGTGGCCATCACAACACAGGCCACTTGGCTCCTAAGACAAACTAGAAGCAGAGAGGATGGCTTGTGGCTCCCTTTCCTAAAATTGTATAGCCTTGAATATCAGACCTAAAGGTCAAATAATAAAAATTAAAATTTAAGGGACGTTTTTACTTAGAAATATTCGGGGGGAGGGGTATGACTATCTTGTTTTCTCTTCCTGAGAAGAATATCGTGAAATTTCTGTTATTGTTTTTAACATAGATTTACCCTAGGAAGAAAACCCTTTGATGGACTAGGGTTTTCTTCTGGTTAAGAATCATGGAAAGTATTCTTAGGAATTTTCTTCTCTAGTGAATCTTTTGTTTGGGAATGAACATAAAGGATGAGTTATTGAACAGCTCTTCAGATATGGTTCAATAAGCGAAAAAAGAAAAAAAAAAAAAACCCCAGTGCCTATTCCCAGTGGCCACTCAGGAAGATTAGCACAGCACATGGCAGATAATTAACTTGTTCCCAATCCAAACCTGGGACAAAGCTTATCAGTCTAGAGCTGTGGGACAATGGGTGCATATTTTCCAAATTAAGCTGTGAAAAGAAGAGAGGGGAATAGAGAAGAGAGGAGGCTTCTTGATCAATACTTCCTGTTGAGGACCACACAGAGGCTGCACTTATGCCCCAGGCCTCCACAGAGACCAATGACTACATCCCAGGTATCCTCCACCAGACTGGTGCCTGTGTTAGCCACAGAACAACCACCTAAAGCTCATGAATGATGTCAGACTTTACTCCTGGTGTGATATCCACTGTCCGTCACTATCCCATCATACAGAGTTTTGCATCCCTAAGTACCCTTTGAAGGCTGAGTATTCATTCACCTTTCCTACCACCCAGTCTTTAGCATGCATTTTTATGCCTATTGCCTGCAGTTTTGTAATTTTGATCAACTGCATCATATACTCAGATTCATGTAGAATAAGTCCTTTTAGACAGTCTTTCACTTTGTAATGTGTCTTGAACTTCCCTCCGTAGCTTTTCCAGCTTTTCCTGGCTTCCAAAGTGAATTTTTCTGTAGTGAATTTTCCATCTGACTGCCTCAGAGTTTCTCTATTTACTCAGTGGAGGATGTCTTCCTTGTTCCCAAGTTTCTACAACTACAAACAAAGCTACTATAAACATCTATGTGTTGTTTTTTGTTTAGACATTTTCAATTCCTCTGGGTAAATACCAAGTGTAATTAGCATATTATATGGTAAGGGTGTGCTTAGTTTTGTAAGAAACTGTCAAACTGTCTTCTGAACCAACAGCTTTATTCCTAACAGTAAACAAATATTTCCGTTGTCCCACATCCTTGTCCACATTGGTATTGTCAGCGCTTCAGATCTGGGCCATTCTAGTAGGTGTCTAGCAGTAAATCACTATATATTTTAAATAACTATTTTCCAGTCTTCACTGAAGTTCACATTGATGCAGCAGCTTACAGAGCAACCATTTGGTGATTGGTTTACACATGAGTGGTGCGGTCTGGCCTTTTACCTGGGACTTTCCATACAGCTGGTACTTACTGTGTTTTCCTGATTCTGTAATGAAATGAAGGTGTGATTCTGCCACACCTACTTGTTCTCAGCCTATACAAGCAGTTGAACCTTCAGTAAAGTTTGTCACCTTGATCAGATCACTGTCTTGGTGTCCTTCTTTGTGTTCTTTGTCTCTCCAATTCCCAGCCCCCTGTACAGGCGGTACAGTCAGTGGTCGCAGGCGATGACATCTCATGAAACATTAATCTAGATGTTTATATTTTTCTGAATATAATAGACATGGAAGAAAAACACCACCTGATTCTGCTGCCCAGAACATGCAAAAGAGTACCAACAGCAGGCCCTAGAGAATAGAAAACAGGCATAATATATTGACTTAATGAGCCGGGAGGTAGGATCTCCTTTATTTCATCTACTCCCTCCACAGACAAGTAGAATTACATCACTCATTCTCACTGATATATAGAAATACTATCCAAATCTGTTTGATACAGGATCATTACAGCAAAGTTTTTTTTAAATCTACCCCCACCGTAAACATGTATTTAATGTTAGCAGAGATTCTGCTATATTTATATTATATTGATATTTATAATAATTCAGACTTTATCTTCAAATGCATCCCATATTTGATCTCACTGGCCTTCCCCTTCTGCAGAGGTGAGAAAAGACAGGACGTGTCCCCGGGATAAAGGCTGTGATGGCACAGCACCCTCTCTATCTTTTCATGTCTCCACGATGGCAGAATCAAGAGTTGAACTGGAAGGGTCTTCTGTCGGGCTTCCCATATGCCCCACTGTCTGCACTGCACCAAGGTCTTTGAGTCCTTCTTCTGGAAATGACCTGTACGCAAAGCTAATGTTAGTGATCCACAAGGTGAAATAGTTAGAGAAGCTATTGGTACTAACTTTGTATTTGCTATGGAGAGTTCTGTGTCACGTGTGTTGTCAAGTGAGACTGTGTATGTTTCCAAAAGAATATTGTATTAATTTGAATGAGAAATGTCCACCATAGGCTCTTGTATCTGAACATTTGGTCTCTAGCTCCTGATGGAGTTTGGGGAGATTGTTCAGCTGTGATGGGGGAATACATCACTGGGGGTGGGCTTTGAGGGTTAATAATCAGACCCCACTTCTGGCCCATTCCATCTGCTTCTGTCATGGGGATGGAGATGTGATCTCTCAGCCTTCTGTTGCGCCTTCCTGCTCTTATCCCTCTCCTGCCGTTAGGGATTCAACCTCAGAAACTATAAACCCTTCTGTAAGTTGCCTTTGATCATGGTAGTTTATCACAATAGTAAAAAAAGAATAACAGTAACTAATATAAATACTAGCGGCACAAAAACTATTCTGAGACCAATTGTGGGACATTTAATGTAAGCCTCAATACCGTGTGGGGAGAGTGAGGAAGGCTGGAGCAGAACAGCCCAGAGAATGGGGCAGGCTCATGAAACCTGGGACACTATTTGTGATCACAGGCATTGCTTATCGCTGTCAAGGTCCTGAGCAACAGCTGATGATGGCTCTGTGCGACAAGTACTTGCTGTGTAAGCAAGAAGCTGAATCTCTCGCATACATGTCAAAAGCTGGGCGTACTGGTATGCACCTGTAAGCCCAGCACTGGCAGTAGGGTGGAGAACAGTGGGTCCCATCGGCTTTCAGAATAGCTATTCCAGATTCATTGAGACACCCTGTCTCAACAAATTAAGGTGGAGAGTGGCAGAGAAAGACATCCAGCTCCCACAGTTGCACACATGCAGCAGGGGTAGCGTACACCCACACCCCCCCCCACCACACACACACACCATGAGATCCTGATCAAGGCATTTAAAAAAAAATCTTCCAAGTGTCAGTTTCCTCACAAGGTTCTGTCAATCCGCACACACTGGAATAATTTCTATACTTCAGAAGTGCTGAGAAGAGATAAGAAATTATAGACTGCTACACATAGTAGGTACTTAACAAACACTGATTGTACTAAAAGGGCCATTTCACTGCAATTGATTACCATTATACATGATAACTCCTGGGATGATATGCCGATAATTATTGCTTTAATGGAAGTGGCTGAGTGAACTAGCTGCTAGAGTTACAGGTCCAATAACATCCTGGGAAATTAGTGTTCTTCAGCGTTGCAATACCTGGGCTTGGAACATAGTAATGAACATGCAAATTCCAGCTAACGTCCTGGGTGTTTTGGCTACTTGATAATACTGAAAGGCTTGAGTAGCATTTTCTGTTTAAAAAATACATTACAAAGATCTACTGAGGCAGTTTAGTATGGTGTCTGTGACAAAGAGTTAGACAAATGTAGAAAGGCAGAAACATGAGCACAGGTGTTGGTGATTTCTGCTGTCTTTTATCTTCTACAGGACCCTTTAATACAATACAAAAACACCACAGTTATCAATGGCAGCTAGATTGGACAACAGGGTTATAGTGTGTGACACAACACGACAAACAAAAGCTTCTATGGCAAGATTAATTTTTTTGGCGGGGGGGGGGGGGAGGTTACAAGGTAGAGGCCAGATATGGAAGGACTAGAAAATGAATGAGATTGGAGTGCATGATGTGAAATTCACAGAGAATCACTAAAATTTTTGTTTTTAAACAGCACCTAGATGACTGTCTAGTTGGCTATCAGTCTGCATCAGTAACAAGTTAATCTGTAAGTAAGGTTAAAACCTTGCTAACTGGGATCCAAGATGGTGGCAGTCAGCAGGGACACATTTTGAGCTGGGGGGGAGGGGGGAATAGCTGCAACATCACAGAAATATAAACAAGATGAGCAACATCCTGAGAATCGTGAACCCGCAGAGTTATATCCAGCAAACCGAGGGACTAGTGGGGGTCTCTCGTGAGACCCTCAGACACTCAGGTAAACAGACCTACCCAGGCCACAGGCTGCAGAACCCAAGCAGCAGGGCGCAGCACGTCATGGACCCAGGTGGCACTGCACAGAACCTAGACCACGAGGAGCAGCGCAGGGCGGACCCACGTGTGGCATTGTGTGGCACGAAACCCAGGCCGAGGAACGAGCTGTGGAAGTGGTCAAGAGCCACTAAAAACCCAGCAAGTGGACAGGCTCAGGGCCTATAGCAGAGGTCAGTGGCGTGGGGCACAGGCTTGGGCCCAAAGTGGATGTTAGTGGCAAGAGATACAGACTCAGGTCCAAAGCGGAGACCAGCTGCGTGGGGCTGAGGTCCGGGGTACAGAGCAGAGGCCACTGGCGCGAGGCACAGGCCCAGGACCCAGTGCAGAGGCCAGCGTGGACCCTACCACAGAAGCAGGCAAAAGCCACACAGCAGCTGTCAGGGAGTCACAAGCATATTTGGGCTTACCCAGAAAGGGGTTGGGCATAAAGGTCCCTCTACTGGATATGCAATCACTTGGAAGAACATTGTGCTCAGACAGGGCAGAGCGCTGCTCTTCTTGCACCGATACAGTCTTCCAAAGGTCTGATTACTGCAGGGTCTTGGGAGGTAGCCCCAACTGCCAGATAGAGGGAATTCTCAGCAATATGAGTGCCCAATATTCACACGTTCACCACAACACCCTAAAGAGGACCAGCAGTGCCACTGAAATGGCCCAGAAGACATCAGGAACAAGCAGCTTAGGGCAACCAGATGGCTAAAGGTCAGCGAAAGAACAAAACTGACAAAAATCAGGGAAATATGACTCCAATGAAATTCAGCAAGGTTAATGCAGTAAACCCTGAAAATCCCACCACAGCTGAAACACATGAAATGATGACAAATCTATACTTAGGAAAATGATAGAGTCCTTTCAAGAAGAAATGAAATCACTGAAAGAATACAAAGAATCCTCAATTTTACAAATAAAAGCATTGGAGAATACCTTTAGAGACCTCCAAGCCAACGCAACCCAACATGAACAGGAATGAGACAAGGCACTGAAAGGTTCGAAAGATTTGAAAGATTTGCAGACAAAGACAAGCAAATTGGAACAGGAAAAGTATAAAATGAATAAAATGGTTCAAGCCTTGAAATTGGAAGTAGAAGCAATAAAGAAAACACAATCAGAGTTAATCCTGGAGGTGGAGAATCAAGGGAAGAGAGCAAGAACTACAGACACGAGTATCAAAAAATAGGATACAAGAGATGGAAGACAGGATCTCAGGCATGGATGATTCGATGGGAGAAATCAATACAACAATCAAAGAAAATGAGAAATCTAAAAAAGTTCTCACCCATAACATCCAAGAAATAAGGACTCAATGAAAAGATGGAACCTAAGAATTATAGGCATAGAGGAAAGAGAAGACTCCCGACTCCAAGGTCCAGGAAACATCTTCAACAAAATCACAGAAGAAAATTTCCCAAACCTAAAGAAAGAAATGCCAATAAAATTCCAAGAGGCATACAGAACACCAAACAGTTTAGATCAGAAAAGAAACTCCTCTCACCACATAATAATTGAAACTCCAAATGTACAGAACAAAGCTCTAACTCAAGACCCAGCCATACCACTTATGAGTATACATTCAAATGATTCCTCACCAAATTACAGAGGAATTGATAAAAAAAAACAAAACTGTGGTATATCTACACATGAAATACTACTCAGCCATCAAAAATAACAAAATCATGCAATTTGCAGCCAAATGGATGGAACTAGAGAAGCTCATCCTGAGTGAGCTAACCCAGATTCAGAAGAATGCACATGACATCTATTCACTTATAGTCAGATATTAGGCATATAGTACAGGATAACTATACTACAACCAATCCACCAAAGGGAACATGAACATAGACTTTGTTTCCTGTCAATGAGACACTTTGCCCTAGTGGTGCTGCCTTGTAGGCCCCCAGTGTATGAGGAGACTCTTGGCCCTCATATGACTGCTGAACTGGGGCAGGGGGCTGTTATGTAGGGACACTACACTCCAGAGGAGTGGGTAGAAGGGATAGGGGATAGAGGGTGGGAGGGCGTGACTGGGAGGGGTGGAAAGTAGACACTGTGATGGACATGTAACCTGAGGTCATAAATAAATATTAAAAACAAAACCTTGCTAACCAGAAATCTCTAGTATGTGTCTATATCTATACATCTAGATGTGTACCTAATATGTATATAACTACAATAAGGAATTGTATGGCCTCTGTGCAAGCCTGGAGCTTCAAGTGATTCTGCCCCAAAATAACGACTTATCTGTAAAGTGGTTTCCTGTGGATACTGAATTGCTTTGCTCTTAACCTCTCTGAGTTCTTTTCTATCTTACTGTGTTGCTTTGTGAGGGATGAACAGGTGCCACTCACTGCTGTTGTCCACTTAGATAAACATGAGGGCCAATCCCTGGCTTCTTGAGGACTCGAGTGCCTCACCCTCTTGACATTGCTGCTCCTAAATAATACTAAGCACAGTTTTCAAACATCTGTATGTATGTGACATATGTGTGTGCACATGTGTATATGCATTCCTATGTGTGAGTATGATCACACATGTGTGGCATTCAGAGGACAGCCTCGAGTTTCACTCCTCACCTTCCACCCTGTTGGAGATGGGGTCTCTCTGTTATTTGCTATTGGGTGCACCCAGACTAGATGGCCCCTTGAGCTTCTGGGTATTCTCCTGTCTTCCTCCCATCTTGCTGTAGGAACAGCTGGATTGCAGATGCATCCTACCACACCTGGCTTTACAAGGGTTGTGGAGATTTGACCTCAGCTTTTTACACTTAACACAGCAAGTACTTAACTCACTGAGCCATCTCCCCTCTATCAAAACTTTTGAGTACAAATTGGCCCCTGACCAGGGTTACTTCTGTGTCTTAGAGGACTATTTAGTTTTTCTAAGAGATACAGTGAATGCCTTTTGTTTTTCTTAATTCCTTAGAGATAATGGTCTGTTACCAAGGTTGGCTGACATATTTCAACCTCTTGGAGGCAAAGACAGGTCCTCTATCTGGTCTTAGCCAGTTGGGTCTCCCTACTGGGGCCTTATTTCCTCTCTCTCTAAAGTACAGGATAACTTCATCCTGAACAGTAGGTCAGAAGTTAACCTGAGTATTTAGAAAGCAGTTGGAAACGATATTACTTCAGGAATATGGTAGGAGTAGGCCTTCCTCCAAGGGGCCTTGGCTTTTTGGCTAGGTTTGCATTACTAAATACTCATCCTTGCACCATAGATAATTACAGTTGTCACGTTATTAAACAAGCTTTTCTTTCCTACAGAAGGTAGAGGCTGACAGAAAAAGTCACAGCTGGTGAAAGTGCAGAAGACAAGTGGCTGTCCATGGGATGGCCAGCCCCAAATGGGGCATCCGTAACAACCCCCATGACCAAAGCTTGGGGAAGACCACGAAGAGAAGAAGAGAGACTGGAAGAGCCAGATGATTTGACAGCTGCATGGAAGTGTCTTCTGCCTAGAAGACAGACGTTGCTCCTATTGACTCTCAACAATAGGGCTGCCTGCAGAAGACCTGCAAAGACCAGTGGAAACGCCGAACTGGATGAAGGAAATGTTCCCAAGGCCCTGCTCCCAGATGAAGAACTATTGGCAGTCAGTGGCTGCTGAGGCCAGGATAATCAGTTTCTTACTTTGTTTTCTCACATGAAACCCTAATCCTAAGTGGTCAGCCCTAAGGAGATGCAAATAAGGGCAACACTAATCAGACCAAGTACATGCATACATGCATCCATACACACACACACACAGACACACACACACACATCATACAAGCACACACAGAGGGAGAGTTTTTAACAAACTCAATTTGAATCCTGCCTAAGCAACTTATGATGCATTTTCAAAATAAAATTTAGCAGGGAGCTGAGGCTGGAAGTGTAGCCAAGTGGCAGGGCATTTGCTTAGCACATGTGAGGCCCTGGATTCCATTGCCATCACTACAAAAACATAGGCAAACAAAAGCCAAATGTCAACTGTAATATAATATACATTATACGAGGCTTGACATTTCACCCATCTGCAGGTGTGGGGCTCAGTTGCAGTACGCGTGTGTTGTTGATGAAACACCACCACACTCAGCTCCAGGACTCTCTTATCCTACCCCCAAATTCTGTGCTTTATTGGCACTGGCCTCCTCTTCTGTTCCTGTGTCGGCCTCTGACAACCAATGCATTTTCTGTCTCTGGGAATGTGACTGCTCTAGCAACATTTATTACTAAGATTCATGCCCACATACTTCTGTGTCCAGCTCTGTACGAGGCCGGGATGAGCCATACTGTATGGTGTACATGCACCACGTTTTGTCACACATTGAAACTTCAGTGGGCTGTTTCTATCATCGGGGTACTGTGTATAATGCTGTCAAGAGCAGGATGGGCAAGATGGGCAGGATGGGGATTTTCATAATACTTTGATATTTAAAAATATGTATTTTAATTTTTATTTAAATATATTTATGGGTGTATATATACATATATATGGTTATTTAATTATATATAAAGGTATATGTATATAAGTATATATACAGTATAAATATATAATGTATAAATATATATATGAATATATATATATATATATATATATATATATATATATATATATATGGGTATGTGCATGTAAGTGCCAGTTCCCATAGATGCCAGAAGAGGGAACAAAATCCCTGGAGCTGGAGTTAGAGGAGGTTGTGACCTGCCCAATATGGGTGCTGGGAATGAACTCTGATCCTTTAAAAGAGCAGTGAGTCATTTCTCCAGCTGCTTAGATCTGCTGTTATTGTTTGTTTTCAGCTGTTTTGTGCTTCAGTCAGTCTTTATCTTCATGAAATAATGTAGCTAGCCAGTACAAAGGCCTGAATGTGTATATCTGCCTATATTGATATTTTAAAAGCTATCCACAGATGTCATAGTACTAAGAGGTCATTAGGTGTGCTATTTGCACTTATAAAAGAAGACCTCGAGAGCTTTTCTGTTCCCTCGACCATGGAAGGACAGAGGTGGAAAGCCCCATCTTTGAGCAATAGGCCCCATAGTAGACACAAAATCTGCCAGCGGTTTGATTTCGGAATTCTCACTTTGAAAAACTGTGAGAAATAACGTCGTAAAATTACCAGCTACCTGATTTAGGTTTTCATTAAGGTAAATGATGTACCTGAGGCTGGATATTGTTATAATGTTATAAAGAAGAGTTTTTTGTTGTTTGTTTGTTTTTGTTTTGTTTTTTTTTTAGCTCAGAGTTCTGGAGGTTCAAGAATATGTACTTGTGGTCTCAGCACAGGCTCATAGTATTTGTTATAGCAGCCCAAGTGGCTGAAGACTTCCTTATCTGGCAAAGTCTTATGTGATGAGTACTCTTCATAAAAAAAAAAAAAAGACCTCATCTGCAAAATACCACGGGGTCTGAAATGCCACAGTATGGCATTTCTCTAACAAGAAGCAGCAACATCACCTGGAAAACCTTTCCCAGCATGCTCTGGGTGCTAGTGCTGAGCTGATAGACACCTAATCTCCTGAGCAGAAGGCAGAGCAGGTATGATTTTAAGGCTCTTGCAGTTTTTCTAATGTATGAACACTAGGAGGGATTACTTTCTGGTTTTCAAAACTACCTTACATGTCAAGCAAGATGCATCCTTTTGGCCAGTTGCCATCCCTGTCACCACATAAACTGCCAAGCGGTCTGTATGTGCAGGACCAACACAGAGAGCGCCCTCGGCAGGACAGGGGCTGTGCGAAGATTTGATTGCTCATCATAGCTGCAGTGTTTACTTCCAAATCCAAGCTGGAGCCTGTGTCCACTCTTGACAGCTGTGCACACTTGTTCTGTGGGGAAAGGAAAGAATCCATTTCCACAATTTTTCTCTTCTCCCACCTGCTCACAGTTCTTGACCTGGGACATACCATGCTTCCAGGACTGTACCTGGTCCAAACCATACAATATCTGCTTCTCTGATTTGGCCTCATCTGTATCTCTAGCCAAACTGAGGCAGGTTTTCTTCCATATGCACATTTATTGATTTTCTTTTCACAGCTGAATAGCTACAGTCGACATGTACTCAAAAAGTCAATAAATCACACATTTTGAAGTATGTCAAAATAATAAAGTGGAATTCTGCATGAATCTCTCTTGTTCCACCCATAATGGAACAAACTCATCCACGTCCTTCATGGACTCCCATATACCAACCATTAGTTGAGGACAAGTGATTAGTGGGAGAGTTTCAAGCTTATTAAGTATGGTGACATTATGAGAAAAGCAGTACATTCTTCACTATTGGGAAACCCATCAGTGCCCAGGCAAACCCGCCTGCCATGAGCCTTTCCAGTTTCCTTCCCTCCCTCCCAGCCACCTCTCGCATGGCAGCTTGCCTTATTAGTTTGGGATTAACAGCCTTGCTATTGTGTTAGCATCTCTGTCATTATCCAGGGAGGGAAGCTGGAAAGCACTCACAGACCTAAACAGTGCCTAAGACAGAAGAATACTAGCGCAAAGGCCAAACTCAATGCCAACGCTTCTCCAGCCATGAGGGATGTATGTGTCCTAGATAAAAACAGGCTATCACTTACGACTGGGACATTTTTAAACAAACTAACGCTCTCATGTCGAGTTAAAGATAAATGCCACAAAGTCATAGCATCCCTTGCCAACTGCTCTTGGCCTCCTTTCCACACCTGTCCTATTGAGTGTCACAAGGAATGGCATATAAGGAAGCACTGTGGGACAGCCACCCCTCAGTGCCAGGGGCAGTGGCCAGGCCCTGAAATGGGTTAGAAGTGTGGAGGAGGCTGGTATACAGTGGACCATTGCTCAAGGGATTGTAAACTAGCCTTTTCCCAGCCAATGAATACTGAAGAAAATCTCAGACCAGCAGACAGTACAATGGAAAAAGCCCAAGTGTAGAAGTTAACAAAAGCCCTACATGAATGCCCCCTCACGGGTCTGCCTAATGCCTAAATCCCCTCCCCACAAGTTTGTTCTTTTGTTGACTTGTAAGCAGAAAAGGTGGTTGCTTGAGAGACACTTACATTCTAGACACATACCCACATGTGCTATCTTGGTCACCATATAAAGCCACTTTAGGGTTACAAGACTAGACGAGAGTACCTTTTCAGGTATGATAATTGTCTGCCTCTTAGTTGCTAACATCTTCCTGTCAAGGAGGTAACATGTAGGTTCCTGGAGCAAGAGTTTCCTCGGGCCTTCTGACACTGAGCTCAATAACGAAACCAAGACTTTGCCTCCTTGTCTAGGTAAAGATTCTAGGTTAAAC
Source organism: Lophiomys imhausi (assembly GCA_907164525.1). Classification (NCBI taxonomy): domain Eukaryota; kingdom Metazoa; phylum Chordata; class Mammalia; order Rodentia; family Muridae; genus Lophiomys; species Lophiomys imhausi. Next base: position 7,476,490 of record CAJQZJ010032395.1, on the reverse strand, counting down.
TCTAGTCTGTCTTCAATCAGCACTTTCAGGAAAGATCCAGGATCTTTCCTGAAAGTGATTGAGTGAGTAAACGAATTCTCATGTTTTCTCCTGGATTGTGAATGTCCTTGGCTCTAGTTCCTTTATTGCTTTTCCCATAGGGGGGAAAAAAAAGAGCATCCTCCTCTCGTTAAAAGTATGACTTAAATTCCCAAGTTCAATACAAGAGAAAGCCACACAGAATCTTGCACCACTGTACCAGGGATTGGATGCTGCCTAGTTGGGGTGGTTAGAAAGCTGTGCCAGGTCAGAGAAGAGGGAGAGATGAAAAGGCCTGATGAATTGGTAGGCAAAACTTAAACTTCTCATAAGTTTGCTTGAGCAAGGTCCTCATTACCAGTATCCTGGTGATGAAACCTGGGAAAGTTGAAATTTCAACATATGATCTGAGAGGATTTTCTCTGACTGGTGAGCTTTTTATCCAAAAAAGTCTTACAAAGAAATTGTACTCTATTTCCACCAAGAAGAGTACTTAACAAATCACTGTGGTAAGAAGAATACAAATTTATGACTTGTATGAGCAACTATGCCTAGGCCATACCTTTGGAATATGTACCGGTACACGGGCCCATTCACAGGTGGGCCAAGGCGGTTTGTCACCTTCAGCACAAGCTCCCAATCATTACATTGAGCCACCTCCTGTAGGTGTTTACCTCTGGAAAAGGCTGAGAGAGATCTTTCTCGGACTGGGTGGGAGTGGATAGAGTTCACTCCAGCCCTTTTTGGTCTCACCCTGGTCTCCCAGGTTTGAACTGCCTGGTGGATGGGTCCATTTCTCATCTCCAGAATGCACACTTTTGTGTCTGTAGTGTGACCTCTAGTATCAGGTGGGTGGTTGCAGTTGGTACACCATGGCCTTACCACTAGAGTCTGTGTACTCACTGTTCTTCCCTTCTCTGTCCCACCCTTCTGAGCCTGGGAAGACAAATAAATATGTGTCCATCCAGGCTAAAAGCCCAAGACAAGCTGCAGACACAACCCTCTGAGCAATATACCTTTTTTTTTTTTTAGTTATGAAATCAGTTTTTTATGCTTATCACTTCAAGTTACATCTCCATCACAGTCCCCTCCCTCCACCCCACATAGTCTCACCCTACCACCCTCTCCCCCTTCTCCTACCTATCCTACTCCTCAGATGTGAGGTGTCCCTACATATCAGCCACCCTCAGTTCAGCAGTCATATGAGGGCTAAGAGTTTCCTCTTGCCCTGGGGGCATACATGGCAGCTCCAGGAGGGTAAAATGTCCCACTGACAGGTAACAAAGTCTATGTTTCTGTTCCTTTCGGTCTGTTGGTTGTAGGATAGTTACCCATACTATATGGCTAAAATCCAGTTATAAGTGAATACATACCATGTGCATCTTTCTGGGTTTGGGTTAGCTCACTCAGGGTAATCTTTTCTAGTTCCATCCATTTGGCAGAAAATTGCATGATTTCCTTGATTCTGATAGCTGAATAGTATTCCATTGTGTAAATGTATCACAGCTTTTTTTTTTTAATCCATTTGTCGGTTGAGAGACATCTGGGTTGTTTCCAGTTTCTAGCTACTACAAATAAAGCTGTTATGAGCATAGTTGAGGAGATGTCCTTGTGTTTTGGTGAGGAATCTTTTGGATGTATGTCCAGGAGTGGTATGGCTGGGTCTTGAGGTAGAGCTATTCTGAGTTTTCTAAGATATCTCCAGACTGATTTCCACAGAGGTTGTACAAGTTTGCACTCCCACCAGCAATGGAGGAGTGTTCCCCTTTCTCTACAACCTCACCAACATGTGCTGTCATTTGAGTTTTTGATCTTAGCCATTCTGACAGGTGTGAGATAGAATCTCAGAGTAGTCTTGAGTTGCATTTCTCTAATGATTAAGGATGTTGAGCATTTCTTCAAGTGTCTTCAAGTGAAAAAGGAAAGCAGCTTCAACAAATGTTGCTGGTCTAACTGGATGTCAACATGTAAAAGAATTCAAATAGACTCACATTTATTACCTTGCAGAAAACTGAAGTCCAAGTGGATCCTTTTAGACCTTAACATAAAGCCAGACACACTAAATCTAATAGAAGAGAAAGTGAAGAAAAACCTGGAACTCATTGGCACAGGTGACAACTTCCTGAACAGAAGAATATCAATAGCTCAGGCTCTAAGACCAACAATCAATAAATGGGACCTCATGAAACTTAAAAGCTTCTGTAAGGCAAAGAACACTGTCCCTAGAACAAAACAGAAACCTAGAAATTGGGAAAAGATCATTACCAACCCCACATCTGATAGAGGGCTAATATCCAAAATTTATAAAGAACTCAAGAAATTAAACACCAAGAAACCAAATAATCCAATCAAAAAATGGGGAACAGAACTAAACTGAGAATTCACTATATAACCTTTTAAACTTAGAATATTCTTTGAAGATGAAGCAGGTCTTATCTGCCCACTAAGGATTTCCTTTCTGTTCTTTCCTGTGGCCTCCTCCTTTGCTTTTTCCAAGGCATGCAATGATTCTCACAAGTGTGTGCCTGTCTGTCTGTGTGTCTGTATGTCTGTCTGTGTGTGTCCATGTCCTTGTCCTGGGAATTTTTCCTCTGGCAGAGGCTGGCACAAGTTAAAGCTGGTCTCAGCAAGAGATAACATGAAGCTTCACACCTCACAGGCCGCAGCGGCTGCTCACATGCTGTCTTAAACTCCACTGGGGTAGTCTTAAGCCTCTCCTCCCAGCGTTTCTGCATTCTCATCTCTAGTGCCGGGGGGTGGGGGGGCACTCTGAGAAAGTGGATTCCCCCAGTGTATTCCTCTTTTCCTAGGAAGGGCACCATCTCCCTTGTCCGCCCTCCAGGAGTAGAATTCTCTTGCTAGCATTCATCTTCCTCCCAGGACAAGATAGGGCATCCTTGATAAAAGGAAGAGAGTTGGGCTGGAGAGATGGCTCAGCGGTTAAGAGCACTGGCTGCTCTTCCAGAGGTCATGAGTTCAATTCCCAGCAACCACATGGTGGCTCACAACCATCCATAATGAAATCTGGTGCCCTCTTCTGGCCTGCAGACAGAACACTGTACACATAATAAATAAATCTTTAAAAAAAAAAAAAAAGGAGAGGAAATCCTTAAAAATAAATAAGTAATTAATTAAAAAAAAAAGGAAGAGAGTTGGGGTAGGGAGGCAGCCCCCCCCCCCCGGTCTCCTATGATGTCCTCGTGCTGACCCAGAGTCATTTCAGCAGTGTGTATGGAATGCACTCCAGAGGACAAGTCCGTGAGTTCTATGTGATGACCATGGAGGACAAACCACTGAGGCAGAAGTCAACTCTCGCCTGGGGAATCATGTCTTTCACAGTAAAAATAATAGTCATTATTTATCTGAAATTCAAATTTAATTTGGCATCCTGTATTTTTAGTTACTAATTTTATCTTCATTACTCTGATGTCTTCTGAAAAAATGCCAGCATTTACATTTGTGGGGCAGTGCTTTCTTTGTGCTTCAGGCTGTCAGAGAAGACAGGATACTGAAGCCATACCTAAAGAGCAAACTCCCTCTGGAAGTCAACCATGCTGCTGTTGTATTCACTTGAGAATATAACCATAGCCAAAGAGACATGGGGTCCTTCTCTCTTCATTTGTCTTCACATTTGGTGCCCATCAAATGGGGATTTTTTTTTTTTAAGCCATGAGTACACTGGAACAAAAGGTGTCAACCAAATTGGTTCCCATCTAGTTAGGCTGCATGTTCACTCTAAGTGACCACCAGATTAACGATGCTGGCTCTGGTTTCTGATCTGCCAGCTCATTCTAGATGAGACTCTCAATAATTCTTTATTAAACGGACTTTAAAATCTTTTAACTTCCTCTCCTTCCTCATAATGCTTTGTAGTGGGTTATGAACATTTGGAAATTTGTCTGCCTGCATCCAACCTTGCTGTTGCTTCAAACTTTTATGCCTGTGATAAAAGTTTCACAGAGAGTCCAGCAAGAGCCAATGCCAGATTTCTGAGTTTGATGGCTTCCCTATCTATATTTTTAAAAGAATGTAACTGAAGAACCGAATATGTCTGTATGGTTTGCCTATATGTACATCTATGCATCACAGGCATGCCTAGTGTCCAGGGAGGCCATAAAATGGCATGGATCCTCTGGAACTGGAGTTACAGGTGGTTGTGAGCCACCATGTGGTTTCTGGGAATTGAACCTGAGTCCTCTAGAAAAGCAGCCAGTGCTCTTAACCACAGAACCAGTTCTGTAGCTCAGAGCTTAAAGAGAGACAACAGCACTTCACAGCTACTGAGGCAGAGTGGCCAACTGGTGACTGTGGAAGCCCAGACACACACCCACAGCAACACATTCCTGCGTTGAGCCAAACAATCCACCTGCAGAAGGGTAAGGAGAGAGCCTAGTCCCAATAAAGTTCTCTGCTCTGATAGGGAGTTTGAAAAAAAAAAAAAAAAAGATGGAAGAGCGTAAGCCATCATGGTCCTCTCATTGTCAGTTCCCTTTGTCCCTTCTGCAGTGAGGACCCTGCTCACACTGTGGATCCTGCTGGGTTTCTGTGCAAGCAGCTTTGAGGCTTTGGTGATCCCCTACTTCTCTAGCTGGCACAGAGTTCTCAGTTGGCAGGCATGTCACCATTAGGTTCCCTGATGCAGCAGGACATTTACTTTGTTTTAGGGTTAGTTTGTTAAGGTGAATATTTCCAAGATTCCTAGAACTCATTGAAAATTGTTCTAAGGAGGATAAAAGTGGCTGAGTTTAAGGTTAGGAACCTAGGAAGGCTGGCAGTGGGGGGTTGGTGGAGGGGATACACAGGACTGTGAATCCTGTTGATAGAGCTAGATACATTCATACTTTCAGATTGTTGTTGCTGTTTTAAGCTTTAGAGATGTTACAGGCAATGATAGAAATCTGTATCCTTTCAGCATGCCTGAATTTAACTAAAATTCCATAACTTCATCCCCCAGTATAACTCACTTTTAAAAATAGTGACGTCAGAAGACACTGGTGATATGGCCCATGAGAAGTGGTCATGCTGCTGGTCCTGACTGAAAGATAAGCCTTTGTCAGGCTAGCCAGAGCTCCCTAAGTTGAAAATCAGTCTCTGTCTGTTTCTGTGGGTTCTCAGTGATTAAAATTACAGGCCCTGAATAGGGAAGTAAGAGAAGCAAAAATCAAGGGAATGTTGAGGGACGATGGTGCCAGCCTTGTGCTAGTTTGGGTCTGAGGTCAATCCTTACACCAAGTTTTGTCATAACAGTGCTTACTGCTGTGGTTTAGCCTTACTTTCTTAATTGCTAATATTGAAGGAAAGGTATATTTTTGGATGAAAATTCACATTTTAGACTTCTCTCTTTTGAACATACTAAATGGTTCTTAACATTGAGACCCCACTCTACATTCTACATGATGAGACTGCTCTAGCAATGAGTAGAGGCTATCTCTCCCACTCTCTCCTTCTTCCCTACCTCTCTAGCTCAGGCTGGCCTAGAATTAACTCGCCGTGTAGTAGCCGTTCAGTCCTATAACTCTGGTGATCCATCAGCCCCACTGTCTTCTGAGGGTGCTGACAGCTGTGAACCTCCACACTCATCAAAGGGTATTATTCTTACATATATTCATCTTCTCAGTGGCAAGCTTACCAACACTATGTTGACACCATGTTAGGTTTACCCAAGTCCTTTCTATTCTGTTGCCTCTTCATGCTGAAGTCCAGTTGTCAGATTTCATCATACTTAATTAAGCAGGTGGTTATCTTATACTTACTGGCTTTAATTGATTGAACTACCTGTCTGGGTTCATGAGTATCTGAGCTTTCTATGCTAGTACAGAGTGATTAGATTTATATCTAAGTATCTGCTTCAGTTTGTCTCAAATACCTACATTACCACTCTGTCCTTTGGGTGAGCTAATTCCTCATGTGATCCTTCAATGAAAACAATGAGAATGGTTCCAACAGGGATGGCATATCATGTTATTTTCCATTATTAAATTAATAAGAATGTAATCAGATCATTCTTTGCCTACTCTTGTCCAAAAGGAATCATTTTTCATGCAAGAAACCAGAGCTCTTGTCTTAGTTATTCTGTGATAAGATGCCATGACCTAGGCAATGTACAAATTGGTGTTTATTCAGGGCCTTCAGTTTCACATGGTTAGCATCCATGGCCACCATGGTGGGGAACATGGCAACAGGCAGGCAGGCATGGTGCTGGAGCAGTAGCTGAGAGCTTGTGTCTGATCTACAAGCACAAGGCAGAGAGGGAGCTAACTGGGAAAGGTATTGGTTTCAGAAACCCCACCCTCAGAGACATACTTTCTCCAAAAGGCCACATCTCCTAATCCTTTCCAAACAGTGTCACCAACTGGGGCCAAGCATTCATAGATATGAGCCTATGGGGGCCACTCTCATCCAAACCATCACATTCCACTCAGAACTCCTAGGGACAAGAAAACAATTTCTGCTATGTTTGGGGCACTGTGCCTTCTGGGAAATGGTATAGAATGTGTGCTATTCCTATTACAGATTTACTAAAGTGGGACTAGGTGTTCATTCCAGACATAGCCCACTTGCTGTGCTGTGCTGTGACAATAGAAGCACTGTCTTTGCCAACTGAATTTCCCTCTGTGGAAATGGAAGCCCTAGGCTTGGGTAAAGTTCTAGGAGAAACCTGGAGATTCCAGGTTGAAAGATAGGCTTGGGGAAGAAACTGATCACCCACACCACAAGGCATACAGGCTGTAGGAGCTACAAGAAAGATCTAGGGGCTTGAGGGGACAGTGGAGGACAAGGTGGGGCAGAGCAGGGCCTGTGACTTCACGAACTTGAAGAGAATTGCTGCTGAAAGCCTGCTAATGGAGGTAGTAGTGTTTGTTTTCATAACTCTGAGTGAGAACCAGACATGGAGGCAGAGGCCTGCAGAGGCAGAGGAGCTGCAAGTTCAATCACGGCCTAGGCTACATGGCGAAACCCTGCCTCAAAGTAACCACCAAATGGACATGATTTGCTATTCTGCACCTAAGGAAGCTCATTAAAATAGTTGGTGATCAAACTGAAAAGAATCTTCTGCAGATCCCTAATGTGAAGAAAGGTCTGTAAAAAGTAATCTGTGGGCTTAACATTTATGAGGAGTGTGCACATTATAAGTTAATATTTTACAAACTAACGGCAAGTCAGTAAAACACATAAAGTGTATTTGTTCCAAAAAGTCTTAGGGAAAGCGCCAATTTCTTTCCGACATGGACACTCTCTACAGGTCTCAGGTTAGCACTTTGGTCTGTCCGACCTCCACCCTCCCCCCATCCCCTGGCCCCTGCATTACTTACATCCCTATCACAATCTGAATTTTATGATTTTTTTCCCCTAGGGAAGAACACTTCCGATCTTATTTTTACATTGATTTGTAAATAATTACCAATGGCTTTTTATTAAGAATTAGAAATATATATTTATGGAAGTGATTCCTACCTGAACATTTTATTAGGACTGTTAAGTGTCCGCTACAGTGACAGAGACCAATGCAGTGTTAGCACTCCTCTTCCACACTTCCTTAGACAAACTCAGACCCCACACAAAGCACAGAACATAGGAGCTGAAGCTGACGGGACATCATGAAGTAAGGATGGATTTTATGTCTGTTTTACCTTTTGTATTGACCAAGTGGAGAAGCTGATATAGGGAGATTCTGGTGCACTGGGCCATGATGAATTGAGACCCATCAACTATTCCCTTCCTGGTCTCTCCATCCTGACCTGCTCACCAGGCAGACATTGCTCGTTGGATTGGCTATTAAATACAAAATTTCACCTTTGAGTCTGAATTTCTGATTTTTGGTTACTTGTAGCTTTCGAACATCTGCTTTTTCATAGCAAAATGGAAAAAAAGGAAAGAAAAGTGATGGAGAAGAGGAAAGAAGAAAGCGAGAAATCCCTCAACAGTTTAAAGGCCAAGCTGATAGATCTGGCAACCCCCATTCATGGCCGGAGTAACCAGCTTCACAGGGACAGCATGACTTCACTATTAAAGAATAAATGCTTTAATAATATTAAACACATCATAGCAGGTTTTATAGCAGACTTCATAATAAAGTTAGATGTTTCTGTATCAAAAGGCACACACATTGCTTTAATGGTATCTACATGGTAGGGATTGTAACGGCCTGTTCTGACATCATCTGTTAGGAATTTACTCTGGATGCTTGGGGAGGGGGTTCAAAAGCACTTTCTAATAAGATGCCACGGACTGTAACTATATCTAATGACAATTGGCCAATTATGAGTAAGGCAGTTTCAAAGAAGTCTGCTGCTTTAAGCCCTATTAAAATGTTAATGGGGCTTAGCGAGAAGTCTCCTTTTCTTGCTCACTGCTCTAAAAAGCCACAGTCTTATGTGACTCTCTCTAGCTCTCAGGATCTACACAGCTCCAAAGGCAGTTGGGGATTATTCTGGTTACAGACACGCATTCCTGTTTAGCTACAGAACCAATTTCGGGGTCAATGTTAGGACCTAGTCATGATTTAGATGGGCCATTGTGCCCATTAATCACTCTGCCCTCAGAGACCCCGGGAAGCATCAGGTAGACAGACAAACTAACTGGCCTAAGCATCCTAAAAGGAAAGTTCTTGGCCAATGACAGTCAAGTTGGCTTCCCTCAGGAGAAAAATGCTTGCTGTAATTCCAGAGATGGTGTGAGACCTTAAACTCATGGCCACGGATTCATTTTATGTGAGAATCCCTCTCTAGACTACCTAGTTTTGTCTTCTTGTCTTGGATGTAGCACCATCACACAGCAGGCACTACCTGCTATTTGAACTGTGTGAGTTCTGCAGGCAATCATGTGTGGTCCAACCCTGCACTCTTTACAAAGCCACCATCTATGCATGCCAGATGGCACCAGCAAAAGCCCTCGCACATTGCTCCACCCTTGGTGTCTGCTGACATCAAAGTTGAGATAAGATGATCATGTTAAATGATCACACTAAACCTAATAGGTCTTAAAGAAAAGGGTTTCTCCATTGATTACAAAGAACTTTGGGCCAGAGTCAGGTTTGGGTTTTAAGCCAAACCTGAGGAATCCGATTTAGACAACCCACTTTATGTGAATTCAGAGGATGTTAAGACTTGACTTTGGGGATGAGCTTGTAAGTGGGCTGGGAGGTTATTGCTGCTTTTAAATGTCTTAAATTTCCTCAGGCAGGTTTCCTTCCAAACAAATCATCACCTATCTTAACCTGTCTGCCCCCAACAAAGGAAAAAATTACCTGTGATTCAGTTCACAGCAGTTTGTTAAGAAGCACCAACTTTGCCTCCTTTGAGGATGATGCATTGTGAGACAGTTCCTGAAAGGAAAGAACCTTTGGGCTGGTTGCTTCTGTTAGTTTTCCTTGTAATTATAAAGGTCTGAAGGCTGAGAGAGCCTAGGGCAACAGTGAGCATCAGAAGAGCAGAAAAAAGAGATCTTGAAAGAGGAATAGCAACAGATAGAAAACCTATAGCTAACAGGGTTGTTGAGAGAGACATCTTCCCAGAGCCACTGGCATCATATAACTTTATCATTGTATGGTTGTGCACTAGATAGCAAGGTCAGACCATCTAGACTGTTCTATGGAAGACTGGCTACAGCCTCTTGCCATTCCCCCTCAGAGTTCCCCTCTGCCAACATTTTTAGCAAGTCCACCAGAACTAAAAGAAGGGATCCAAGGGTCCCAAAGAGTCACTCAGTGATTGCCACATGAACTCAATAAGCATTTGGTGGATGAACAAATCAACCATGTAGTTATGTAACCATCTCTGGTTAAATTCTTCTGAGTTGATCTCTAGGACATTTGAATTTGAACAAGGTTTTGAAGTCAATATAATAGGTTTCAAGCCTAGGAAGAGTGGAGTAGAACAGTTATGTAATTAGAGCTTTGCATTTGTGGGATCATCCCTGGCTGAAGATTCTGTGAAATCTCTAATATAGAAAGGTTCATCCACAAAGTGTCCATTTGAAGCATCTCTGGTAAATGCTACCCAGAAAGTAGACAAACCAGCCACTCATTGGCGTGTGATCACAGGCAGAGGCAGGGCATACAATTATGCTTGTAGTTAAGATGGGTTAAGGACCAAAGGTTGAAGTTTCTACCGTTTAAATTGTAATAAAGAGGCCAGATGTAGATGCTGTTGATGGAAGCCAACTGTCGTTACTGTTTTCTAGGTATGAAAAGGTCTAAAGTGACCAGAAGTTTGCTTATTGCTGCAGGTTTGGCCTGGAGTAGAATCGACCCAAACCAAGAGTGAATGACCATTAGGAAGAAGTCAAGCCAAGGTGTGTGTGTGTGTGTGTGTGTGTGTGTGTGTGTGTGTGTGTGTGTGTGTGTGTGACAGAGAGAGAGAGAGAAAGAGAGAGAGAGAGAACAAACTATTAGCTTGTTACTTAGCTATGGTATAAAAGAACACTGATTTCAAAAAAATTGAAGGGACAGGGCTGGAGAGATGGCACTCTGGCTGCTCCGCCAAAGGATCTGGGTTCAAATCGAAGCTCCCATGTGGCAGTTTGAAACTATCTGTAATGGACAGGCATGATAGTACACCCCTTTAATACCAGCACTTGGGAGGCAGAGGCAGGCGGATCTTTGTGAGTTCAAGACCAGCCTGGTCTACAGAGTGTGCTCCAGGATAGCCAAGGCTTCACAGAGAAACCCTGTCTCAAAAAGCAGAAACAAAAAAAAATTTTTTTTTTGAGGGGGCTAGAGAGATAGCTATGCAGATAATGGTGCTTGTCCGGAAGACTGGTGACCCTGGGCCTATCCACAGAGCTCCATAAAGGTGGAAGAAGGGAACCAACTTAACAAAGTTGTCTTCTGCCCACCACATTTGTGCCATGGCAACAAACCCCCAACACATTATGAACACACACGCATTAATAACGATAAATAAAAATTTAAAACTTGAGGACTGTAAAAAGTGAGGCAATCATCATCAACAAAACCCGAGGCAGCCAGATAGAGTAAGCTGAAATGTCTTTGCGTCATTAAGAACAAAGTGAGCGGAACTTGTTTGGTTTTCCCTTTTCAGTTGAACCATTTACCACGGTTGAGTACTATATGCAGTCAGTGGGATTTTGCACAAGAAAGGTGTTGATTGCCCCAAAATTTCCTTATGGTTCAGTGCCACACACATTAGGGCATTTACAGGGTGAGGTGCCCCTAAATGCATATTTCTTCATTTGCAGTTCTGTTTCTCTCATTATTTCTGTGATGGAGCAAACACTTTTCCAAACACACACACACACACACACACACACACACACACACACACACACAGAGAGAGAGAGAGAGAGAGAGAGATTAATGAAACTGTTTCCAGACCATATTCCAGGAATTTTTATGCCTTTGTTATTAGCCCTTTGATAACGTTTTCTAATTAAGTTAGTGTGTCATGCAGCCAAAAACTAGAATTACTTCAGAATACCCTCATATGTTCCTTTTTGTGATATAGCTTACCCTGAAAGCAAGACAAAGAAATCAGTTTCAGCTGCTATCAGAAGGGTTTAGTTTAGGCCAAAAGTACTCTCAGACTTCAAGAACCTGTCTCAACTGGCTTGTGGGAAATTTAAAATCCTTGTCTCTAGACAATTCTGGGAGGTAGAAAGTAAAAGAGGCATTCGCATATGAAATACCTCAAAATAATCATACCCAGTGAAACCCTGGTGTGTGTCACAAATGTTAATGACCTTCAATCCTACATCACTATGTGGTCCCAAGACTTGGAGCATTTTCTCTGAATAGTGTGGAGGATTAGGGGTTATCTGTCCAGTATCACTCTCTCCCTAGCACTGGGATGAGTCTTAGAATCTGGATTGTACCATGTGGTTCTGCTGTGGCTCCACCATTCAGGGAGGGGCTGGTGAGGACATTGTAGGGAGTAGCTTTGGGACCCAATCACCCAGAGTGACCATGGTTAAAGGCACAAATGTTGGAGCAGATTGGCTGAGTTTGAAACTCAGATTGATTCCTCATTTACTGTGAATTTACACCAACTAAGTCTCTTCATCAGTTTCATTATTTTTTTAAATGAGGGTGATCTTATGAGTTTGATGGCAAGAACTGATAAGTTAATAAAACATCTAAACTTAATAGGGTCTAGATTATGACAAAGGTTCTCCAAATGTCAGCAGATTTTGCCCTTAACGAACATCTGAAAGAGAAGGTTATAGATGTGGGAATTGAAGGCATCCATGTGGAATGACCATTTACAGCCATGGAGCTGGATAACACGGATTTCAGGACACGTGAGAGCCACAAGGAAGAAGAGGGAAGCTCATGAAGCAAACAGAGCAAATACCTTGACCTTTCAAAGTTCTCCAGCTCTTACTTCTAATTTGTCCTAAGGCTCACCTGTTCTCTAAACTGTTCTCTAAACAGTCCAGAGGACATCAGAAACAATCAGCTTAGGACATCTGTTTATGTTAATGTTAAACATTGTCTGGCCATTCCCTCATTTGGGTTTCCATTAGGGTGGAATGAGGATCCTAAGCAAAAAAGGTTGGAAAAGCCCTCAGCTTCTATGAACACAATGTGAAAAACAAAACAAAGAAACAAACAAAAAACAGGACAAAGAGAAAGCGGCAATAGAAGCTGAACTGTATTTTCTCTAGAGCTACACCCTATTTCTCAAGGTAAGAGATGCCAGCATTGCTATTTATTTTATACTTTTCAAAGACCATTCATGATCCCCATTAACAACTTCTAAATGAAGGGGCATCTTCAACAATAAAAATTCATTTTGCCTTCATATAAAAATGACTTTGGAGTCAGTTGAGCCAAATTTCCTATCTCTTAACTCAGCCTCATTCAGCATTCCGAGGAACCATGCCCCCTTCCCCAGGCTCCTCTGATGCTAGGAGAGCCCAGGCACTGGTGTGAGGCAAACCTCACACGTTATTTGGCATTTTCCACTGTCCATTCCAAGTTTGGAGACCCAACCTGCTAAATCCTTTGACTCAGTCATGAAAAATGACACACATTACCATGCCTCATAACACATCTTCTGAAACCTTTCCCAATAAGCAGCCTTGGGCAGGTCCGCCAGCCTCACCGCAGACATAGTCACTTTTTCCTTTCTGTGTCTGGCTCTGGGTTTTTGGACTGGAGAAGAAACCTAACCTCCCAGAGCAAAGCCTGTTCACTAAGCAGCTTACTGAGAGCCAGCGATTAGCTCACCCACCAGAAGGTAGCAGGGAGCTGTTCTCAGGGTGCTTCCAAGTCTGCTTTTCCATCACCCAGAAATTCTCGCCTTTCTCTAAGAACCCACAATCATTTACCACTAAAGGAAGGGGCGGCACTTGTTATAAGAGTGAAGTATTTAAAACCTCCTTTAAAGATGGGCAGACCAGCTCATAAATCATCTCTCCACACTGGAGAAGAGAAGGTCATGTGTTGACATATTTAGCAGCCGTCAGGGTGCTGTGGTTTCGCAGCTATGAGGGAAATTTGACCTTGTTGAAGTTGGAGCTTACTTCCATTTTTATTTATTGAATTAATGAAATTTTGGCAACAAAGGGTGTTTTGCTTTAGACAATATGCAGTCCTTTTTCTTTACCCTCACCTACTTTGTCTCTCTCCGTGTTCTTTCCAAATAGACAGTTTTTACAAATGTATCCCACATTAGGAAAGCTTCCTGGGTACCCAAACTGAAGCTGAGCAAGACCAAGAAGAAACAGTCAATACATTTAGGTGTCAGAAGAAGAAGAAACGGTATAAAAGTAAGTAGTTTGACTGTGCTTACAGAGCTGATGAAGCCTAGGTGCATGCTCATCAGTCTGTAAGTCAGCCAAACTACTAGTTTTCATAAACTATAGATAACCATAGTTTAGTTAATGACACATCCTCATGTTTGGTGAAGGCGCTACCACTCTCAATGTGTGCATTTGTGTGTGCCTGTGTGTGTTCATGTGTTTGTGTGTGTGTGTTCTTACAGGTATTAGAGATGAGAAAGAAAGACATCTTTTAGTTGAGAAAAATTAGGATTTTAAAGAAAATTAACCTACCTTTCTTGTGTTTAAAAAGTAAAGATGTGGTAGGACTATCCTTCAAATTTAGAGTTGTCCTGGTTCCAAAAATAATACCAACAGGAAAAGGAAAACTGAGAATAACTTATTTACTACCCTCCCAAACACATTTACACAGGTGTATAGTTTGTCTCTGGTTTATGGCTTCTCCATGACTTTTCCTCAAGTTTAAGTATTTGTCCCATAAATAGTCTCCAAACAGTCTTGCAAAGCTGTGCTTCACGTTTTGATATCTTTTAACATGGAACAAAAGATATCCCATATGTCAGATGACCAAAAACTACTACTGTTGGATTCATGCAATATTAGAAAATATATTCATCTGTTTGTTTCCAACCAAAAAGAGGGCTTTAATTTAATAATAGCCTCATCCTGTAGCCAGGAAGGACTTCCAGAGGAGGGACAAAAACACTAACACAAAACCTTCGACCCAAAATTTGTTCTGCCCACAAGATGGGCAGGGACAAAGATGGAACAGAAATTTAAGGAATGGCCAATCAAAGACTGTCCCAACCTGAGACCCATGCCATGGGAGAGAGCCAACCCCTGACCCTATTAATGTTACTCTGCTATGCTTGCAGACAGGAGCCTAGCATCACTGTCCTCTGAGAGGCTTCACCCAGCAGCTGATGGAAACAGATGAGAGACCCAGAGCCAAACATTAGAGTTCAGGAAGTCTCATGAAAGAGTTGGGGGAACAATGGAGGAAGCCAGAGGGGTCAAGGACTCTACCAGAAGACCTACAGAGTAAACTAATCTCGGCCGGCCCTTGGGGACTCACAAAGACTGAATCACCAACCAAAAAGAATGCATGGGCTAGACCTAGACCCTTGCACATATGTAGCAGATGTGCAGCTTGGTCTTCATGTGGGTCCCCCAACAACTGGAGCAGACCCCTCTCTGACTCTGATGCGTGCCTTTGGATCCCATTCCCCAACTGGGCTGTCTTGTCTGGCCTCAGTGGGAGAGGATACACCTAGTCCTGCAGTAACTTAAAGTGGCAGGGCAGAGTGTGTTAGTCCCTGTGGGACACCTCCCCCTTCTCTAAGGAGAAGCAGAGGGAAGAATGGGGAGAGGATGTGTGTGAGGGAGGAATGGGCAGAGAAGAGGGGAGTCTGCAAACAGGATGTGAAGTGAATAAATTAATTAATGAACAAAAGATACAGTTTTTGAATGTTAATTATCCCCCTATCTGTCAGGTTTGTGTTTTTGTTTTCACTGAGAAATTGGGCCTTTACAGCTACTTTCCAGCATTCATGTGCTCACACACCCAAGAAGATAGAAGTCAGTGAGAACAAGTAGTCACAGGAATGTGATCCCATGATGTTTAATCACAAGTACCAATTTAATGAGATCTAGAATCACTGGGGAGATGGACCTCTTGGGTTGTCTCAACTAGGTTAATGAAAGTGGGAATATCTGTCCACTGTGGGTGGCAGCATCCCATGGGCTAGGATCCTTGACAGCAAATAAAGGAGAAAGCGAGCTGAACACAGTATGTCTTGCTCTCTGCTTCTTGAATGGATGGAATGTGGCCAGCTGCTTTAGGTTCCTCTTGCTGTGACTTCTTTGCCATGACAGACTGTAAGTTCAGACTGTAAGCCAGAATAAACCTTTCCTTGAGGAGCTTTTGTCATGGTGTTTATTGCAGGAAGAGAAAAAGTAACTAAGGTAAGTTGCTCCTGGGGAGAGTCTCACAAGGCAGGCATCCAGGTTCCTGATTCACTCTGTGTGAAGTGCTGAATCCAGTACTCATTTCTTTGAGAAAACACCAGTTATGAACTTAGAAATAAGGTGTTTAGGTAATGTTTTCCTGTATCTTTCAAAGCCAGATCCCAAATACCTGACTCAGCAAACATTTATACATTAATAAACATATACTAATGCTAGGTGATAAGTAGTGAGTGGAACACTATGAAAAATCCTTTTTATACACCAGTGATGGGTGTTAACTTAAATTCAGTGAAATAAATGACATGGTGTAAACTTGCTATAAAGAACAATGAGGATTGAAACCAAGTTCTTATTTGTGCCTCGGGTAAAAGGAAATATTTCCATATGGAGCACTACTTAGCCTGAGACTAGAAAGATGAATAAAGTTTTGTCTGATGAGCAATAAGTAGGGGAGGTTCAAACACAGGGAGCAATGTTTGCACACAAGTACAAAGTACAGTCATCTAGGTGAGGCAGTGTCCAGTGTGAGGCCATCCTGGTAGGCAGCAGCCGGATCCCAACGACTTTTAATGGTCAAGCATAAGAGATTATATTATTTTGTGCCTTCCATTATTTCAAACCGTTTTTCCACAGACACTCCGTTGACACACATGCAGTGTATTCAGTGGACATGGTGCTCAGTTTATTGCTTCTTTACAGATTACACCAATTTTACCAGAATTACAGGGAGCAGTTTCTAAATAATTGATTTTCACGTTGATATATGTGCAATTTTTTTTTCAGCAAAGCTTTGAGAGTGAAGCACAGGTTCATTCAGGGATTAAATAAATTGATTCACACTGTCCTATCATGAAGAACCCAGTGGTTGAATCATGGCTGCCAGGTGAGGTAACGTAAAGTATATGATACTGTTTACTCGTTTTCTTGGGACTGTGTCTTCTGTCCTCCTAGTGCACGGCAGAGATTTGGACAGACAGTGCTCATTTTTTTTAACCTTTAGTGATAGATGGGAAATTTCAAATGGATGAAAATTTAAGATATTGCAAGTCTATCCAACTTCCCTGTATTTGAGGTATTCCAAATGTTCATTGAGATGTAACTCTTGCACTTCCATGGAAATGACTTTCCCAGTCAGAAGACCCCAAGACTGGGCTAGTGGGAGGTGTTGTCTACTTCACTGCGTACTCCACCTGGGTTCTGTAAGTAAAATCATTTAGAATACATTTTTTTTTTTACCAGAAGCATAAGACTGGATCAGAAAAATATATAAAACAATGAGAGAAATGTAAAGTTCTCCTAAAATCACAAGAATTAGAAAAGCTGCTTTGAAGCTTTTCAAAAGGACTCGGACAACAAAGGTTAAAACAACAACAACGAAGGCAAACACGCCAATTTATGTCTTTAAATGACAGGTTTATTGCGGTGAAGGTGAAAATTAGTTTCTTAGCAGTTCCTGTCTAGGCACCATTACAATATCATGAGACAATGGGTATTAAGGAAATATCAAAGCAGAGGTTCTGGAATACATCAGAAGATATGACAGTAGTGAGTGCATGTATACAGAATAGTGTGCATTTACATATGTGAATAGTAAGGGGTGAAACTAGAAGGAAGAGACACCATAGTACTTAGGAACTATAATTCGTTCCTAGATGCAGATACCTCAATCATATCAAAGATGCAGATGTAGAAAACAGGAATGATATGATTAATAATCTCAAATTTCATATCCCTGGATTTTTCTGTTTAAATACCTTTATGAAAAATGCATAGAGAAAGCACATTCAGTTTGGAACATCACATAAAACATCCATGGACAGAATTATACCAAAAATAAGTCTAATACTAAAGGCACACATACAAACTCCAATACATATGAAAGATTAATGACATAATGACTTAAGCTTTTAAGTTTATAATCCAATATATTTAAAATCAATAATGAATTTATTTACTTATTCATTCACTTATTTTTGAGGGTAGGGTTTCACTCTGCAGCCCAGGCTGGCCTGGAACTTATTATATAGAACAAGTTGGGCTTGAACTCATGGTGAACCTCTTCCCCCAGTCTTCAAAGCAATGGGATTGTTGGCTTGAGCCACAATGCCAAGGCTCAACATGGAATGTAAAAGAAAAATTTGAAACAGTCATATTTCTAGTAATCAAAACACATACTTCTTCAAAGCTATTCACAAAATATGCAATTGTAAGAAATATTTTGAATTAAATAAAAATGAAATAACACATATAATTTAGAGGTCATCACTAAAGCATAATTTGCATTTAAATACTTGGCTTTTAAAAAAAAATGTCTATTTATTATGTCAAGTTACATCTGCACCACAGTCCCCTCCCTCCACCCTTCTTGGTTCCACCCTCCCACCCTCTACCTCTCTCCCACCTATCCTACTCCTGCAGAGTGGGGTGCCCTACATATCAGAGTACCTCAGTTTAGCAGTCATATGAGGGCTAAGATCTTCCACTAGGGGCCTACATGGCAGCTCCACTAGGGCAAAGTGTCCCACTAACAGGTAACAAGTCCATGTTCTTGTTCCTTTTAGTCTGTGGATTGTAGGATATTTATCCTGTACTATATGTCTAAAATCAAGTTATAAGTGAATACATGCCATGTGCATCTTTCTGAGTCTGGGTTAGCTCACTCAGGATGAGCTTTTCTAGCTCCATCCATGATTTCCTTGTTTCTCATAGCTGAGTAGTATTCCATTGTGTAAATGTACCACAGTTCCCCCCCCCCATTCATTGGTTGAGGGACATCTGGGTTGTTTCCACTTTCTAGCTATTACAAATGAAGCTGCTATAAACATAGTTAAGGAGATGTCCTTGTACAACCACTGTGGAAATCAGTCTGGCAATATCTTAAATATTTGACTGTAAATGTTTGTCATAAACCCAATAAATTCCAGGATGCAGAAAATCATGAAGTCATTGAAAAAGGTAAAATACAAAATATGAAGAAGGAAAACATAACCCATGTATAGAAAAATAACCACAAATAATAGTTAGAGATTTACAAATTATTTCAGGCATAGGCAACATTAAGTAAAGTTTCTTTCAAAATTTTTGGGAATATGACTTTTCATCTTCAAAAATGGTCACAAAATATGTAGGAAGAAAAAACAAAACAAAACCTTACCCTACTCATTTTAGATATTACTATAATCTTGTTTCCAAAAAAGAATTATAAAAATATTTCTTAAAAGAATAATGAAAGTTTAAAAAGAATGAGCCAATTAAACCAAAAGTACATTTAAACTAACTGACTTAGTCTGGTAGATTCATCTCATAACTGGACACTGGCAGATCCTTCATGTGCTGTTAGGTTGGTTAAAGTAGTTCATTGTGTCCTGTCTCAACTGATGTAGAAAATAAACATTTAGTGAAGTTGAGCACCACATTTACACCAATTTTACATGAAAACTCAGGCAACTTTAGGCAACTAGTAAAATAAGGCCAAGTAGTGTTTGTAGGCATCGAGAGCTGGGCAGCACATTCCTCGTGTTGAGAGATGAGGGGTCTGTGAGGCAGGTTCTGTTTCAGCATCGTGCATAGAAAACAGGGATAGCTAGTCCTGTTGAGTGAAGAGGCAGGAATAATAGTTTGTGGAGGGTAAATGGAGAGAGAGGGAGAGGAGAGAGGGGGAAGGAAAGAAAGAAAGAAGAGAGAGAGGAGAGAGGAGAGAAAAAGGGGGAAAGGAGAGAGAAAAGAGGGGGAGGAAAGAGAGAGAGACAGAGAGAGAGAGAGAGAGAGAGAGAGAGAGAGAGAGAGAGAGAGAGAGAGAATAGTATGTTAGTTCTCAGGTCTAATGCTTCCTGTTGTTTGTGTTTGGGAAGAAACTAAATGAGGCTAGGGAAGGAACCAACAATGTTTGAGAACCTAAAAAACTTCACCTAGTAGATATTTTCCCAAGAGAAACAAAAACATGGCACTTTAAAAGCTTGTTTTCAAATATTTAATGAAGGCTAAAATTGGAAAACAATTCCAATCCCATCATAGTGGGTGAACAGAGTGGTGTGCTCCTGAAGCAGTAGGTCTCAGCAGAAGAGAAGACTGCATTTATACATGAAACAGCAGCTGTGCTCCAAAGACATCATGATAAGCAAAAAGAGCCAGGCACAAAAGATTCCATACTATGTGGTTTCATTTGCATAAAATTCTTTCAAAGAGTAACTGACAAGTACAGAGATCAGTTCTGTGGTTCCCAGAGCCTGTGGACTGAGGAAACATTAAATTCAATGAGGATCAGAAAAGAATTCTGTTTTGCAATTGAGTTGTATGGCATTGCTTGGCACCTTCCTCAAAACTCATCAAAGTGTGTACTTTGTATGTAAAAGGAATATAAAAGCACAGGAATCACAACAGAATGCAGCCAGCAGAAACACAATGCTAACATAACGTGGGTGGTAGAACTAACAGCCAGGCTTTAAAAGAGTTATTGGTAAATGGAGAATGTGCATTTATTTATTTTTACTTGGGGAAGAAAAGAGGTTTTTGTAGTTAGTGGTTCTGGGGTCAAGAGAATGTCACTGCCATCCGCTAAGGTCTGGTGATGGCACGAGGTTTCATGACAATATGGCGGTTGGCATCATGATCCATATATGAGAGAGAGGGGGACAGAGAAAGAGACAGAGAAACAAAGAGAGACAAAGGGATAGATACATAGACAGACAGACAGACAGACAGACAGACAAACACACACACAGAAAGAAAGAGAACCCTGAGATGGGGAACACAAGGGACTCAGGGACTGAAGATGGCTGCTTGTATAACAGTCAGCGGAGAGCATTGTAATTACATAGAGGAAAGCCATAGAATCAAGAAGCCAGAGAGAGATCCTTGTTCAGAATAAACGTGAAGGAAACCATGACAATCTACCTCATAACCAAACCCTGATAAGCAGTGACCAAGGGACAATCTTGAGAACAAGCTAGAAATACATGCCCATAAATCTAACATCTTAGGTGTAAAGGAAAAATCTTGAGAGTGATAAATCTCTAAAACCCACTCAAGATAAAACAGATACTTGAGTAGGTCTATATCTGTTAAAGGAATTAAAGTCCTAATTAAAAACCCTCCAAGAAAGACATGGCTAAGCTTACCAGTGAAGTCAGTCAACATTGAAGAAAGAAATGGCTCCAAACCCACGCCAAGGTTTCCAGAAACAGAAGTAGTGGATGGTTTTCATTTTACAGAGCTGCCCTTACACTGGACATGCATGTGACCTGCAGGCCAGGATGCCCATGAACGTAGGGGCAAAATCTCCATGAAGTATAAGCAACTTGAATACAGCAAATATGGGTTTGCTGTGACACTGGAGACTGGTTCAATATTTGAAAATCAATCAATGTTAATCACCATATCAACAGACTAAGACTACAAAAGCATACGATCACAACAGATGTAGGAAAGGCATTTGACAAGATTCCACATCCATTTGTAGTAAAACATGCCAGTAAAATGGGAATGCAGGGGGATTTCTAAAACCTGGTAAAAAATATCTACCAAGTAGGAGAGAACCCCTACAACCTATTTCTTGACCTCCACAAGTGTGTAGTAGCATTAAATAAATAAACAGATGTAAAAAAAATACAGAGAAATAGCTACCCAAAAGAAAACCCCTCCTACAATTGTTGAAAAATTTTGCTAATTAAATTGTTTAACCAGTATTTATATATATTTTTTAATGTTTATTTATTACTTCAACTTAGATCGCCATCACAGCCCTCTCCCTCCACCCCTCCCAGCCCCATCCTCCTACCCTCTCACCCTTCCCTCAGAATGCATAATTCTTTTTTTACAGTCCAACAAATGGTTCTTTCTCTTATAACAATAAATACAGTACAAAAAAAAACTGAAATAAATAGGCCACAATTCTGAGAGTTATATGGCTTAGCATACATTCTCAATGTCCAGTCCATGTGTATTTGGCCCCTGACTTTAACATTCTACTATCTAACTATCTCTATGAGTTTAAAGTTCTATATCTAACTCAGCTTTCATACTAACTTGCATCACAATTTTAAAAACATTTTCTTAGATACACAACGCGCTCTTGATTCCTAAACAACTCAAAATTTAACTATAAGACTCTAGCTATCTATTCTTCAACCACCTCAGAGACCTGAGAGGGATAAATATATCTGCTTATATAGGAAGTGCAGGGCCCGCAGCTTCCAAAACTAAGAAATGACATACCAGTGGCTGCCTGGGCAGTTCCCATTTTTCTCTCCATACATTACAGAATCAATCTTCAGCCGTTTGGCCCCATTTCTCTGACAAACATTGATTGTAGAGCAGGAATTATGAAGGACTTACCTACCCTCTCTTGGCAGAGCTAGGCTGTCGACTTACCTGCTTTCAAGTTTTGTCCTTTTTGGACAGCATTCTGTCTACAGTTGAAGCAAGGGTTTTTTTTGTTTTTTGTTTTTTGTTTTTTGCCAAGAGATAGACTTGCCACCAATTCAACCATCTCACACTGGAGATTCTTTGATGCTCATCTTCTACTTGGAGTGGAATAGGGGGTGCTGTCAGGAGCTGGCATGTCTCGATATCAAAAAAATCTTAATTTAAGAAAACATCTTTGAATGCCATACTCTGTAGATCTCTTGGGGTTTTTGAAGATGCCCTATCTATCTCTTATGTTTATATAAGCAAATGTTGCTGTCTCTTAACAACTTGATTTATGAGTAGATTAGAAAATAACTGTGATAGACTGTCATAGTAACTAACATAATGACACGCTTGCATGACTCTTAGTTTGTATTTCTTAATTATCCTAAACAGTTTATGATGGTTAGTAGCAAAAGGCCAAAACTTCACATTTCCTTTTTAAGCATTACTAGGTACAATACCTTTAAGAAGTGTTACCCTTAATTTTGTATCAATATACAAAGAACAATACCAATGTGGCCAAATATACTCTTAATTTTGTATCAATATACTAAGATCAGTACCGATGTAGCCCAATACAATCTTAATTTTGCATTAATATACAATGATAAATACCAATTTAGCCTAATATAGTATTAATTTTGTATCAATATACAAAGGTATAAGGGCTTATTCAATAATCTGTCCTTTTTTCTTGATCTTTCCTATACTATGTCTATGTCCCATTTTTTCTCCTCTATTCACTCCTACATAGGAGAGAAAGAAGGATACAGAAAAGAAAAAGAGAGAAGTCCCTAGGTCTAACCTCCAAAACCTATTTAACAAGACCATTTACCAGCTTATAGTCTCTTCCCCTAAATGACAAAATTTTCTGTTATCCATCAAATAACCAATATCAAATAACAAAATAATTTCTTCTTTAATCTGGATTAAAGAAGAAATTATTTTGTTATTTTGGAGCTAAACAAACCTTTAGTGTATATATTTTGAGATCTCAAAGGACAATTTGTTTACATTGAGCATGCCTTTTGTATGTAGCTTTTAAACTTAGATCCTTCCAAATCCTATGTGCCTGTCTCTGCATACTAAGTATTGGGATCAAGATCTGTGGTTCCCAACTGAAAGGATTAAAGATGTGCTCCCCCGCCCCTGGATCGAAGTTTTTCCCTATGTAGAGCTTGTTTTGTATCAGGCTGACCTTGAGCTCTGGAATCTGCCTGTTTCTGTCTCTAGTGTGTTGGGATTAAGGGTGTATTCTTCTCAAATGATGGGATTAAGTGTATGCACCATCACCACCCTGTTCCTTGTAACTCTAGAATTTATAAGACAACTAACTCTATAGTGCTCCTCCTGTCTCTGCTGAAGTTAAAGGTATGGGCTAACCCCACGCATTTCATGTATTTTACATTAGCTCTAAGTTTTTTTGACTCTTGGTGGTTTATAAAACCAGATTGAACAGCTGTAACCTTTAATTTATTTACAGTGTTTTAAACCTGTTACCTGCTTTTTTTATTTAATAACTTTATTTATTGGTTGCTTCAGGTTACATCTCCATCATATTGTCCTCTTTTCCCCCTTCCAAGCCCCACCCTCCCATCCTCTATCCCCTAACCCTTCCATCTTGCTCCTCTGGAGTGGAGTGACCCCACATAACAGTCCCTCACCTCAGTTCAGATGTCATATGAGGGCCAAGAGCCTCTTCATACACTAGGGGCCTACAAGGCAGTACCACAGGTGAAAAGTGTCTCATTGCTGGGGAGGGAAAACTAAAAAACAGACCAACAAACAAACAAACCAACAAAAACTCACAACAACAACAAAAAATGAAAGAAAAAAAAGTCTATATCCATGTTCCCTTTGGTGTGTTGGTTGTAGTACAGATATCCTGTATTATATAGCTAAAATCCTACTATAAGTGAATAGATGTCATGTTCATCCTTCTGAGTCTGGGTTAGCTCACTCAGGATGAGCTTCTCTAGTTCCATCCATTTGGCTGCAAATTGCATAGTTTCATTGTTTTTGATACCCGAGTAATATTCCATTGTGTAGATGTACTATAGTTTTTAATTCTTCAGTTGAGGGGCATCTGGGTTGTTTCCAGCTTCTAGCTATTACAAATAAGTCTTCTATGAACATAGATGAGGAGACTTCCTTATGATTCCGTGAGGAGTCATTTGGATGTATACCCAGAAGTGGTATGGCTGGGTCCTGAGGCAAAGCTATTCCAAGATTTCTAAGATATCGCCAGACTGACCTCCATAGTGGTTGCACAAGCCTGCACTCCCATCAGCAATGGAGGAGGGTTCCCTTTCTCCACACCCTCACCAGCATGTGCTGTCATTTGATCTTAGACATTCTGACAGGTGTGAGATGGAATCTCAGAGTCGTCTTGAGTTACATTTCTCTGATGATTAAGGATGTTGAACATTTCTTCAGGTGTCTCTCGGCCATTAGGGATTCCTCCTTTGTGAATTCTCTATTTAGCTCCGTCCCCCATTTTTTGATTGGATTATTTGGTTTCTTGGCATTTAATTTCTTGAGTTCTTTGTAGATTTTGGATATTAGCCCTCTGTCAGATGTGGGGTCGGTGAAGATTTTCTCCCAGTCTGTAGGCTGCCGTTTTGTTCAAATGACAGTGTCTTTTGCCTTACAGAAGCTTTTCAGTTTCATGAGGTCCATTTATTGATTATTGGTCTCAGGTCCTGAGCTGTTGGTATTCTGTTCAGGAAGTTGTCACCTGTGCCAATGAGTTCGAGGGTTTTTCCCACTTTTTCTTCTAGTAGATTTAGGGTGACAGGCCTTATGTTAAGGTCTTTAATCCACTTGGATTTAAGTTTTGTACACGGTGATAAGTATGGGTCTAATTTCATTCTTTTACAAGTGGACATCCAGTTGGACCAGCAGCATTTGTTGAAGATGCTGTCCTTCTTCCATTGTGCCATTTTGGCTTCTTTGTCAAAAATTAGGTGGCCATAAGTGTGTGGGTCTATTTCTGGATCTTCAATTCGATTCCATTGATCTACTGGTCTGTTTCTATACCAATACCATGCTGTTTTTACTACTATTGCTCTGTAGTACAGCTTGAAATCTGGGATGGTGATACCCCCAGATGTTTTTTTATTGTAAAGGATTGATTTAGCTATTCTGGGCTTTTTGTTGTTCCATATGAAGTTGAGAATAGCTCTTTCCAAGTTTATAAAGAATTGTGTTGGTATTTTGATAGGAATTGCATTGAATCTATATATTGCTTTTGGTAGGATAGCCATTTTTATTATGTTGATCTTACCTATCCATGAGCATGGGAGATCTTTCCATCTTCTAAAGACCTCTTCCATTTCTTTCTTCAAGGGCTTGAAGTTCTTGTTGTATAGGTCCTTTACTTGCTTGGTTAGAGTTATCCCCAGGTATTTTATATTGTTTGTGGCTATTGTGAAGGGGGTTGTTTCCCTTATTTCTTTCTCAGCCCATTTGTTTGTTGTATAGAGAAGGGCTTCTGATTTTTTTGAATTAATTTTGTATCCTGCCACCTTGCTGAAGGTGTTTATCATCTGTAAGTGTTCTCTGGTGGAATTTTTGGGGTCGCTTATGTATACTATCATATCGTCTGAAAATAGGGATAATTGGACTTCTTCGTTTCCAATGTTTATCCCTTTGATCTCCTTTAGTTGTCTTATTGCTCTAGCAAGAACTTCAAGTACTATATTGAAGAGATGTGGTGAAAGTGGATATCCTTGTCTTGTCCCTGAGTTTAGAGGAAATTCTTTAAGCTTCTCTCCATTTAATTTGATGTTGGCCACTGGCTTGCTGTATATTGCCTTTATTATTTCTAGGTATTGTCCTTGTATGCCCGTTCTCTCCAGAACTTTTAGCATGAAGGGGTGCTGGATTTTTGTCAAATGCCTTTTCTGCATCTAGCCTGATTATCATGTGGTTTTTTTTCCTTCTTATTGTTTATATGGTGAATTACGTTGATAGACTTTCGTATGTTGAACCATCCCTGCATTCCTGGGATGAAGCCTACTTGATCATGGTGTATGATACTTTTGATGTGTTCTTGAATTCGATTTGCTAGTATTTTATTAAGTATTTTTGCATGTATTTTCATGAGGGAGATTGGTCTGAAGTTCTCTTTCTTTGTTGGGTCTTTGTGCGGTTTAGGAATCAGGGTGACTGGGGCCTCATAGAATGAGTTTGGCAATATTCTTTCAGATTCTATTTGGTGAAAGAGTTTGAAGAGTATTGGTGTTAGCTCCTCTTTGAAGGTCCGGTAGAATTCTGCGCTAAGGCCATCTGGCCCTGGCTTTTTTTGGTTGGGATATTTTTAATGACTGTTTCTATTTCCCTAGGAGTTATAGGGCTGTTTAATCTGTTAATCTGATCTTGATTTAGCTTCGGTAGGTGGAATCTATTGAGAAAATTGTCCATTTCTCTTAAGTTCTCAAATTTGGTGGAGTATAGATTTTTAAAGTAGGATCTAAATATTTTCTGGATTTCCTCAATGTCTGTTGTTATTTCCCCCTTTTCATTTCTGATTTTGTTGATTTGGGTTATTTCCCTCTGCCTTTTAGTTAATTTGGCTAAGGGTCTGTCTATTTTGTTGATTTTCTCAAAGAACCAACTCTTGGTTTCATTGATTCTTTGTATAGTTCTTTTTGTTTCCAAGTTGTTGATTTCAGCCCTAAGTTTGATGATCTCCTGCTTTCTGCTCCTTTTGGGGGTATTTGCTTCTTTTTTTTCCAATTCACCCAGTTTGGCTGTTAATTAGTTAATATGAGCTGTCACAATTTTTTGAAGGCACTTAGTGCTATGAACTTTCCTCGTAGCACAGCTTCCATTGTCTCCCATAGGTTTGGGTATGTTGTTTCTTCATTTTTGTTGGATTTTAAGAAGTCTTTGATTTCCTTCTTTATTTCTTCCCTGACCCAATAGTCATCTAGTAAAGAGTTGTTGTATTTCCATGTGCGTGTGGGCTTTCTGTTGATTCTTTTGCTGTTGAAGTCCAGCTTTAGTCCATGGTGGTCTGATAGGATACAAGGGGTTATTTAAATTTTCTTATATCTGTTGAGGCTATCTTTGTGTCGAACTATATGGTCAATTTTGGAGAAGGTTCCGTGGAGTGCTGAGAAGAATGTGTATTCTTTTGTGTTTGGGTGAAATGTTCTGTAGATATCTGTTAGGTCCATTTGGTTCATGATCTCTGTTAGACTCATCATTTCTCTGTTTGGCTTCTGTCTTGATGATCTGTCCATTGTTGTGAGTGGGGTGTTGAAGTCTCCCACTAGTAAAGTGTTGGGGTCGATGTGTGATTTAAGTTTTAGAAGCGTTTCTTTTACAAATGTAGGTGCTTTTGTATTTGGGGCATAGATATTCAATATTGAGATGGCATCTTGATGGATATTTCCCTTAATGAGTATATAATGCCCTTCTCTGTCTTTTTTTATTAACTTCAATTGGAAGTCCATTTATTTAATCAAAAGTAAGTAACAGACAGCAAGCAGGCCAAATCAACATTTAGAATGCTTAACACCATCCCATCATTTACCTCCTTTTGTCTAATAAAAAGGCTAAATTTTTTAACTCATATAGTAAAAAACAGTAAGAATATGGACAAAACTCTAATGCTTTCTTTATAAAATTGAGAAATAACTCAAGTTTACTACAGGTCCTAACTAATGTGATTAGGAAAAAAAAAATAGAAGAGACAGAGATTGGAGAGATGGAAGTAAAATCTTTTCTTTCCCTGTAAGCAACAAAAGTCAACAATCCTAAGTACCTATGTCAATGCCCTAGCATTACTAAGAATACAAAAGTCACCAGATATAAAATTTCTTTACAAAAGTCAGTACTTAGCTATTTATTAAAATGGAGTTAGAATCGAAATTTTAAAGAAGAACCATTTTGTATAGCAGGAACATATCTTAAGAATTCATACAGTAAGCACTACAAAACATGGGGGAGTGATCTTAAAGAATAAATACATGTAGTGATGATGCGTCATGCCCACCCATGAGTGAGAAGCCCAATATTAGAAAGATGGAGCATTTCCCTAGATTGCGCGGTAGGTTTAAGGTAATCCTATCTAATGAAAGACCTCAATTTGAAAATTGAAACACTAAAACTGTTAGAAGGCAACATAGGCATGTGCCCTCCATGATACAGGTGCAGGAAAAGACTTTCTGAGCTGGACTCCACTTGCCAAGGAATTAAGCCAACAATGGACAACTAAAAAGCTTCTGTACAGCCAAGAAAGCAATCAATCAAATGATGAAGAAACACAACGAGTGGAAGATAATCTTTGTCACAGATACGTCTGACAGATGATTGATATCCAGAAAATGCAAATAACTCAAGAATCAGAGACAAGTAAACAAACCACCCAACTCAGAACATGGTTAGGGATCTGAACAGTGAGCTCTCAATAGAAGAAACAAAAATGGCTAAAAATATTTCAAAAGATGTTCATCGTCCTTTTCAATTAGGGAAATACAAATGAAAATAACTTTGAGATTTCATCTTATCCTAGGCAAAACAGCCAAGATTAATAAAACAACAAATGCTAGAGGGATGAGAAGAAAGGAATCCTCATTCACTGCTGGAGAGAATGCAAATTTGTGCTGAAAATCAGTGTGGAGAAGCCTTAAAAAATAAATATAAATCCATCATATAATCCACCTATACCACACCTTGGCACATGTCCCAAAGGCTTTGACATTCTATTCCATAGACTCTTGCTCTGCAATCTTTGCAGCTGCCCTATTTATGGCAGCCAGGAAATGAAAACAACATAAATGTCCTTCAACAGATGAAGCAATCATGAAAATGTGGTACAAATACCACAATGAAATACTATTCATCTCTATAGAAAAATGAAGAAAAATTTCAGGCAAATGGATGAACCTAGAAAAGCTCATATTTGAGTGAAGTAACTTGGTCTAGAAAGACAAACACTGCGTATTCTCTCTCATGTTCCAAATCCTCAGATGTGAGCATATGACATGGAGTAGCCATAGGAAACAGAATAGTATAAAGGGACCCGGGGAGAGAGAAGGAAGCAGCAGGATATAGGTGATGTAAAATGGAGAACAGAATAATAGGGAGGTAGGGGTATCCAACTAGGGAGGAGGGAGGAAAGGAGGTAGGTCAATAGAGGAGGAGGAGGGGCAATAACATCAGTGTTGTTTGATACAGCCTCAAGGAATCATATTATTTTATATTTACCTACAATTATGTATAATACATATAACACTACACACACACACACACATACACACACACACACACACACACACACACACACACACACACACCACACCTACCTGTCTTAAAGGAAGTTAATCCATTTGGGCTGACAATTCTCTTCATGAGAACCATAAACTAATAGAATCTCCATTACCAGCTACAAGAAATTGCCTTTTGAAGGGTTGGTCAGGGTAGACCGCATGATTCCTAAAAGAGTATAGCTTACTAATGTGGTTGTCTCTCAGTGGTTGAAGGTTAACTGTTGGCCCTGTTACTGAAGACGCTATACACTTAGAATATATTACTCAGATAACTAAAGCTGCATCTGACCTGAAAGCCTTTTCTTACAGTCTAGCTTCTATAGTTACAGAAAATACCATGCAAGCTGCCAAGAGAGGGAAGCATTAAACAGTCCTACCCACAAGCAACACCTGTGACCTGTGACAATACCAGTATGGCAAGATATTCATAAAGTTACAAGAAAAATGGCAGTCATATTTCAGTGGCAGCCGAAAGCTCTCTAATTAGACTTAAGGCCCACTCAATCAGAAGGGAATCATGACTGGTATTGAAAACCTAGTCAGCATCCCAGAGTTATTAAGGTTGTCTACCATAGAAAAGAATGACTTTGCTAGACAAATTCCTTATTACATTCTAAATATTTTATTGTTTTTTGTTGTTTGTTTTTTAAGACAGGGTTTCTCTGTATAGCCTTGGCTGTCTTGGACTTGCTTTGTAGACTAGGCTGACCTCGAACTCACAGAACTCAAACTCACCTGCCTCTGCCTTCAGAGTACTGGGATTAAAGGCATGTGCCACCATGCCCAGCTTACATTCTAAATCTTATACTCCTGCCTACAGATAATTAGACCTACCATCCCTCATCAAAGGAGCTTCCCTTACAGGACACTGAGACCATCACAGAAAACTACAACTACAAGCCCCAACAGATTCATTCACATCAGGACTTCTTCATCTGTTGCTCAGGGAACATGGTGGAAGAGGGGACAGAAGGAATGTAAGAGGAAGTCTGCTGTGTAATAGTCTTTCCTGGAAATGGCTGCACAAACAAGACCACAACAATGGCAATACCAACAAACATGGTAACATGGAAGAGGAAACATTTGTGGGATACCACCCCTAGACAAAGAACTACAGACAGCTATTGACTGCTAGGAGGAGGAGAATTAGCTTCTCCTAAGGATGAGGTCTGTTTTTTCCATGTCCAATGCAGAGCGGTCATCCCTCAGACCATAGAGACAAACAACAAAAACAGACTTGGTAGAATGTGTGTGTGTGGGGGGGTGTGTGGGTGTGGGTGTGTATAAATACATATGTATGTAACAAATATGATCAAGGAAAAATAAGCTGCCAACTTGAGAATGTGGGACATTTGGAGGGGTTCCAAGGGGAGTAGCTGAGAGGGACTGGAGGGGGGAAAAGGAAGGGAAGTGGTGTAATTCTACTTTAATTAAAAACATTTAAAATAAATATAATCCCACTTAAAATCATGACAATTGTTTCAGTACGATCTTAAGAGTTTATTCAAACATCACTGTTGGAAAGTGTAGAAATGCTCAGAACATCAAAAATAATTGTCAAAAGGAAAATGAAAGGAGGGATGTCAACACTCTAGAGGGCAGTACTAGTAAAGACAGTTGGAAAATTACAAAGGACAGATATTAGAACAATGGAACCAAGTAGAAATTCCAGAAATGGACACAAACGTAAATGATAATTTGATTTTTGTTTTTTTTTTTTGGTTTTTCGAGACAGGGTTTCTCTGTGTAACAGCCCTGGCTGTCCTGGACTCGCTTTGTAGACCAGGCTAGCCTCGAACTCACAGAGATCTGCCTGCCTCTGCCTCCCAAGTGCTGGGATTAAAGGCGTGCGCCACCACCGCCCGACTGATAATTTGATTTTTAAGGGAAGCTCTAAGATAATTTAATGTGAATTAATCACCTTCCAACAAATAGTTCTGGAGCAATTGTTTATTCACACATAAAAGGGAACCTCAACTTTTTCTTCATAGCATACATAAAGCTTGAGTCAACATGGATCACATAACCAAACCTAAACTCAAAAAGTATAGAGCTTTTAGAAAGTATGGGAAAGCGTTTTGTGGTTTTGTTAGGAAAAGATTTATTTTAGATAAGACATTAAAATCATGAGCTATAAAGTACAAAATTGATCTGAACTTCATGAGAGTGAAAATATATGGAGAAAAAACACAGCAGAGACAGGAACAGGGGATGTTAGAGAGAGGATTATGGCCATAAACAGTGTGGTCTGGGAAAGGCTCAGGGACAATGTGTAATTTACATAGACTTAATGGAGATAGATGAGTGAGTCAGCTTACTGATGTTTGGAGGAGCCATGGTCCAGGAAATGGAAATGCTGTATTTATCTTTAAAACCTAAGGTAAAGCACTTCTGCATAGTTTCAAATTCTTCTCAATGAGCCCAATGTGGGCAGGACAGGGTAAGAAGTATGGGAGTGGGGACTGGTGACAAGGCTCAGCGGATTAAAGACCTGCTACACAAACAGGGGACCTAAGTTCAGATCTCTAACACTGACTAGTAAATATAAATAAATAGATGGATGGGTGGATAAACAAACAAGCCTGGATGTAGTGGTGCACAATTATAATCCCAATCTGGGCAGGGATGGGTGGAGACAGGAAGTTTTTGTGTTTCACTGACCAAATAGTCTAGCAGAAACAATGAGCTCCATGTTCAGTGAGAGACCCTGACTCAAAAAGTGAAGTGTAGAGAAACTGAGGGAGCCATCCATCTCTGACCTCTACACATGTACACACACACACACACACACACACACAGGAGAGGGAATTCAGGGTGACTTTGAGATGTGAAAGGAGCTAAGGTGTGAGTGGCTAACCAGTAAGTTCTTTTGTCCACTGTGCTGCGCTGATCCTCAAAGACATGTTCTTGTTAAAGGTGTGAGTGGGGTGAGCACAGATAAAGGTATCCAGAGCAAAGTCAGAGGGGTGGTGGCTCAGGCTCACTCAAGTGAGCCATGATTGGAGACTTCCAATATAAGTAGGGAGATGTGGTCAGATGGTGGGTATATCCTGAGGCTAATAACTAGCTGAGTTCATTTCGGGGTTTTCAATTCGATTCCATTGATCAACTGATTTGTTTCTATACCAGTACCATTTTATTACTATTGCTCTGTAGTACAGCTTGAAATCTGGGATGGTGTTACCCCCAGATGTTTTTTTGTACAGGGGTGATTTAGCTATTCTGGGGTTTTTTGTTATTCCATATGAAGTTAAGAATTGTTTTTTCCAGGTCTGTAAAGAATTGTGTTGGTATTTTGATGGGAATTACATTGAATCTGTATATTGTTTTTGGCAGGATGGCCATTTTTATTATGTTGATTTTACCTATTCATGATCATGGGAGATCTTTCCATCTTCTGATGTCCTCTTCAATTTCTTTCTTCAAGGACTTGAAGTTCTTGTCATAGAAGTCTTTCACTTGCTTGGTTAGAGTTACTCCCAGGTATTTTAAATTGTGTGTGGCAATTGTGAAGGGTGTTGTTTCCCTAATTTCTTTCTCAGCCCATTTATTTTTTTGTATAAAGAAGGGCTTCCGATTTTTTTGAATTAATTTTGTATCCAGCCACCTTGCTGAAGGTGTTTATTAGTTGTAGTAGTTCTCTGGTGGAATTTTTGGGGTCACTTATGTATACTATCATATAATCTGCAAATAGGGATAAGCCAAAACTGTACAACAGAAAAAGGACAGCATCTTCAACAAATGGTGCTGGTCTAACTGGATGTCAACATGTAAAAGAATGAAATTAGACCCATACTTTTATCACCTTTCACAAAACTTAAATCCAAGTGATCAAAGACCTTAACATAAAATCAGACATGCTAAGTCTAATAGAAGGGGGGGGGGGAATTGTCTAACTCATTGGCACAGGTGACAATTCCTGAACAGAATACCAATAGCTCAGGCTCTGAGACCAACAACCAATAAATAGGACCTCATGAAACTGAAAAGTTTCTGTAAGGCAAAGGACACTGTCATTAGAACAAAACGGCAATCTACAGATTGAGAAAAGATCTTTACCAACTCCACATCTGACAGAGGGCTAATATCAAAAATTTATAAAGAACTCAAGAAATTAAACACCAAGAAACCAAATAACCCAATCAAAAAAAATGGGAAACAGAGCAAAACTGAGAATTCACAAAGGAGGAACCTCTAATGGCCCAGAGACACTTGAAGAAATGCTCACCATCCTTAATCATCAGAGAAATGCAACTCAAGATGGCTCTGAGATTCCATCTCACAACTGCCAGAATGTCTAAGGTCAAAAACTCAAATGACAGCACATGTTGGTGAGGTTGTGGAGAAAGGGGAACTCTCCTCCATTGCTGGTGGGAGTACAAGCTTGTACAACCACTATGGAAATCAGTCTGGTGAAATCTTAGAAAACTTGGAATAGCTCTCCCTCAAGATCCAGCCATATTACTTCTGGGTATACATCCAAATGATTCCTCACCAAACCACAAGGACATTTCCTCATCTATATTCATAGCAGCCTTATTTGTAATAGCTAGAAACTGGAAACAACCCAGATGTTCCTCAACTGATGAATGGATTAAAAAAAAAAAACAAAAAACAAAACAAAACAAAAAAACCTGTGGTACATCTACACAATGGTATACTACTCAGCTATCAGAAACAATGAAATCCTACAATTTTGCAGCCAAATGGATGGAACTAGAAAAGGTCATCCTGAGTGAGGTAACCCAGACTCAGAAAGATGCACATGGCATCTATTCACTTATAGTCAGATTTTAGCCATATAGTTCAGAATAACTATACTAACACCAATGTGCCTAAAGGGACAGGAACATAGACTTTGTTACCTATTAATGAGACACTTTGCTCTAGTGGTGCTGCCATGTAGGCCCCCAGTATATGAGGAAGCACTTAGCCCTCATAGGTCTGCTGAACTGTGGTGGGGGACTGATATGTAGGGACACCCCACTCTGGAAAAGTAGGATAGAAGGGAGAAGGGGTAGAGGATGGAAGGGTGGGGCCGGGAGGAGTGGAGGGTGGGCATTGTGATAGAGATGTAACTTGAAATAATAAATAAACATTAAAAAAATAACTAGCAGAGCTTCCAGCTCATTTGGAGGCAGGGATGAGTGAAAGATAAAACTGAACAACAGGAAGAATGGAACTGCCATTCTCCGAGACAGAGAAGGGATGTGTGAGGACAGATCAGGAGCTCCAGTTGGGAGGTAAATGTCTGTGATGTGTTTAGACTTTCAAGACAGATGTCAAGGAGGCCATTGGATCTATGAGTCTGAAGTTCAGGGCCGAATCTGTGCTGGAGACATACATTTCCAAGTAGTCAGCGCTTTCTGGGATTCAAAGTCATAATTCAGGATGAGATCACCCAGGCAATAAGTAGAGATGGAGAGAAGATAAAGTCTTGAGCCTTCTTGGACTTACAGCTGAAGGGTCATTTCAGTATACTGTTGCCGTGCAAATTTTGACCCCTGTTTTGACTTCTGTCAGCTAAAGGTAACATCATATGACAGACTATCAGCATTTCCTCTAAACTCTCACTGGTCTGTGTGCAGAAATGTGGCTTTGTCTTCTGCCTTCCCTCTGCCATCTCTTCCATTCTTCAGACCTCTTCCACAGCTGGCAAGGGCATGCAAGTTTTGGCAGTGTGCCTGCAGCAAAGACACAAAGGCAGGTTGCGAATTTTGCAGACTCTGGGGTTGCTATGAGCACCTGCACTGAGGTGGTTGAGGAAATGTAGATAAAGCTTAGCAGGAGAAATGAAAGCCCTTGGATAAATAGTGAGAGCCTGTGCGGATCATCCAACTATTGTTGTCAACAGTCACTCTGAGATGCTATGAGAAGACACGTGGCAGCCCTCAGGACATGGAAGCTATGGTCAAGAACTGGTTTCCATAGTGGACTCCAAGATCAGACACAGCTAGGTGACCTTGTCCAAAACCCAGGAGACCCTCTTCTCTTCTAACTAGCATACAAAGCCCTGTGGTGCTGAAGTGAATCTATTTCTCAAATTGTCTCAGACTTTGTCAGTTTCTTTCTTTTACATTTATGCAGTCACCAATTTCTTTTCTTTCTTTCTTTCTTTCTTTCTTTCTTTCTTTCTTTCTTTCTTTCTTTCTTTTTTTTTTTTTTTTTTGGTCAACATTTATTTACTTCTTCAAGTTACATCTCAATCACAGTCCTCTCCCTTCTCCCCCTCCTGGTCCCACCCTCCTATCCCTTTCCCCCTTCCCTCCTATCTTCTTTTTTTTTAGTTTAAGGTGTATCTTCCCCCCCTCAACAGCTCCCCCTTTTAGTCCAATAAAAGACACTTTTTCTTGTAACAATAAATACAATACAAAACAATAAGTACTATTAGGCAACAATGTCCAATCCATACGTGTTCGGTAGCTGATAATAACATTCTGTTATTGGCCAGTCGTTGTGGCACACACCTTTAATCCCAACACTGGAGGTAGAGGCAGGCGGATCTCTGTGAGCTCAAGGCCAGCCTGGTCTACAAAGTGAGTCCAAGACAGCCAGAGCTGTTACACAGAGAAACCCTGTCTCAAAAAAAAAAATCTATTATTTATCTATCTTGATGAGTTTAAAGTCCTAAGCCTAACTCAGTTTCCATCCTAACTTACATTGCCAACTTAAAGACATCTTCTTAGACCTACAACATACAGAAGAATGTGAATAAACCCATATTATCACCCTGCACAAAACTTAAGTCCAAGTGGATCAAAGACCTCAACATAAATCTGGACACACTAAATTTAATAAAAGAGAAAGTGGGGAAAAGCCTGGAGCTCATTGGCATGGGTGGCAACTTCCTGAACAGACCATCAACAGCTCAGGCTCTAAGACCAACAATCAATAAATGGGACCTTATGAAATTGAAAAGCTTCTGTAAGGCAAAGGAAACTATCATTAGAGCAAAATGGGAGCCTACAGATTGGGAAAAGGTCTTCACCAATCCCACATCTAACAGGGGGCTAATATCCAAAATATATAAAGAACTCAAGAAATTAAACACCAACAAATCAAATAACCCAATCAAAAAATGGTGCACAGAGCTAAACTGAGAATTCACAAGAGTCTCTAAAGGCCGAGAGGCACTTGAAATGTTTAACATCTTTGATCATCAGGGAAATGCAACTCAAGATGACTCTGAGATTCCATCTCACACCTGTCAGAATGGTGAAGATCAAAAACTTTGTCAGTGTCTAA
The DNA here is from genome assembly GCA_907164525.1 of Lophiomys imhausi. Taxonomy (NCBI): domain Eukaryota; kingdom Metazoa; phylum Chordata; class Mammalia; order Rodentia; family Muridae; genus Lophiomys; species Lophiomys imhausi. The sequence goes on along the minus strand of CAJQZJ010032395.1, from coordinate 7,439,828 downwards.
TGACCCACTATTTCACATTTTATGAAATCAAATGCATAGATATTAAACATTTCTTCCCTTGTTCTTATACTTTAAAAGACTTTTTACTCTTTAAAACTAATTTTTTAATTTAAATGTTTATTGTCTTGAGAATTTCTTACTGTGTTTACATCATTGCCTCCCTTCTTCTCATGTACCCTACAGCTCTTTCTCAAGTTCCTGACCTCTTCTTTCACTACCTCTAATACTGAATCCATTTAGTATCACCCATACAGATATGTAATTAGGATTGACCATTTGGATTAGATTACCTACCGGGGCACATCCCAGGGGAAAACTTATTCCCTATTGGCAGCCACTACTTGCCTTTGGCTCTTTAGGGCTGAGACCTTGTGGAATTTCTTTTACCATCCTTGTGGGCTGTTGTCATTGTGGAGGTTTTGTTTAGTCAACTACACTGTTGAGATATCATTGGTACAGCTTCTCTGTGATTTCCAGGAGACACAATTTCACAGGTGGTATCATGGTCCTCTGGCTCTTATAGTCCTCCTGATGTTCCCTGAGCCTTCGGTGTAGGGTTGTGCTGTAGTTGTATCAGCTAGCATTGGGCACCTCATGATCACTTGTTCTTAGAGTTCTGTCATGGTCTCTTATCAGCTCTCTTATAAGCTACACTTATATCTGAGTATAAAAGTAAGTGTACAAAATATAGCTAGAAACTACACAGGTTTAGGAAAGTGGAAGAAGTAGGTTCTCCTCTATGGTATGTGATCTCTCTATCCATGGGTTCTTGGTTAGATTTATAGTACTAAGCACACATTTCCTCCGATTGAGCAAGCCTTTAAGTCCAATTAGGTGACTGTTGATTACCCCCTAGGATTAGTGTAGCAAAGGCAGACTTGGATATATATATCTTGATGTTCTGGTCATTGTGGTTCATAGGCATCACAATTGGGTAGTGTTGGTCATTACTTTTCTGCTACCGCAGCTTGCATAGCACCCTTGGGTACTATAAGAGCCAGTATCCAGAGAGTCTAGGCCAACTCCAGTTTGAAACCCCAAAGTCCTGTGTCCAAAGTGCATGGCAACTTCACCAAGCATCATAGATCAAGTATACTTTTGTTTTGTTTTTGAGACAGGGTTTCTCTGTGTAGCCCTGGCTGCCCTGGACTCACTTTGTAGACCAGGCTGGCCTTGAACTCACAGAGATCTGCCTGCCTCTACCTCCTGAGTGCTGGGATTAAAGGTGTGTGCCTTTAATTTTTAGGTGGACTTCTGTACTCTATTAATAAAATTTCGCAGGGAAGTCGACAGCCTAGCTCTGGCAAGACAGGGTAGGTTAGTCCTTCATAATCCCTGCTCTACAATAAATGTCTGTCAGAGAAACAGGACCAAAAGGCTGAAGACCGATGCTGGAATGTATGGAGAGAAAATGGGAACTGTCCAGGTAGTCACTGGTTTGTCATTTCTTAGTATTGGAAGCTGCAGACCCTGCACTTCCTATACAATCAGATATATTTATCCTTCTCAGCTCTCTGAGGTGGTTGAAGAATAGACAGCTTGAGTCTCATAGCTAAATTTCGAGTTGTTTAGGAATCAAGAGGGTGTTCTAGATCTAAGAAGATGGTTATAATAGTGATGCAAGTTAGTATGAAAACTAAGTCAGTTATAGAACTTTAAACTCATGGAGATGGTTAGAAGGTAGAAGGTTAAAGTCAGGGGCCAAATATGTATGAACTGGACATTGGGAAGGTATACTGGGCCATTTAACTCTCATAAATGTGGCATATTTAATTCTGCTGTTTTGTATAGAATTTACTGTTATAAGAGAAAGAACCATTTGTTGGATTGAAAAGGGAAGCTGTTGGGGGGGAAGAGGGTGGAAGGGTGGGACAGGAAGGGGGAATAGGGAAGGGTTTGCGACTGAGATGTAACTTGAAAAAAAAATAAAGTACTTATAAAAAAAATAAAATAAAGTTTCATTGTTGCTCTTGGCATTAACGCTTTTTAATGGTGACTCTCCAACTGACTGTTGAGACAAGCTTTGTGTAATATCTTTATTGGTTGAAGTCTTCTCCCTAAATCAGACTCCTCTACCCCACATGTTCTCCTACTTATGGACCGACACACTGATGATCAACACCTTTTCCTTGGATGTTTCTAAGAGTGACAGTTGACAAGTTAATGCTATTGTCTAGGTGACACATTCACACACACACACACACACACACACACACACACACACACACACATGTTCTACGAAAGGGCCACTGTTGCAGTTTACTGACTTTTCTATTACTTTAGTTTCTTATTCTCTCCTAAGATACTCACAGTTCCAAGGGGCTGCTGTGAGGGCTTCTGGTTCTCTTGATGGCATTCTTCGTGTTTCTGGCTCCTGAGAAATCCATTCTGCTTGAGGTGATCAACTTTTGGGAACTCTTTTGAATGGAGTCTGTCCCCTCCCCTTCTAAAAGGCCATGGTGCCATAGCAGCGTGTAGAATTCTGGATCCACTCCTATGGCTCAGCTCTATGGCTCATCTCTAGTCTGAAGGCCATAGATGCCATGTTCTTCCATGCCTGACTTAGTGTGCCTCCCACAAAAATTTTATCCATCCATATGGGTCTTACTACCCTCATCTATCAAATGAAAACAAGGAACCACACTGCCCTAAGATCACTCCCGGTTCAAATAATCTACTACTTGCTGATAACATTGTCCAGCACTTCATACTGCCCTTCAGAGAAGGTGAAGTAAAGTGAGAGTGGATACTGCCAGAAAAGAAATGGATTAACCTAAAAATATTGCTAGAACATTGCTGGACTCTCGATCCAAGAAAGAATTATGGCCCCGATACCTTAAAGATGCTCACTGTTCAAATGAGCTTTTTTCATAGGCATCTAGGATGGCACTGATTAAGAACAGCCTTAGAAAACAGTCACTGAAAACATTTTCTGTGATCAGTGGCTTGTTTAAGGAGTCTTAGTCAGAAGACTGGATGAGGCTTTGATGAGGCTGGATTAGCTGAGGCCGTGTGTCAGTATCCACGTATCTGTACGCACCTGTTGCCTATGTGGTTCTGGTAGACATTGAGATGGGAGGAAAATTGCATCCAAAAGCCTCCAGATCACTCCTGTGTTCTCTAGGGTCATGCGCTGTGGCCCCAGTGTCCTGGTGTCTTCTCTGTGGGAAATGCCAGCATCGGGCAATTCATGCTCACACCCTAGAACATATGAAATTTTTGCTCGTGCTCCAGAACATATGCAATTCATGCTCACACTCTAGAGCATACGCTTGTAGGCTCTTCATGTGGATTCTGCTTTTGTCCTGTTACCTGCCTTTTAAGGTATTCCTACTTCCATTTGACAACTATAATCCATGTTCTGAGTTGCTTTGGAAAGAAAATCTAGAAGATAATGCAAGGGCTTGTCTGATGTTTCCACAAGAAACCTTTGACCTTCCCTCCAAACAATATAAAGCAGAATGCTTAATTCAAGTAATGTCTCAAGGTCGAAAGGGTGGACCAGGTACTCACTTCAACACTGCTTCGACTGTGACTGTAACCCTTAATCCAGCCACAACTGCCTTACCCATAAGTTCAATCACAAAACCCCCAAGCGAAGATGACAGAATTAATGGAGTGGGTGTGGCTACATAAGCGTCTGTGTAAGCAAATCAAAGCAAAACTTTCAACTTTAAAGGAGATCTGTTAATTGTAAAAAAGCAGAATCAGTATGGAAGCTTCCTTTAGAGCAGTGGGATTTTATTCTCCACAACCTGCCTTCAGAATTAATTCAGTACTGTAGCCCAGACTCAAAATACAGTCCTCAGAGGGGGCTCACATGGAACTGTAGGGTCCCAGCTTTTTCATTCTTTGTCTCAGGTACATTGCCAGCAAGGTACCCTCTACAATTTTGGATTTTAATGCCTATCATTTCTCTAGCTCTTATTTTTTTTAAGAAAAAAGTAATACATATTCCAAACCCACAATGAATAGAAAGAGTTTACCTCAGTATCTCAAGTGAGTTTCTACAGTTCTAATCATTGTGCCATTTTATTCAGAAGGTTGTAATTGCTTGGTGTCTTGACTTGAGCTTCACATTGGAAATTACTTTAAAACAAACGATCAGATTTGCCTGGACCTCCCAGTGCAAAGGCCCAAGAAACAAAGGTTACCAGTACACAGAAGCAGTAAAAACAAAACTCAACTCTCTCCAGCCTTCCCTAGACCAACTCTGAAAAGGAGACATGAAAAGAGGCTTTTGATGAACAACTGGGGACCCGACCAAGAGGCCCAATTTCATTTTCAACAAGTCATCAAATGCTGTATGAGTCAATTACATAAACACTGGAATTTCCCAACATCTGATTTCAATAGCAGAAGAGCAGCTCATGTTCACAATGGAGATTTCTCAATAGGCAATGCTGTTTTCCAGGTAATTAAAACTGTTTGTATAGGAGGTAGATTTATCTTCTAAAACCATTTTAGCACGAGTGCCCTCCCGAGTGGTATCAGTTGACACACTGCATAATCCAGAACAGACTAATTGCTGCGTGATTTCTAATTTTTCTGCAGCCATGTAAATGAGCTGAAGCCTGCACAGGTGGAGCCCATTAGAGTGAATGATTTCTCTCTCATGTTGTTATCTTCATTTGCCGTTGTCTTATCAACTCGGAGTAGGAAATCCGCTGTCATGAAAGCAGGAGAGGGAACAATGTCTGGCTGGAAACTCTTGTTTCATTATTTTTAAATTCATATGGCCTTACCTGCTTAATGTGATTTTCTGATTAGCATGCTAGGCAGCCAGTAATGGAGTTTTATTCAAATAAGGAGGCAGGGCTTTAATTTAATCTAAAAAAAAAAAAATCATCTCCATTTCTTATCAGGGAACAAGGATCCATGATTCAATAATACATGAATTTAATAACACACACTGGCAGAGCTCACAGGTACAAAGCAGCAATACCAAAGTGGGTTAGTAAGCTCTGTATGTGGCCATCTGAAACTCCAAATCTGGTTTATCCACATCCCCTCCCTACAGCTCTTCCATTCTTTCCTCTCAATAAAGGAGTTATGCCATTTGCCATATTCCTCCGATGCTGCCAAAAGCCCAAATCGCAGGACGCATCTTCACTTTACGAGCGTGTTTAATAGCTGTTAAGCTGCTGGACTTTAGCCTTTGCAAGAATTCTCAAATTGGACTCCAGGGAGATTTGAAAGGATTGGGAGGGAGCAAATGGAGAAAGCAAAGGAAGGAACTGCAGTCCCTACCACTAATTGCCTTTCCACCGAGGTGTCTGTCTACCGCCTCATTTCAGAATGAGCCAAGAGTCTATGGTGGATTTGCAATGTGCAGGGCCACGGAATCTTTTTATAACTCTATTGGTGCTCGTGCACACGGATACCTGAACCTGGCACTCCTGCGATGTTCAGCATTCAGCATTCTTTCTTTATTATTTGTGGAATTCTTTTTTTTTGCCAATGGCTACCCAGTCGATGGTTCGTTAGTTGTGGTCTCTTAAGAGTAAAATGTGTGAAGAATTTCAAGAGCACAGATAAGTTTTCTGAGGGATTTGACCTCCCCCCCGCCACTGGAAAGCCGAGTGAATAAGACATACATTGCTTTACATCATTCTCGTATTTGTTTTTCCTCTTATTTAATTTAGAAAATTAGATAAAGCTGATCCATTTCATCTTTCATCTAAACATAAGGGGTTATGCTTTTATTTTGGTTTTTTTTTTTGAAAAGCAAATCTGGAGGGGCTAGAGAGATGGCTCAGCAATTAAGAAAACTTGATGCTCTTGCGAAGGACTAGAGTTCAATTTCAGAACCGATGTTGGGAGATTTTACAGCCGATTGTAAGCCTAGCAGGATCACCCAATCAATGCCTCTGGCCTGAGGAGGTAGAAGGGTGGGAGGGTGGGAGTGGGAGGGTTGGTGGCAGATTGGATCTGCACACATGCACATATATCCATGTATGGACATATACTTTAAAATAATAAAAATAAATAATTAAAATGAATTTAAATGTTTGTTTAGGGGAGATTAAATTGTGCAAATGGAGTCTTGTTAGCACAATTGCATAAGCAAATGCACCGTGCTTATAATAATGATTAATCAAAATTTGGGAGGGTTTATTTATCTATTTTTTTGTATAATACAAAATATTCCTTAATAAGTACAAATGGGAACTGTCGGGGAACCCTCATGAAACTTACCTAGCTGACTTTCATGAGCTCATGAAACCAATGTATAGTGTGCACCATAATGACATGTATTAGTTCCATTCAGCTTGTTTCTGGTAAATCAACTCTGGTACCAAGGAACTTTTACTTTCCAGTCAATCATGCAGCCAGCAGCTGATCTGGCTTCTCCATTTGTGGTGTGTCTCCTGTGGCCTGGAGACTGAATACATTGGGCAGAGAAAGGCCCAGGCAAAGTAATTCTTGCCCTTCCTAAAATATAGTTCATTTTTCTTTAGAGTTTATTGGTCTGTGAACCTGTGTTTGAAGGGAAATTATTGTATGTTTACATTTATGTCTGTAATTTATAACCCAAAAACCTTTCAGGTGAATTATAATAAACATTCCCACATGTATAAGCACATACAATGGCAGGAAGATAATAAAAAGGAACCAATGAAGGCAAAAATTATACTATGATTATGCCATTAAAACATGACATTGATAATTATAACTAAACTTGAAGGATTCTGAAAGTTGAACATATTTCCATGTAAATATTTAATGAAACACAGTTCAAAGTATAGGTTTTTTTCTCTCTCTCTCATTCATGTATTTGGCCCATTTCTCTAGCATGGGTGAGGTAGAGAGGAGGGTGTTGGGGTGACCACAGAGGTGAGCTCAACCTTTTGATATTGTGATGTGATGTTGTCATTTATAAAATTCATGTAGTAATTAAGACACACACACACACACACACACACACACACACACACACACACACATACATAGACCTCAATGTTTTAAGTTTACTATTTTGTGTTGGGATATATCCATAACTACTAAGGGGCCCATGGGGCCCATGAGTTGCAGGCCGGATGCACAGGTGGCATGCATAAACCAACTCTAATCTCTAATGGCATTTTCAGTGAGAATCTTATAGAAAGTTATAGAAAAAAAAATTCACCCTCAAAAGAATGTTTCTGCTTGCATTACCCCCACCTAAGAAGATGGTATCCTGAGAAATTTTTCCCAGGGGTCAAATGCATTAGCCTGCACCTTCCTGGAGCAGGAATCCAGAGTCCCGAGCTTCAAAAATGTGCCTTGGGGGTGGTTGCTGACATTATGGTGTTTTTCTTTATATTTAATGTTAATCCAGCTCAGTATCACTAGCAAATCCTCTTGAAATATGTACATAGAAGGCCAAGCCAGTATTTTGACATTTCTGGCTGGGAACTATGCCATTAACACCTTCAATTAATCTCTATGCAAGGTCATTTGGCAGCCCAGATACAAGACCATATGTTAATATGTTATTAGTTCTCCTGTAGAGGGGATGTTTGGCCATTCACAACTAGAAACAGATGCCCACCAATAGGATCAGAAGGGAACAGTTGCCTTAGTTACAGCATCTCACATCTCACCTGTAACAGAGATGGGACTTCCTATCTAATCATCGAGCTGGGATTTTCACAATTTTAGGTGTTTATGAAGCCCATTCCTACCAGACATGAGAGACAGAAGAGAGAGGAAAGAATAGAGACTCATAAAGGAAACCAATTTCATCACAAATTCACATCTTAGAAAACTGCCTAATATAGTTCCCAGAACATCAGAAAAACAAAAACCAACACAACAGTCTAGGTTTTCCACAGAACCAAATTGTAAAGCACCTTCTGTAACATTCTGTGTCTAGGTTGGGGGTCATGGAAAGTCCACCTAACTAACTTCTCTGCTCTCCATTTCTTTATGCCTAAAACTTGTAAGGACAAGGCTATAGGGTCCCAGGTTTAAGTGAGGGTATTATCAAATGAGATAATGCATGGAAAATATATCTTTAAAGCTATCCACCTCAAAACCCCTAAAACCAAAGCCAAAACAAAACAAAGCAAAAAAACCCTCACTCTTTAAATTTAGGTGTGCCTTATCTATCTATCTATCTATCTATCTATCTATCTATCTATCTATCTATCTATCTATCTGTCTGTCTGTCTGTCTGTTTGTCTGTCTGTCTGTCTGTCTGTTTGTTTGTTTGTTTGTTTATTTATTTGGTTTTTCAAGACAGGGTTTCTCTGTGTAGCCCTGGCTGTCCTGGACTCACTTTGTAGACCAGGCTGGCCTTGAACTCACAGAGATGCCCCTTCCTCTACCTCCAGAGTGCTGGGATTAAAGGCATGCACCACCACGCCCAGCAATTACAGACAGCTGTGAACTGCCATGTGGGTGCTAGGATTTGAACCCTGATCCTTTGGAAGAACAGCCAGTGCTCTTAACAACTCAACTATCTCTCCAGCCCAGCTTTACTTTTTATAATTGAAAAAAATTATATAGATTCTTGGAAATAGTGAAATAGCTGAGTGCATCCCATTTACAATAGCTAGAACTATTTTGCCAAATCCTTTATGGCAATGTATTGTGATAAAAGTCTCTTGATTATATAGTTATAACCCATTTGTCTAGAAGAACCACTACTGGAATTGTTTCTAATGTAAAACTGAGTTCTTTCTTATGTTACTCAAGGGTGTGGAATGAGAACCAGTCCCAGATGAAGTAAGTACCCAGAGTCTCCATGAGAGGGAAACTGGTTTTCCTTGCCATCACCTGATGCTCAATTTTACTGAAAGAGCCTGCTGTACTGTTTTTGGGCCCTTGGGGACTGACTTTCAAATATCAGTGAGGGTACATCAAAAAGCACCTGGAGCAACCCCTTCAGATTATATCTATGTCCAGCAGGTCTGGAGTGCCCCAAAAATCCCAGTTCCTAGCAAGCTTCTAAGATGATGGACTTAATTATTCAGGAGGCCATGCTTCTCATGCAGTGGTTTCCAGAGTTCCTAATGCTGTGACCCTTTAACACAGTCCCTCATGTTGTGCTGACCCCCAACCATAAAATTACTTCATTGCTACTTCCTAGCTGTTATTGTGCTACTGTTATGAACAATAATGTAAATATCTGTTTTGCAGGATTTCTAATAATATGCCACCTCTGTGAAAGGGCTGTTTGACCCCCCAAAATGGGTTAAAACTCATAGTTTGAAAATTGCTGTTGTAGACAGTTATTTTGAAACACATCTGAAGAGACCAAAAATTCCTAACATCTATCTTAATAATAAATATTTGAGGATATAGAAAGATAATTACTACTACACATTGGATACATTTAGCATATTATTGTACTGGACCATAGGACCATGTACAAGTATTATGTATCAGTTAAAACAAACAAACAATTAGATAGAACTTCTTGTGATCCCCTCCTACTGGGTGAGAATGAGGCTAGCTAGTTGTGTTTTTCAGGTCTTTCTGGTTCTACAGTTTCAGAATTATCTCAGGGTTCTCCCCTGTCTCCATGATGTCAAACACAACTTCACTTTTACAAATTGTGTTAATTGCTCTCCAGCCCAAGACTTTATTTCATAACACTTGCTCTGGGCCTATCCCAAAATAAGGGGAAAAAAATAAGCTGTTAAACAGGATTTGTAGGATTTTGTTCCGACTCTAATATTCTACAAATGCGTTGTTACTCAGTAGCCCAAAGAGCCTTGATTCTCTTGTTGTTCTGGCATTAAATACTGCAGACATGTCGAAACCCACACATTTACTCCAGTTTAAGAGTGACTCAAGAGTACAAAAATAAAAAGGTTTTAGAATCTTGAGTGACCCTATTCTCAACATCAGGTGTCATTCCAATAACTTGTTCGTTTCTAGTTGCTGACTGAATGGGAACAGAGTCCTAGCCAGGCCACAGGAGAGGGGCGTGGTTTTAGGGTCTGAGTGCTGTTTTGATGTTAATTAAGCAGTTACTCCTCTAGGGTCTCCATGGAGTTCCTCTCCACTACACTCTCCATCAGGAGCAAAAAATGGCTCCTTTGGAATCATCAGGCCCACAGATTCACTCACGGGGATTGACAAAGACAGTGTGGAAGGGAGTAAGCCTGAAGAAAATGCAAGTAGATGGTAAACGGGCCGACCTCGAGTGTTTCTCTGGAGCACAGTCTAAGCATCTACAAATCTCATAGTCCTTCTCTGAGAAAATGGCTATACGGTGAATACTGGGCCCTCACTGAATGAATAAATCATCAGCGTGGCTGTTATTGGTATCACTGATTCTCAGTTCCTGGTGCTGAGAAGTCTGCAAACACAAGCTATCATTTTCCTAAGATTTTCCTAAGATAGTTGGCTCCACAGACCTGATGTAGACTATTCCCCCCAGAGGAAGAAACTGAGGTTCACAGTCAGGAAATAGTCGTCCGTCCTGTGGTGTCTCCCTTGCGAACGTGCTGTTTGCACCAGGGTGACTCTGGCCTCAAGAATTGGCTTATGGAAGTGACTAGCAGCTTGTAAGCTGCCTTCCAGTCCTTCCCTGTTTCAGAAGAGCATGGTATCTCCTTCTCTCTTGCTGCCTGGACTCCTACATGAAGACTAGAAGTCATATGCCTTTTGAAATTCCTCCCACAGATAGGCTTCTCAGATCCCTGGCCTAATTTCTTTGAGACTTGAGCCCAAGAGTCCTCTGGCTCTGCTGCATTGTGGCAACCTCCCTGGGTGAGTCTGGCTAGCTCTGGTCTGATAGGCTGCTACTGAGAAAAGATGCAGTTTCTCAGTATCCCTGGCACTCAGGAGCAGGAATCCATTAACTTTTAGGACAGGAAAATAAATCTCTTGGATTGCTGAGGAAGGACTTGCTTCTATAGCAGCTAAGATAAGAAGCCCCAAGCGTGAACTGCTGAGTCCATGGCTCAGGAGGTTGTAGGGTTTGTGGAGTAGAAAATATTCCAAAGACCAAGGCTGGGATGTTTAGTGACAGGCCTTGCCAATGCAGAGTGCCATTTCTGGATACTGGGCATTTTTCATAGGGCTTTAAGAAGATGGATGAGATAATGCAAAAGGTATCCATTTGATTGTGGGGACGATTCTTTGACAGCTTTGAAAAAATATAAGAGGATGTCCCTGTCCATTCTCAAAACAGCTTTTGTTCCACCTAGGAACAGAAGTGGTGCTGTGGGGACTATGAAGAGTGTCCTGGGACTGTATCTTAAAACTTAAATTAGCATGAGTCACATTAGCCCTGTAAGCTAATAAGAGTTACTTAACATGTGAAAGGTACCCGAGATGATCCGCAAAGGCATGAGACTGACTAACATCCTTACCCATCAAGGGCCATGGTGATGTACTGGCTTGTTCTGCCACATACCCTGGAGACACATGGCACATTCCAAGCAGCAGAAAAATCTAGGGCCATTTACACAGGTTTGCTGTAAAATGTGGATTGTAGTGGGTAATCTGACCTCTAAATTCTTATAAGATGCCCCTTTACTCTCTACCAGTGGCCCTCAACTTGTGATCTCAAGGATCAGGACCTTTTGGGGATTGAACAACCCTTTCACGGGGGTGGCCTCAGACCAACAGAAAACACAGACATTTACATTATTTTGCTGTCTACAGTAGCAAAATTTCAGTATAAAAAGTAGCAACAAAAATAATTGTATGGTTGGGAGTCACCACAACATGAGGAACTGTATTAAAGGGTCACAGCGTTAGGAAGGCTGAGAAGCGCCGCTCTAAACTGTAGCCCCAGTTCCCAGGCTGGAAACAAAAGTTTTAAAACTATTTTCAAATGTGGAGCTTGTTGTACTGCACTGAAGACCGGGCAGCTCTTTAAACAATTAAAAATGATCAAAGATAGCAATGAAAAAGAATCAAATAGCTCCTTATCAGCAAACACCACACAGCTCTAAAACATAACTCTAAATGAAAAACACCTGGAGCACGTATGTGGCGGCCTACTGTTTACATTTTGAGGAATACTACACCAGAAGCTGCTATGTGATTACCTTAAAGGGAAGGCACCGAAGAGGACACTGCACAGAGAGGAGACCGCCAACTTTCACTAGGAGTTCTTGTAGGCTTTGAGTATTTTGCTACATGTGTGTGCTGACTCTTGTTTTGTTTTGTTTTTGTTTTTCAAAATTTTGAAATAAAACTGCTCTCATCTACTTAGATGAAAAAGTATTTTAGGAGCTGGGCAGTGGTGGTGCACGCCTTTAATCCCAGTATTTGGGAGGGAGAGGCAGGCAGATCTCTGAGTTCAAGGCTAGCCTGGTCTACAGAGCGAGTTCCAGGACAGCCAGTGCTAAACAGAGAAACCTTGTCTCTAAAAAACATTTTTTTTAAAAGAAAAGAACTGAGAAGGTATTTATAAAGAATGTGTGTTCGTTCAATCAGATTTTAATTACTTAAACCAGAACAAAACAGCAAACATGGCTAGATAACAACGGTTCCACGGCCTGTGTGAGTATTCAAGTCTGTGACAGATGTGGGTAGGAGCTGTGCTGGTGTGGAACTCATGTTACCTGGGCATATACCACATTTCTCCGCTTGGAAGTTGAAAGAAATGGCTCCTATTCAAACTAGAGGCAGTGACACCCAACAAGCAGCCTCAGAAAAGCAGTTATCTTCCTGTTTGTTTTAGTAAGACATTCTACCTTTTGTAATCTAAGGTAAAACAATTGTTGTGGTGGGATAGTGTGTGTGTGTGTGTGTGTGTGTGTGTGTGTGTGTGTGTGTGTGTTCACGTTGTGCCTGCTAGATGTAATTTAGCTAAATGTGATTTCTGGTAGGAGAATCCTACCAGAAAAAGGAGCATCAAAGGATGGTGAGGATATGAACGTTCAGGATCAAAGATAAAAAGAGATAACATTTTTCTAGCAATCACAGCAAATTTCTGACTTGCATAAGTGAAGTCAATTACAGTATTATTGCCTCCTTTGCACTGTGCACAGTAGGGATGTCGCTGTATAATGGTTTGCATGGAGAGTTAATCACTTTGATGCATTTCTGACTGATCCCAGCAAATTATGTTTTGGTTCCACTATATTAAACACAAGAGCCAGGGATTATCATTAATAAATCTAAGGCACAGCATGCATAAATCTTGAATAAATCAAATATCAATTACATAGGCAGTATCTGCTGACATCTGCTTTCATCAAATAATATGTTTGAAATAGGTATTATTCCAATTTGTTGAAGTCAAAGGGATCTTCGTTCAGGGAACCTGGAACCCAAACAGGGATGAAATCGAGCATTGCTGGAGGCCACTTAGTGTCCCTTGGTTTTAATCGGGAAGACTTAGCTGAGATGGTTGCCTGGGACACAGAGGGAAAACTGTCCTGCTGTGGCAAAGGCTTTGAGTGGGAAGTAGGAAAGAGTGAGGAAGATAAATAAGGAAGATAAATTCTTCAAATTGTAGATATGGAGTGACCATACAGTGCACATGACAAACTTCATTCAGATCTGAATAGAGGAGCTTTCCACAGGGACCACTGGAGGGGAGGGGCAGGGTGTCAGTCCCAAGGACTGGCTTCAGGATAGACATACATATGGAGGATAGGAAAGGATCCTGGGCACTGGGCACTGGGCGAACCTCTAGCTCAGAAATGTCAAGTCCTCCCAGTCCTCACAAGCTCCCTTACGAGGAAGATACTAGTGTTTATTACTATCACCTGAAGACAGTGAGTTGAGCAAAGCTAGACAGCCCATCAAAGCACAAATGGCTGAAGGGGATTTAAATCTGGATCCATTTAATTATGTTCTTCAGGACTTGTGTGAGTTGGGGATGGTGGTGGTGGTGGTGGTGGTGGTGGAGTGGGTTGTATTATATAAACATGAAAATAAGGGGCTGAGAGTGTGATTTTTTTTTCCTGCTATAGCAGTTGCTTAGCTTGCTCGAGGCACTGGGTTCTATTCCCTACTCTACCTCTTTGCTCAAAGTGAAAGATATAAATATATGTACCGAGGTTGGAAAAGAAAGCACTGAAAACATGTGTTCATTCTTTTAAAGACACCGAATGTCTCTAGTTTATGCATAGGAAAAAAGGGAGTAACATCTCTGTATCCACTACTTCGGTGCAGACTTCCACCAACGGGTCAAATTCATTCTCTACGGTGGGTGTGGTTGTTTGAGACAGGGCCCTTGAAAGAACTTTCTAGGGTTAAAGTCATGCTCAAGGAGGGTGGAACTGGGTTAGGAAACATTCTCTCAGGCACTGTCTCATCATGAGAGGTAGAAAACAATTGCATCACCCTTACTCCCGGGGCAAAGCAGGAATGGGGACCAGAAAATTAATAAGCTGATCACTTCGAAGCCATCCTGAGGCCTCTACCCAGGGTGGAAAAGGTGCTTCAGGGGGCGGGTGGGGTAGTTCACACAATTGCTTGTCTCGACCTGAGTAGGCGAGCCTTCTAAAGAACTCAGAGCTAGTAGACCTTTTCTTTAATCATGTTTGGCATCAAACGAAAGCAAGAAAAGCAAAAACACAGGCTCCACACCTGAGCCCTCTAGGAGTGTCTTGGGTTTCCAGTCTCAAAGCAGAGGTCGGTGAGCATCAGGGAGCCTGTGGCATGACTCAGGGAACCATGGTGAGAAGGCTGAGTGGAAACAGCTCGATTTCATTACCCCGCAGCTCCCCTGCATACCGAGCCAGCCCACATCAGATCCGCCTGGGCCCCTCACTGCACACTCCCCCCATTCTGTGTCTGCTTTCTCTATCAGAACCTGCAGGGGGATGTTGAGAACACTCCATGTCACAGATAAGTAAAACCTGCTGTGACGTCACCAAAGAAATGATCGCATAGCTTCTGAGCTACAAATGCATGAAATATTACTATATTTCGGCACACACAGATCTTAATTACGTCACAATTTTGGTAAGCATTTTAAGTCTGATGTTGGGGTTACTCTACTTGGTATCTATAAAGGTCTCAGGGTTATGGTTACTGTTTGGCTTCCTAATCAGCTTTGCTGAGGATTATAGGAACTGTGTCAACAATGATTGGGTAGTTGCGAACTCTAATGGGGAAGAAAGCAACATTTTGATCATATAAAAGGTCTGCAGGCTACAAGATTACCTTCTAAAGCTCAGGCAAATCTACGTAAAAGAATATTATCAGAGGTCAACAAATTACAAAAATAAAACCAAACAACAACAACAAAAAAAATTAAGGTCATGGCTGAGAGTGAAGCAGGGAGCTGGAGAGGAGAGAGCCACAAATCAGTCAGTGCTTCTCTGAGCTCGAAGGAAGAAGGGCTACACTCACCAGCCCTGTCTTACGATTCCGCCTGTGCTGATCCACTGGTGTGCGGATCCTGGCTGATCAGGCAGAAAAGAGCCGGAAGCACCAGAAAGAAGCTTGAAGACGAGATAGCACTCAGTAGCACTCAGTGTGTGGTTGTCCCTGTTCACCGCAGCCACAACTAGAGGCTACAATGTAATCAGAAAGAGCCTCTTCGAAGGGAAAGGATCTAAGTTCTCTATATACACAGTGCCCTGTGAGGTACTAATTACCACCTGCAGTTGACCATCCTGAGAAACAGACCCTTGAAAAGTAACATTGAATTTGGATGTTTTTGAATACGGATTGTGACCATTAGTCATCTTGACACTCATTGGCAGACTCGTTGCTGGATACAAGTATGTATAATAAAACAACAACAAAAAAAAATTCTCAGCACTCAGAAGGCAGAGGCAGGTAGATGTCTCGGAGTATGAGGTAAGCTTGGTCTACATAGTGAGGTCCAGCTAGCCAAGTCTGCATAGTGAGATTTTTCTTAAAAACAATAACAACAAAGAAATTCTAAATGAAAGCGTATGTTTTTCAAAACCAGTTGATATTAGAAAGTATACCCTGATATAATTCACTAAAAGTGAAAAGATCAGTTACAGATAAAATTACTTTATTCATCCAACCATCCATTCATTCATTCACTCACTAACTCATTCATTCATTCAATAAATAGCACAGTAAATATTTTCTTCTATGCTAAGGACTGAGGATATAAAATTACAAGTTGGAAAACCATATCCAAATAAGCATGCAAATGTGAAATTAGCAATGTGACACAAAGCCCACATGGTTTTGTACTTAGGTGACAGGCAGAACAAGAGCCAGTGTAGAGCGTGCCAAGCTGCAGTCTCAACTCTCTGGTTCCACAGTCAGCTAACTGCATGTGACCTTTGAACTTCATTTTATAGAAATCTCAGTCACCCGCATTGGACCTACATGGTTCCAGAATGTTAGTGACCTGGAAGCCTTTTCTAAAGAGATCTATTGATTCTCACAAGACCCAGGAATATCAGCTAGTTTGAAAAGAGGGATGAAGCCACTGCCACTAATCAAGGAGGCACTGTTGGGAACACTCTTTGGTTGTTTACATCTGTGTCTTGTTATGAGAGTCTCCATGTCACTAAATGTTGTTATGTCTCTATGCAACACTGAATATTTGTCTGTTTTGGAAAGGTCAGGAGATGGCTGTCCTGAAAGCCCCTTTGATCCTCTATCACCACATCCAATCAGTCTGTGAGGACTCAGAAGCAGAGAGGGTAAGGCTCTGCTTCAGTGTGCATGTATATATCGTTTACCAAATATCCCTGCATGCACGTCTGCATCTTCCCACCATTTCCTACCCATTTTAGTATGAGATGTCTCACTGGCACATTTCCAGACATCCTGATAGTAAGAGTCATGTTGTTGCAACACAGTCTGCATCAAAATGCGCACACACAGAGACCTGGCATTTGAAATGTCCGCTTCCTCAGTGTTTCCCCCTCGGCAGCCTAGTTTTTGTTTTTATCTTATAACCGCAACCCCAGTGAGCCCACTTGTGAGCCCACAGCCCTGCGGATGCATGCGTGGTACAGAGAGAAACTTTATATTTCCTGCCAGCCTTTACTCTCACCTAACTCTATGCTCGATCTCTGTGGTATTTTGTCATTTCACAGGAAGTAATTGGATGTGTGGTCTTCTAAGAAATATTTACGTCAGAAATTCTACCCACATCTCAACATCTCAAGAAATCAATGTGGAAGTTTCCCTGGTCTCGGGTTTGTTACATGTAATACGCCTCTTTCTGATCCTGACTGGTAAGCCCTGGAAGTTTTGTTTAGAGGATCAGTTGAGAATACTGACATAATTTGTTGTTTTATTCTATCCCTTGGGAAGAAAATTGGAGTCCTGAGTTCATAATGCTTGGGTATTTTCAAATATGGCTTAGTTTCTTCTGGGACTCATGACAGTTGAATGGCTCTCTAACCATCCAGATTAAAGGTGAGTGCTATGAATTTGGCCTGGATCTGATTGCATCATTTTGTTCTATGACGATCCCATCAATTAAGCCAGAATCTAAACAAATGGCACCTGTCTCAGTTAATTCAATAATAAATGGTATCCATATGTCCACTGCACCACTGGCTCATTGAACAATATTATTTATTGAAGTTTTCCTGAAAAAAGAAAAAAAGCATATGGGCTGGCTTCTCCAGTCAGCAGGCATTCTTGGGTCACATTCTCCTGGCTGTGAGAGAGTAGTTCAACCAAATAGTATGACTCTAGGCTTTCATTACCAACGCCTACAAAATATGGGCACCATTTAGTTGACATCCTTCATTCTGATGGTTAAGAATGATGAACTATGAACAAAACCCATGTTGCACTTAATGTATTCATTCCAGGAGTGCTGCCCAAATCTGAGCCAAAGGATGTCTGCATCAGAATCATATGTGAGACACACATGTGAAAAACTTGTGTTCCCCAGGTTCTTAGATCCTCCAAATCAGAACTTCTAGAGAGAAGCAGGCATCTGGCGTCTTAAATAATTCATCACTTTATTCATTGTAGTCATGAAAGTCTAAGAAATCCTTTTTTTTTTCAAATAAGTGGACAAAACAGGTCTTTTTTTAATATCACAGATATCAACCCTTTATATTTATTCTTCTTTCCTTTTCAGAGTTTCCTTTGCTTTTAAATTTCATTTATAGTGTTTCAATCTTTTTATTGACAATGGAGCTTTTTTCCCTCACATATCCTTATTATGCTTCCCCTCCCTCTATTCCTCCTAGTTCTTCCCCACCTCCCCTCCAACCCAGATTCACCCCTTTTCTGTCTCTCATTAGAAAACAAACAGGCTTCTAAGGAATAATAATAAAATAAAGTGAACAAATCAGAATAGGACAAAACAAGCAAATAGAAGGAACAGATGCTTTCATTGCACACCCAGGAATCCCATTAAAATGTAAACTGGACTGGTAGTATTAAAAAAAGAGATGATAAATATAAAAATAATAAAATACAAATAAAAAATAAGTTTGAAGAATGAAAGCCTGACATGACATCATGAGGCAATGAACCCCCAAAGATACTATTGAGTTCATTTTCTGTTGGCTAGCTCCTGCTGGGCGTGCAACCTGTTCTTAAGAGTTTGTTTTCCCAGTGAGATTCTCTGGCAAAACTAAATTTTCATTCAATTTAATCCAATTCAATTCAATTGATAACTACTGGATATCAATTGGAGATTGCTTCTTGGATAGGAAGGGGGCACACCCTCACTTTTTTCAACTCTAGGACCCCGCCTGGTGCAGACCTGTGCAGGTCCTGTGTGCGCTGTTTCAGTCTCTATGAGTTCACAAGTGTGCCAGTCCTATTGTATCTAGAAGGTCCCATGTCCTTGGTGTTCTCCATCTCCTCTGCCTCTAGCACTCTTTCTACCTCTCTTCTGAGGGGTTCCCAGAGCCCTGGGGGTGGGAGGAGGTAGTCGACTGAGACATCCCATTTAGGCCTGAGTGTTCCAAGGTCTGTCACTCTCTTCATATTGTCTAGCTAAAGGTCTGTGTATTTTTTTTCCCAAATGGTGCAGGAGGAATCTTCTCTGGTGTTGGCTGAGCAAGGCACTGATTTGCTTCTCTGGCCACAGTCAAATGAATAGTGAGGGATGCAAGTGTTCAGTAACAAGCTACGGAAAAGGAGGTACTGCAGGGGTTCCAACCGGCACCTTCAGCCTTGGCATTCAAAGTCTCACGCTTAGACAGGCTCTATCAGCATCAACTGGGCCCTAATAGAAAATTAGAAGTTCGAGCCCTAAGTTAACAAGATTCTCAGGAGATCCATGTACACATTGAATTCAAACTCTGAGAAACACAACACTATTCTAAGTGCAGTGCAAGCCCTGCTGTCATACTCTTTATTTAGTGACCTCATCCGCCTCTTCAGTGGTTCCCCCAAACACAGCAGGTGAAGCAATGTCATGTATTAGGTGGGTAAAATCTACAAGGTGATTCTTTGTGACAAATGCTAATATGCAATATGTACCTGCCTACAGAAGAAAGGAAACTAAAGATACCTTCTATCCCTGGGCTCTGTTCCTTTCTGGAATTGGTAGGAAGATACCCACAATATCAGAAGAGTAACTGCTGGGCTATACCTATGCTGCAGCACAATGCAAGAAAGATGCTGGACTGTGGAACCATTTTGAGAGAGATGAAGTCCTCTAAATACATTGTTTCCCATCCTTGGAGGACTTCAATCCAAGTCTGTGAGTGAGTACTATCAATGAATTTCTTGTTGAAGGGATACAATTATGGGGCTGTGGAAGACCACATGAGTTTAGTACTTGAGATTATGTTATCTTATATTCCTGGAAACCTTATGATACAAATCATATATATATATATATATATATATGATTATTATGCTAATATGCTATTTACTTCTACCTTTCTATAACATTGTTTATATCAAGAAAGTTAATGAAAGAAAAGAAGCCAAACTTTTGTCAGATTAGTAGTTCACAGACAACATAGACTCTCCAAAACTAGGTCTCCTGAGATAAAAAAAGAAAAATCAGAACAGTTTTTTTTTTGATGACATTTATTTTTTTTTTCGGAAGTCCACTGATTTATTAACACAGAGGCCATTTGTTGACTATTTACTGTGTGCTCTACTAGGAGAAGAAATGGAGCCAAAATTCTGTCAGCAGTCTCAGAACTCAGAAGTTGTGTGGCTGTGCCCTGAACCTGCAAAGTACTAGTTACTAGGACTAGATTTTGGTTTTGTTGCTGAGGAAAATGAAAAAAAAAAAAAAAGAAGCTCTCTCTTCAGACCAGCAGCAAGGAGGAGCAATGGCGGGTACCTGGGAAGTGCTGTGTGGTGTGTGAGTGTTGGCTTTCAGCATCCTCGGCAATGACATCATCGCTCATCAGCACTGTGCTTTTTCCATGTGTGTGGAGCATGAAGATAAATAGGAGTGTCCCCCACTTCCCCGAAGATGCTCAGTGAGGTCAAGAAAACCCCAGGTCAACAGTGTAAGAGGAGACGATCGGTGCCAAGCACGAAGCTGCTGCCAGCTTCAACGGGGAGGCTCTGGAGACAGCTGGCAGGGAGGTAAGATGCTGAGTTGGCTTGAGGACTGGAGGGGCATCTTCAGGGTGGGGAATGGGAAAGGAAGTTGGGCTAGAAAATGAGAAGGCTGGTTTAGCAACCACAAGGTTGCTTTAACTGGCCTTGGTTACTTCTGGTCTAGGCCAGCCATTGGCTCTAGAGTCATGATCATCTCAACTGTCCTTGAGAGCTCCCATTGGGGCTGTGCTGTGACAATGCAGAGAGCAGAGGCCCTGGAGGGAAAAGTGCTTTCCTGAGAGGGTGGAGAGCCCTTGGCTTCCAGGATGAGTGCCCTCCTTCCACAACAGCAAATGGAAAGAAAGAAAAAAAAATCATTTTTCTTTCTCATGTATCTTTCAATGCCTTATCATTTCCCATGAGCCAAGTGGCTTATCCTGAACTTGCTTACTTCCAGTCTTCCTTCTACATATTCAGGGAGTTCTGAAAATGGGGCTGAACCATCAACAAATAAGTAGAGTCTTGTCTGTTTGTTGAGGGATGGGTAGCGGGACCAGTGGTGGCCAAAGGACATCCTGAGCTGTCAAGATGAGCAACCAAAGTTTACACTGGAGCCAGGAAGGAAGCTAACCCTCACCAGCTTATGCAGGGTTTCAACAGCCAGGCCTCCAGTGTGAGAGAATAGGGATGGGTGTGGGAAAGCAGCAGGCTGCTCCCTTTCCAATCCATGTGCCTGGCCGTCCTTCACTGGCTTCTTGATGACAGGACCTTTCTTTACGTTTAGGATTCAATTTTACCAGGTCTAAGGCATCCCTGAGTCAGGAAGCTGGGATGGGCTGGCTAGGGGAGGCAGGCAGGGCAACACAGCATGGTCTTTTCCATAATTACAACAAACAGCAGCAGTGAGCTCCCGGCTCGGCTCCACCTTGCCTTGTAAACTAAGCCTCCCGTGGTGTGTAGGCCCTATGGGAATCCAGGTTACTTACTGAATCACTTTTACAAACACACTGATCTGCTTGGCCCAGAATTCCATTCCCTCTGGCATGTTTCTCTGGCAAACTGTTGAGTGACTACAGGGCGGGGTAGGGTAGATCTGAAGCATTGTATGAGCCTCTGACACAGCAAGGCCAACGCAGCAGTTTGCATCCCATCGTTCATAATCACTGTTGCAAATTATTTGTTCAGTACCTGCTGGAGTCACTTCTCACCACTCCTTGAAGAGTTTGGGCTTTTTTTTTTTTTTAAATGGATGTTTCCCTACTCTCTAACATGACAGAGATGAGAGACTCTCCATCACTCATACCCTAAAAAAAGTTCCAACCCAAAGCAGAAAACATGAAGAGTATGTCCAGTGCCATCCACTGCTGTAGCAATTCTTCAGCTAAGCGTAAGAGACACTGGGTTGTCAGCCCCAGGAGGCAGCGTGGGGCAGGCAGTCTCTCAACTGCTGGCTTTTCTACCGCTTTGCATTAGTGTATGAGAAAATGTGTGTGAGTCTGGCATGTGCTGTAAGGTGAATGGAGCTGTTAACTGTCTCTTCAACACACTTGCCAGTTTCATTGCCTGCTCTAGGATGTGTTTGTCATCATTATACAGGGATCATAGATAATAGACTATTTGAAATCCTAATTCAATTAAAACTTAATCCTCAGATGTCAATAGCAGCGTATTGTGCAGAAGGTTACAATGTAGGCAATTTCTTTTGAGCATATCATTAACAGAACAAAGCATGAATAAGAAATGGGCTGACTATTTTCCAAAGCAAGATGCTCATTATTGTCTCAGGAACTTTTGCCACTATGATAAAATTTAGGCTATATTTCAATATGTGTTCAGGGGAAAATCACATACACTTATTTCTACACTTAAATCCATTTGCAATGATTGGTTTTGTCTTGTGTAAGGGAAATGAGTACACAAGATCCTTTAAAGAAGGAATACTTTCCATAACCAAGGCACCAAGGCAGATGTTCCTGGTTACAAAATACCCAAAGGACATGGAAAGCCTGTCAAAATTGGCACTCTGAGGATGTCTAAGTGAGCCCATCAAACTGCATTACATGAACAAGAAGCAGAGTTCAGCTCTGTCTTTATGGCTTGAGCCTCTAAGGCTGTTGAATCACACTTTTGATTGGCTGCCTCAGCTGCCCATCAGAAGCACTGATCTTTCTGTACCTAGAGTTTTTTATATGGACCTTCATTAAGTCAGAGACTGAATAATAGGTCCTAGCATTTCTATTCTTCAACTGTGGTCCAACACTGCATCTTAAGACTTTCTTTCCATTCTCTGAATAGTCTTATAAGATGTCTTTGGAACTGGCGATGAAGCACCAAGCTTAGAGCAACCAAACTTCCACACAGGCATTAATAGGAGAAAGAGGGGGAAATGCACCACTCAAAGTCAGAGAATGCTGTTTTACTTCTGGTAGAGCTAATGGGTCTCAGGAGTTCTGACTTCCCCAATCTATGTGTTGAGCAGGAAGGGAGTGCTGTCAGCAGCAGAAGTGGATCCAAGCGCAGGTCCAGTGGGAGCTTGCCGCTGCTGCTGCTGCCTGCATTGTACAATTGCCCTTGTTTAGGGTGGAGGGGGGAGAGAGAGAGAGAGAGAGAGAGAGAGAGAGAGGAGAGTATAAAATTAATGAATGAGCAGTCACCACCCTCCAATTACAGCAAGAGTGAGCTCTGGACCTTACCCACTCCAACTCTCTCGGTTCAGAAGTACAGTCTTTACACAGGAGAAATGGTCATGATCCCTGTCTTTGTACTTGGGGTGCTAGTCTTGTTTTATCTTTTAAAAAACAGGTTTAGAGAATAGCAGAAAAACTATCGGGGATGTAGGCTAAGTGGTGGGGAGAAGAATGATTCCTTGTGTCCATATGTCTGAGTTGAAATAGTGGCTCCAACACTTCTATGTTTAAGGTTTTCATCCAAAACCTTTAGTCTGTCCTAGAACAGTTAAAAAAATGTGCCTGCATATACTGCTTTTTTTTTGGGGGGGGGGGGGACTCGATAAGCTAGGGTCATTTGGGAAGAAGGAACATCAGTTGAGAAAAACGTCCTCATCAGATTGTCCTATAGAAAAGCCTGTGAGTCATTTTCTTGATTAATGATTGATGTAGGAGGGCCCACACCACTGCAGGCAGTTCCCTGGGTAGGTGGTCCTGAATAAAGGCTGATCAAGCCATGGGGAATCCAGCCAGTAAGCAGCATTCCTTCACGGCCTCTGCTTCAGTTGCTGTTGCAAGGTTCCTGCCCTGCCTGAATTTCTGCCATTACTTCCTTCAAAGATGAATTGTGACCAGAATGGATAAGCCCCATTAGCCCTTTCCTTCCCAACTTTCTTTTCATCATGGTCTTTATCATGGCAATAGGAAGGGAACCAGAACACTCCCTCGGAGTGTAATTATGACCATTAAATGGGATGGTATATTTAAAGGGCTATACCATGTGGGTGGTGGTTTGAATGAAAATGGCTCCTGTAGGTTCAAATGTTTGACTATTTGGACCTCAATTGGTAGAACTCTTTGGAAAGGATCAGGAGGAGTGGCCTTGTTGGAGGAGGTGTGTCACAAGGGGCAGCTTTGAAGCTTCAAAAGACTTGCACTGTTTCCAGGGTACTCTCTTTCTGCCTTCTACTTGTGGATCAAGACTCCAGTGCTGAGCATCATTTCTGCTCTCTTAGTCTTACCAATGTTGAAAACATTTCAGAGGTATGTCTATTGCAGATACATGCACAAATGCAGTTCTCAGAGAGAGCAGATACTGTCTGAGCATCACTCAGTAACACCATGTTGTACTATTGACCTTATCTTCAAATGATCATAGACTATCACTTTTCCATGGAGTGTTACAGGGCTTACACAGTCACAACCGAAAAAAAAAACCACAAAAATGGAAACTGGGTTTATCATTACTGGTCAGCACTGACTTCAGGGTATTGTATTTTAATATATATCTTGTTAATAAGTATCTTCTGAAGAATACAATTACATAGTTCTTTTTTTAAATTAAAGGTGTGTTAACCTGTTGAGTGTAAACATGACAATCTGCTGCAATTTTGCAATCATGTTTTGATGTATCTTTGTTATAGTGAAACCTCTACAGAGTAAGAGAACCAAAGGATGAAAGACCAGCCTCTCTCATGCTAGGAGACACTGCTTGCTGTTACAGGTGCTAGGTCCCAGGCCTGTGGTCAGGCTGGTTGATGGGTCAGATGCTCTGTGAAGGGGACAGAGCCAGAGACTGCTGTAAGGATCCCCTGCAGGAAGAGCCTCCTTCGATGGGCAGCAGGAGACCAGCTCCTATTTTTCCTCTCTCCGTTCTCTATCCTTAAGACTCATGTATATAAACAGCTAAGTACTTGAAGTAAGGAACGTGTAGAATTATATGGTATTGAGCCATTCTCCATTTTTTAAAAGAAATAATTCCATGGACTCTGAAAGAAATGGTGGGCCATAACATAGAGAATGAGAGTTCTATTAATTAATAAAGACTAAAGTAGAATCCATTAAGAATTGTGAGATATTGGTGTGAAAGGAGATGTAAAGTATTTTAACTGTGCTTGCAATGGAAACCGTGATCATGTTGGCATTGGGCCAGCTCCCATTAGAGCGATTAGTTTTAATCATCAGCATTTGGTGACACGAATACTCATATTTGTTGATTTCCTGAGAAAAGCATTTTATATTGTAAATAAAAAGGACAAAAAATATAGGTTTAGATTATAGAGCAAATAATGATTATTCTTGATTTTTTAAAAGGGTTTTTCTTTTGACAAAGCAATTTTTTAAATGTCTGTTTCCATGAGTCTCAGAGGTGGCTGAATTGTAAATGGCAGGTGTGAGCTTATTTTTATGTCCCACTTTAGGAAAATAGTTGG
The DNA here is from genome assembly GCA_907164525.1 of Lophiomys imhausi. Classification (NCBI taxonomy): domain Eukaryota; kingdom Metazoa; phylum Chordata; class Mammalia; order Rodentia; family Muridae; genus Lophiomys; species Lophiomys imhausi. The sequence continues at coordinate 7,414,618 of CAJQZJ010032395.1, read as the reverse complement.
TCCATTCTTAAATATAGACAAGGGAACCATTGTTTCTGGTGATTTCTTTCATTTTTAGCCAAAGGAGACATCAAAAACTGCTATTTAAATGGCACCTTCATATTTGTTATGGGCACTTTCTAAAATCTTGGGCACAATGGTCACCCAGTTTACCAGCTTCTTCTGGGATTTGAAAAGTGAATCGCATTTATCCAGAAGACAGTGGACAGAGAAGGATTCCAGAAATGGCAACATTTGCAGAGGAATGTGGGCAGCAGACTTGTGAGTGCTGAAGGAGACAGAACTGCAATGGAAGCAGATAGACTTATAGTAAACCAGAAGAGTAGACCGGTAAACCGAAGGATTTCCTTGTGGAGAGGAGCTACGGGCACCCCATCAGTCAGTGACTTCCAACCGTGCAAAATCATGCTGATCTGCTTTGAAATGCAGGTCTCCATGCTTTGCTCTTCCCCATGCCTCAAGATGCAGACCTGCCTGCTCCCCCCTGAGCGCAAAGAACCTGCCCTTGAGCGAGCTCCTTCCTTCCAATCCCCTGCATTGATCCGGAAGCAGTGGACTCCCTTTGGGAAGTCCTGTCGCTGGCTAGGGAAAATTGGGGTTGTAGTGAAGTGAGGAGTAATTCCTCTGTTGGCAACGTGGACTGCAGTACCAAGACCGAACACAGGGATGTTGGCTACTGCAGTATGTAAGGGATGGCATCCAGGGGTGCAGGTAGGTAACAGAGTTGACAACCATTTCATAGGGCTCTGTAAGAAGGAACGAGAGCTTGTCACATGGTGGAGTCCAGGGACAAATGTCAAAGTTGACCAGGTTCTGGGAAAGGTGGGTAAGGCTCTGTCAGATAAATTGGGGAAAAGGGAAGTGCTTGCTTTCCTTGTCTTCCAGAAGAGCTAGGACTGGAAAGGAATTTGAGAGGAAGGAGCGTGCTTATTAGATAAATAGCATTATGTGTCCATAAAACAAGCTGTGGGAGGGATGAGGTAGGTCTGAAGCTTGGGAAGGTACAGGGTCATGAACGAAACTGGAGAATCTCCAGTTTACAAACAGTAAGCAGGGAGACACCTTTCTGCGCAGAGTGGCTTTCGGTTCCATACATAAAAGATTATAAGATCCACCGACTCTGTTTCAGGCAAACCACCTCCCCTCACTGGATTTCTCCTCCAATTTACTTTCTATTTAGAAGCCTCAGATTAATCTTAACAGTAGTGACATAGGGAATGAAGAATTGCCCATTTGGGGAGGACAGTAACATTAAATCCCCCAAAATCTCCCAAGTTCCCAGAAACCCTGAACAGAAACCCTGTTATGTGGCCCAATCTAAAATCTTTTCTTCTGAATTATCTGCTTTTCCTTAACCACAGTGAAACCATTTTTGAGGTTTTGTTTGTTTGTGTGGGTTTTTACAGTCACCTTTCCAGGCAATGTCTTCTCTTACATGTTATTTTATCTTAAAAATTTCCAAAGGTTTAGCTTGTCCTTGATTGTGAGGATGGTATTATTTGAAACTTTATTTTTCATTCAATTAAGCAGAATTGTATGAGCTAGCCTGGAAACATACCACATATAATAAATTTGGTGGAGAACCATGTGCCCAAAATACATTTTTTTTTCAGCATGAATGAATTGTAGTTGATAGCTCCCAGTACTGTGGAAAATCACAATAGTCTAGTTTTGATATATAATATTATTGTCCACAAACTAATAAAGTTTATTGCAAATATTATTTTAAAACAAAATATTAGTTTTGAGGGAAAACATGTTGATTCCATAGGAACATAATACTTCATTCTGAAAACATGTTTGGACAGAAGTGGATGGAAATAAAAGCATATGACTTAACCAGAAGACGTGGAGATCAGAGAGAAAACTCCACCTGCATTTTCCTCTATGTGAAACAGCATGGTTGAACTCTGGGGAGCTGACATCAGAAGCCAAAGGGGCCCTGTTCTTAGGACTCTCTCAAATGTTATATTAAAAATACTGGATTCTCGCTCTGTAATCCTCAAGGGAACCCACAGACCTGTGTTGGAGAGGAAAAAAGACTGTGCTTAGCCAAGAATGATGGTCACTTTTACCCTTTCATTTTCAGGTTTGGGTAGGAAGCCAGACCCCTACTGGGAGTTTGGGCTGCAATGAGGGGAGGGGAGGTTGAGGAGCAATGGAATTGACATAGAAAAGACTTAGCCTTGTTTGAGTCAGTTCTTCAATAATTGAGCCGACCTCCCATGAACTAAATTCCCTTTATTTGCTTCAGTGATAACATTTTCTGTGCTGTCTTTGGACCCATGCATACTAAACTAACCAACCTTCCCATAAATCCATTCTCTACTTAGCCATCAAAGTTTTGCAATTTTTTTTTTCCTTTAGGTGAGTAGTCCACCTGAGCTAGAGAGCTCAGGCTGGCTTTTACCTCCCATCTACCCACTTCAGTTTCCCAAGTGCTGGACTTTGAAACATACAACACGAGGCTCAGCCTCAAGGAGACTTTTAAAAGCCATGACTGATGAAACTTGATTGTCTAATGCCTGGCTCATTGTCCTGTGGATGCCTCTGCCAGCTCTTCCCCAGACCCATCCTGTCCCCCTGCCCCAGCCCCTGCATCCCCTTCCCCAACCCAGCCTTCCAAGCTGCTCAAGCTGCTTTTCTTTGGTTTCCTGGAGTCTTAGCAATTCTTCCAAGGAGCCAAGAGGTTCTCCCTGAAGGCTTTCATGTCTGCTATTTCTTCCACCCCAGCTTTTGCCAAAACTATCTCCTTTATAGCCTTCCTGTCTTAGTTTAAAAGTCATTTTTTTCTTTCACCTATTAGAGCCTCCTTGTTGGGTTTCCCTTGGCACACTGAATGACTGCTAATTGCTGTGTATTGATTTGATTACTTCTTTACTCTCTGTCTTCACTATGAATCCAAGTTTGATGGAGACATAGGTATTTGCCTTATTTATCTCAAACCTCTATTACTGGGCCTGGAAGCTAATGGGTGTCATATAAACATTTAACAAAAAGTGAAAGCTGCAAGTGTGTGGCCTTATAGACTCTTTGGATATAGCTTTAAATTATGGAGGAAATTTTCCTAGAAATGAGAATTATGGCTCAAAATAATTACTATGTTTTTTTTCTAGTATGCCACCCTCTAGAGAAGTTTTTGGAGATTTTTTTTTTAGCACTCCCAGAAGTATGCATGGTAGCTTGTCTTTTAATGTTTCTGTTGTCAGATGTGTGGATAAAGCAGCATCTCATACTGACATACTTTGCATGCCCTTGATGATGAGTAAATTAAACATTCTCTAGTGTTTGGAGGCATCTTCGTCTTCCCTCCTGTGTAATGTGCTGACGAACTAGCTTTGTCATGTAGCTTTCAGAACGGCTCTATTGAAAGTAATTTTAACACGTCTTTGTCCATTGGGCCTATTAAAATGTTTCTGTTATAAATATTACATGTGTTTTAACATTTTTATTTAACTTTTAATTTGTATTTTTCTAGTAAAGAAATGTTAAATGTTCATATAGTTGAACATATATAAGCCTTTCTTTTTGGTATTATTCCTGGCATTGTCCAACTAATATGCAATTTTACAAATATGTAGCAAAAGATGTAATTTAAGAGTCTCCATCAATGCCAGAAATGGACAGCGTTGTACAAAACAAACAAACAAAAGGAAAATAATCCAAAACAAGGCACAAAAATCAGAGACCACTCATTTTCATATTCAGGAATCCTGTAAAAACTCTAAAGGCGAAGCCATTATATATATATATATATATGTGTGTGTATATATATATATATATATATATGCCAAATAGCATATGTTTATTTTACACATTCTTAAATCTACTCTCCATATAGAAATCAAAGTTTTTTTCTTTCTTTAGATGGTGTCTTCTTTTTAAATCATTTTACTTTTATTAAAAATAAATTTTTTTTTCTCACATAATATATCCTGATTATAACTCCTCCTCCCTCTGCTCCTCCCAATTCCTCCCAACTTCCCATCTGGATGTGTTCCCTTTCTGTCTTGCATTAGAAGACAAGCAGGCTTCTAAGGAATAATAATAATAAAATATAATATAATAAGACAAAAAAAAAACACATCAGAGTTGAACAAAAGAAACAGAGTCCAAGAGAAGGTACAAGAATCAGAGATCCATTTGATTACACACTTAGGAAACCCATAAAAGCATTAAACAGGAAGCCATACTATATACACTCAGAGAGCCCAGTGCGGATGCTTGCAGGTCCTGTGCGCTTAGTCTCTGTGGTTCATATGACCTTTGAATCTGTTGCTTTAGAGGTCCTTGTTTTCTTGATGTCCTTCATCCCCTCTGGCGCTTACACTCTTTTGGGCTCCTCTTCTGTCAGGTTCTGGTGAGCCCTGAGGGGAGAGATTTGATGGAGACATCACATTTAAGGCTGAGTGTTCCAAGGTCTCTCATTCTCTGCTAAATGTCTGGCTGCGGGTTTCCATATTTATTCCCACCTGCTGCAGGAGGAAGCTTCTCTGATGATGGCTGAACAAAGAACTGATCTATGAGTATAGCAAAATGTCATTAGGAGTCATTTTATCACTATGGTTTTTGTTTTTGTTTGTTTTGTAGACTAGTAGAGTTTGGTTCTACCCTAGATCCCTGAGGTATCTAGTCTCCGATTCCTGGTCACTCAAACAGTGTCACATATTGGTCCCAGCTCAAGGAGTGGGCCTTAAGTCAAATCAGATATTGGTTGGTTACTCCCACAAGCTTTTTGCCAGCATTGTCCTAGTATATATTGCAGGCGAGACAGCAATGTAGATCACAGGGTTTGTGACTGGCTTGGTGTTTATGTTTTTCTCTTGGTAGTATGTAGAATACCTTCCTGTACCAAAAATGCTAGAATGTCGGGGTGAAGAAGGCTCTATGCAGCCACCAACTCAACTTCTCCATGTTCAGTGAGTGGTGTAGATGTTGTCTTCAGTAATGGGGCCTTGCCATCAGTTTGTGGAAAGCAACTTATAATCTTGGCAACAGTGTGGGTTGTTTGGGGACTCCCATAAGACCCCTTTAGCCAACAACTCAATTAGAGGTAAAGCAATCCTGGTATTAAAAGTTTCATTTAGTGATAAGAGGTGACCAGTTGGGACACTGTTTCCCCCATTATTTGGCAATTTCATTTAAATCGCCTTTATATATGTATGTATTTTAGGAAGCTTCTGCTGTATCATGTTTCTATACTACCCCTCAAATGACCCTTTTTATGGGTCATTTGATAATGATAATTTTATCTGTCTCTCCCCATATTCCCTCCCTCTCCACCCCCGATAACCCTTCCCGCCTTGATCCTCATGTTCCAGACCCCGTCCATCCATCTATAACTATCTTTCTATTTTCCTTTCCTGAAAAGACCTATTTGTCCACTCTAGTCCCTAACTCTATACCTACCCTCTGTGATTCCATGGATTGTAACTTGGTTATCATTGACTTAACAACTGACAGCCACATATAAGTGAATGCATACCATATTCATCTCCCTGGGTCTGGGTTACCTCATTCAGTATGATTTTTTCCTAGTGAATTTTACCATCCATCTACCAGTGAATTTTATGATTTCAAATTTTTATGGCTGAGTAATACTCCACAATATAAATGTACCATATCTTCTTTATTCATTCTTCTCTTGAGGAACATCTGGATTGCTTTCAGTTTCTGGCTATTATGAATAATGCATCAATGAACATGGATAAGGAAATGTCTCTGTGGTAGAATGAAGGCTCTTTTGGGTACATGTCCAAGAGTGGTATATCTAGGTCTTGGGGTAGAGCAATTCCCATTTTCCCAAGGAACTGGGAATATTGTTTTCATAGTAGCTATACAAGTTTGCATTCCCACCAGCAATGGATGAATGTTCCTCTTACTCCACATCCTGGCTAACATGAGCTAGGACAGAATCTTTTGACATATCTCAGATTGGCCGTGGACTCTCTACCCTTCTGTTTTGCCCAAACAGCATGAATATTTTTAGCTTTATGATTTCTCTTATATACATTGTAAATTTTAACAGAGTTTAAAATTAAGGTTCAAAAATATACTATTGAGGAAAGTTTACTTGTATTTATGTCCTTATGTAAATATGCAAATTGTATGAGTTGGTGTTTATTTTGGATTTATAATATATATTTTAAAGATCTCTTAAAATGCTTTTTGGTGAAATACCAAATTGTATGCATTGCTGTTTAATTTAGATTTATAATATATATTTTAAATTCCTCTTAGAATGCTTTTTGGTAAGGACATTATTTCAATTTTAACTCATTATGTAAAGTATTTTAATAAACAATTCAACCTTCCTTAGTCATTTGAATGCGTTATGTGTCATACTAAAATTTTTGTAAGTATTTGGATCCTTTGATAGGCTTTCATTAGCTCCTCCCACCACCCCCAATGCTTGCACTGTACAGAATTTTCATTTAATTATGGTGACTCTAAATTGTTAATTTATGGAAAGAGTTTTTTCCTCATTACTTCTTAGTCCTTAAGTTTTCTTCTCATTGTTAAATATTCATCATGAGGGTTCCAAGGTGGCACAGTGGGTAAAGTGCTTGGTGTGCAAGTCTGGTGACCAATGTCACTCCATAAAGATCAGAGGAATAAACTAATTCCAGAGGGCTGTTCTCTGACCTCCACACTTCATTGAGCCCCCCCCACCCTCATTATATTCACACACAATAATAAGAATTCTTTTTAGTCAAAAATTTTCATCCAGTTCGTTTTAGAAATCATATTTATTAAACTGCGTAAAATAAAATGGTGAACATTTTGAAAAGAACTGCATATTTATAGATGAATAGAATCCATCTTTATTAGACAAAGGCTTCTTACTAAATAAGATGGCAATCTGAAGATTGGTAGCCTGCTGTGCCTTGTAAGATCTTTTCATATATCCATTAGTTTAGTCAATACTTTAGGTTTTGTTACTTCAAATGAAATATTTTTTCCATTCTTAATGATTACTTGTTATCACCATGTGGGAAAGCTGTGATTCTAGTTTACAGAAGTTTGAAAATGTTCAACTTGCTCAAGTTTTTTTTTCCACTCTTACAAGTTTGTCTCTTAATTTTTCCTGATAGAAAAGAAAAATATCTGACAAAAGAGGACATTTTTCCTCTTCTTTCACATCCCCACCTCATCACACGGAGGCTGAGTCTCCCTCTGTTACCCCTCACTCTAGTCTACCCTCCATATTGCTGGCAGATCCCACCACTGTGTATTTACAAATATCCAGACAACCTCTTTAGCTTCCACTCAACAGCTTATTCAGTCATCCTTGTTGAGCACCCAGAATGTGCCAAACAAATCTGGTATTGAATAAAACAGATGTGATCTCTGCCCTATTGGCTTCCTATCAAAACAGAAGAGTGGCAGATACTCAACATGCCAACCACCGAGTAAGCATTCTGTCACACACAGCAGTGAGCCTCTTAAGAAGAATAAACCAAGGATTCAGAGTCAAAGAGGTGCCTAAGAGGATACAAGTTTTGGGTGTGATAGACAAGCTTACTGGCATGTGGTTAGAGAAAGAGTAAAATTACATTTTGAGTAATGGAAAGAAGGTTAAAAAAAAAAAGATCATAAGGCAGAAGACAGTGCAATGTTTCTGAGAAACTGGAGAGATGTCAGACCGCCCTGAGGGTTATGAATTAGTGGATTAGTAGGAACAAGCTTGATTGCACAATCCAGCTCCAGGTGGTCAACTCAAAGATTTTCAGTTTTGCTCTGGGTATGGTGCAGGGCCATGAGAGGCACTGAGGATGGACTAACATAATGTTATTTGCATTTCAAAAGATTCTTCTGGTCTTCTGCTAACATATCATTTAATCAATTACAATTTGTAACTACTATTTATACCCAAGTTTGGTGACTCCCCAACAGATGTTACATCCCATCTAGGGATAAGTCTTTGCTTGTTAAAGACTTGTTTGCTTTTGGTCAGCCTTAGGATTTACTGAGCTATCTAATCTTTTTCAAGCATCCTGATAACTATAAAAATATGAATATGTAAAGGGTGAGCTTCTTTCCAGGAACTACCGCTTAAATGAAGAGAGAGAGAATTAAATATACTGAGTAAGAGAAATACTATAAAATTCTACATAACACGCTACAGAATTGGAAAACTGTAACTCTGGTGTGAATACAGGTACTGGACAGGGCCAGGAGAGATCAGGGATGAGATAGAATCTCAGAAGGAGAGATGCTGAAGTTGACTTTGTGTATCTCAGGTCCTTACATGCAAAGCCAAGGGAACAAAGAACAGTATGCATTGTGGAGACTTGAAGAAGAGAAGGACTCATTCCAGTGAGCAATGCATAGATGCAGAAAGATAGACTTCAGAGAGAGTAAGTGAGAGAATGAAAGAAAGTGAAGCTAAGAAAGTAGGTGAATTGAATCCTTGGATAGAACTTTGTTTTATCTAGGAGAAAATGGGACAACCTTGAAGGATTCATAGTCTGGAGGGGGCATCATCAGATTTGCCTTCATAACAATGTATGCTTGGTGGTCAAACAGAGACACCAACTCTCATAAAGATTCATGAGAACAGGAAAGCCATGAGTGTGGTAAGTGGGAAAGTAGAAGTGGAGGAAGGGCTGGGGAGTGCCAGGCCTGGTCACGGGTCTTAGATGAAGGGGGGGCGGGAACCAGAGACAGTTCAAACTGTAGGAAGATATCAACTCAGACATACTATATGCTTCATGTGATAGTTAATTCTGATCGTCAGCTTGATGGAAGCACAGAGGCAAAACGGTGGGCGTGCCTGTTGGAGAATTTCTCAACTAGGTTAACTGAAGTATGGGTGGACTGTTCCATGAGCTGGAGTCCCAAACTAAATAGAAAGGAGAAAGTGAGCTGAGCGCCAGCATTCATCTCTCTCTGCTTCTCGAATGTAAGCTCAGTATGTCCAGATTCCTCAATTGACTGTACACTCAAACTATTATACAAAATAAACCATTCTTTTCTCAAGTAGTTTTTGTGAGGTGTTTCTTGAGGCAATGGTCAAAGTAACCAGCACAGAAAACATGTACCAAGAAATGGGATCATTACTATGTAAAGACTGATCATATAGTTCTTAGTAAGCCTTTGGAAATGATTTATAGGAGGTATGAGGAAGTAGAACTTTGGCCTGGAAAAGCCATAGAATGATATACTCAGAGGTTAATGGGCCACTCTGGTTAGAGTTTGGAAGGCCACACTGCTGAGGGAAATGTGGGCTGTGGAGAACAAGTACTATATTGGGAGTTAGATCAGAGGTCATTTATATTATAATCTGGCAAAGGATCTGGCTTCATTTTTTTCCCATGTCCTGAGACCTTTATAGAGCTTGAGTCCAAAAGTAATGGACTCATTTGTTTGGAAGATGAAATTTCAAGACAGGATGGCATTCAGGCTGTGACATGATTACTGCTTGCTCCTCTTATCCAGCTCTACAGTGAGTGAGAATGACAAGCAGATCAGCCAGAATGATAAACGTGCCACTTGGTGAGGAGAAACACACAAGGGAGTTCTAATGCAGCTGTAGTTGTTGAGGAGAACCTGATATTCTGCACCGGAGCAACAGGAAAGGTGCTGGAGGAAACACCCTGTCCTTGAAGTACTCTATCCTGTGAAAATAGAAACCAATTTGAAAAACAGAGAGACTGGATTGAAAATGCTACCTCACAAGCCCCCTGCTTCAAAGCAACTTCTGAGGGAAATGCGCGGGTCTGGAGAGAAGGCTGATGCTATTGTGGTCCAAGAGGACCAGGATCCAACCGCAGTGGCAGCAGAATTTGGCAGCCTTGTTCACATGATACAGTGTTTTCACACATTCAGAGGGTCACAGAGGCCTATATGTCAGGGTTTCAGAAAGCCACTGCATACAGGCAATCTGGATTAGTGTCAAGGTCTCTGGCAGGGGACCCTCGGAGGCCACTGAACAAAGGTGGGAATTTGGAGCTGTATAGGTGACATCAGGGTGTCGGAGATGCCAGAACGGTGACATCTGCTAAAGAAAACTCCAGGAACTGAGTCAAGGTGGCCTAAGGGAGTGGCTCTATGTCTCACAGGCAGCAGAGCTGTGAGGTATGGTTATATTAAACCGGAAGCTTATTTCTCAGGGTGAGGAGGCCTGAGGCCCTGGGTGGCCCTTAAAATAAATACACCAAGACCTTCTAATGTTTCAAAGCTTTGACCTTAGCTGGGAAGACTCTCAACTAGCTTGCCTAAGTTAACCTGACCACTTAGTCCCAACCAGTCATGTGGCTTACTGTACCTTCCCAGCAAGTCATGCCTGTCTCCTCCCATGTCTCCTGGTGAAAAGAGAGCTTCCTCTGTCTCTTCCCAGAGTTCCCTTCTTCCTCCCAGGAAGTCCCACCTTCCTATTCTCTCTCTGCCCAGCTAACTGGCCATCAATGACTTTTATTATCCAATCAGAGAGTGCCTCAGATAGGGTGGTAACCAGATCTCAGAGCCTTGAAATCAGTATCTGAAAACCATGCATGAGGCCTTTCTCCAACAGTGGGGTTGCTCAGGCTCTTTGGAGTCCAGATTGTTCCACAAGCTCCAGATACCCAGCATAGAGCTTCAGGAGTCGGTGTTTGCCCCACTGGATTTTGATCTTGCTTCAGTCCTTGCCATGCCAGCATTCTGCTCTTTTAAAATGGGAATGTCTATTCTGTGTCATGTATGTTAGAAGCATGTAGCTTTTTTGTGTTATAGGAGTTCACAACTAAGATATCATATGAGTCTCAAGAGAGGCTCTGCTCTCATGTTTCTGAATAGTGACTGAACTGTTAAAGATTATGGGAACTTTGGGCACTGGACTTTTTTTGGGACATGTCCCATTTTGCATAGGACCTGACTGTTAGCCCATGGAAACAAGGGGGGAAAGACTCCGAATTCAAAGCGATGTATTTGGGTGTCAAGTGGACAGCAGATGCACTTGTGGCTAACATTGTTAACCTGGTGGCATTTAGAATTACCATAGAGCAAACGAACTCTAGGCACGTCTACAAGACTGTTCTTAGATTGTGTTAACACAGGTGCCAAAACAGAACAAAACAAAACAAACAGTAAAACACCTCAGCGATGGGCAGCATCATTGTGGGGTTCAGTTCATGGACTGACTAGAAACGAGAAAGCAAGCTGAGTGCCAGCCAGACCTTGCTTTTCTCCACTTCCTACCAGTGGATGCAATATAGTCAGCTGCTGCAAGCTCTGGTTGCCATGACTCACTCACCAGGATGGATTGGAACTGTGAGCCAAAATAAACTCCTTCCTTTTTGTCAGGGATTTTGTTCCAGCAGTGAGAAAAATTGACTAATATGCTGGATTTGGAAGAGGCGAGGGTGAGGTCATCCGGGATCACACTGGCTTGAGGCAGAGTGTGGACAGCTCTTTTCTGCAAAGGGCTAGAAAGTAAATCTTTTAGGCTTTGTTGGTCATGCAGTTCTTCTCACTGCAAAACTCTATGTGCCACAGATAATTTAAACTGTGAGTTAATAGCTGTGACTGCATCCCATGATCAGGAGGAGGGAGGGGAGTGAGCCATGTTTAGCCTGTAAGTTGCAGTGAGCTGACTCCTGACTTAGACTATCCGGGGACTACAGCTGTAGATGACTGATGGATGGTTGATAATCTTTGTAACAGAGGAGCTCATATTTACAGATGATCAAAGTTCAAGAAGAGTCAGCATTTAGATAGCAGATTCATTGGTGCCCTAAATTCCAGCTCGTGGCGGTAACTTGTTGAGCTACAAAATTAAATGTGATTGTTTAGGCTTTCACATGGATGCCTTGAGGTGGAGCAGTGTAGAGCTTTGTTTTTTGACAAGCCCAGATTAGCTGTCAACTGACCCAGTATTCTCACAATTTGTTTGTCATCCTTACTGTCACCGAAGTTTGCAACAAGTCACATTGACACATTTGGTGTTAAAGAGTTGACCAGGAAGAACACTGGTCTTCTTATTTGAAGGGAAGCAATCCAAAGTCCTACAAGGAAGTAGTGGTCTTGCTTTGAAACAAAAATGGTTTAAAGTGGAAAAATTTCTACCAAAAAGAAAATAAAATAAGGATGAATAAGCAAAATCCTTTAAGACCCAGGTCAAATCTGATCTTGTGACACTTTTGGTAACTATTTCCAAGTGTCCAATGATTAAGAACCTTACTTTTCACTTTTGATTCATCCCCATGAAACTTAGCATTTGCTTCTGATAGGGCACCTCTAGCTGTGTCTAACCTTGTCTCCATCGTGAATTTAATACTCTCTGATATCTGGGGTTTGAAAACTGCAAATTAATTAATTAATTAATGTAGTTATTAGTAAGTATAAACTGTAATATTAGGCCGGCAGAGTGGCTGATGGAGTAGCCGGCGGCTTGGCAGAGGAACAGGCGGCCTGGCCTGAGTGCCTTCACTGGTTGCCTAACTTATCCTGGAGAAAGAGCCCCAGGACCAAAGGTGGCCTACACCACCTATAACCTAAACTCTGTTAATTAATATAAGTTGTTATATTAGGCCGGTAGAATTACCGGCAGCTTGGCGGGAGATTCGCCTGGGCTCAAGGGTAGTCTGGGAATCCAACAGCCCGGGACTGCTTGGACTGAGGGCCTATAAGCCGCCACAGTTTTTTCCCCACTAATTAAACACACCAAGACCTTTTAATATTTTAACGCTTAGCCCTTAGCTGAGCAGACTCTCAATTAGCTACTCTAAATTAACCCCAAACCAACATGTGCCTGTGAGTACCTTCCAGACTTCTCCAGACGTCTGTCTCCTTCTGTGTCTCCCGGCAGAAAGGGGAGAGAGTCTGATCTGAGGAAGTCCTGCCTTCTTATACTCTTTCTGCCCAGCTAATTTGCCAAAAGCGACTTTTATTAACCAATCAAGAGAATGCCTCAGAAGGGGCGGTAACCAGATCTCAGCATTGAATTCAATGTATCAGAAACAATATTAGACCTTCCCTCAACAGGGGTTCCTTGTTTCTAGCACAGTAGAGTTACCTCCAAATCCCAGTGGTGAGCTGGGTGTGATGGTATATGCCTGTAGTACCAGTATATGGGAGGTAAGAATGGGATGAAAGAGGCATAATTTTGAGGTTAGCCTGGGCTATATGGCAAAACCCCAACACAGTAATAAATATATAGCTGGCATTCAAAAAGTAATTCATTATTTGGACATGGTTTGCTTTCAAGGTATAACGAGTAGTAAGCTGTGCTTTAAGAAGATGTGTTTAGTTTCCTATTTAGATTCTTGAAACTTGAATTGTGTAGCCAACTTCCAAACCTCCCCCTGTGCCACTGCCATTCCCATAAATTTGTTTCCTTTGGCAATCCTACGTAATCCTAGAAGCGATCCATTTTACCTCATGGAGAGTTCCTGTCCAGTATTCTATTTTCTTCTCTATGGCTTCTCTTATTTCCTACTTATTTATCCTAATGCATTGTCCTTTTGACCCAAAAACTTATTTAATGGGTTTCACAGAAGATGGGCATAAAGCTTTCCCCAATTGAACCACACTAGTTCTTAAGGCCTCAATGTCTTTTCAAGCAAGAATTAATTCACTGCTTTCTAAAGGGCCCCTGCTAAAGAGTTAAGCAATTGGATCTCCACTGGGAAGCTGGGAGACTGACGCCATGGGTTAAGGGGCTGACCAGACATCCCTGAGGAAGCCACTGCCTCAAACTCTTGGAGGTTCTTCCTGTGCATCCCACAGCCTCCCTTACCACCTGGAGTCATTCTGACTCACATCAGTCACAAGGCTCTGTGTTAACAGGCTTCCACCACGAAAGGTTCAATGGAGTAACTTCTTCATTTTGAACAGTGAATTTGCTTTTCCCAGAGTTTAAAGGTGCTGGCTGAGGCTTCTAGAAGTGAGAATGTAAGCGCCTGTTGGAAGGCTTATTCTTCAAATGATTGTCTGATGACATTTAAGTTCAAGAACAGAGTTGAAACCTGCTACTTCTAGGAGTTAGCATGCTAAGGAAATAGCATCCCATGTCCTAAATCACACCAGAGTGAAAACATCTTCGCTCAAAATGCCTATTTCACAGGAAACAAAATTGACCTTCTCTCTCTCTCTCTCTCTCTCTCTCTCTCTCTTTCAGCATGGCATCCCACTAAAGTTTTAAATAAAAAGAGACTTTTTCCCTGATTAATCTTTAAATCTGAACTATCATAGGAGAAGCATGAATTAATAAACATGAGCTTAATCTTTCAAACAAACTCCCTTTACGGGTGTGTACCCACAGCAGCTGGTAACCTTCTGACACTCTTTTCTCCTAAACTTTTTGTTTTCTACCCATCTGTTAAGTATTAAACAATGTCAGTCTTGCCCTCCCCATTCTAAGTCTACCCCCATCAAACTAGACTAAATAGAAGTAAATTAAATTACTACATTAGGATATATTCAGCCTTACTGAAAAACAACATATCTCCTTTTTACTTTAAGTCAAAAGGCCTGCTTAAGCTCTGTTCCTCCTAACTATAGCTTCTAAGAAGGAAGAGATAAGCCCTGAGGTACAGGCTGTGCTCCATGCACTTTCTATGAAATGGCTCTTGGTATTTAAATCTCTCCATTCAAGAGGATATCAGAAGTAAGTCGGGATTCATCTATGTTGACCACAATTTCACTGCATTGGTCTAAGGTGGCAAAGTCAGTTTGCATTTTGGTAGTTTGAGGGACTCCAGGAGACATCTTGGGAGCAAAACCCTGTAATGGAGGTTGCCTTTGGTACAGACAATACAATGTGAAAGTTGATCCATAACTATCTCAGGAAAGTATGGACAGAATTCACAGTGGGAGTGAGGAGACTGGGCCTCAGCTGGAGTGAGCCCCATCAGGATGAGCACACAGCCTCTGCTTGACAGGAGCTGAGGGGAGTGGGGAAGGGTCCTCCCCAAAGGCACCAATCTCATCTCTCGTAGTTTGTCACTGGATCATCTAAATCATTCCTTCAATTTAAGGCATGTCTATGCTTATAACATATAAACCCTAAACCGGGGTAAGCCTGTTTTCATGAACCACAGTGACTTGTCAAATCAATGTCTGCCTCATCCCAAAACACAACAAGGTCTGCCTCACCCCAAGAAACCACAGAGGCTGCTTCACTCCAACACTTAACAGGCTGCTTCATTCCAAGATGCCATAGAGGCTAACTGGGGATAGCTGATGGTTAAAGGTGAGCAAAACACATCTTCCTACTTTTGCTGCTGAAAACAATTCAGAAAATACTGAAACTCTTTTATTCAGACATTATTATTCAAAGTGTGAGAAACTTGCCTTCCTGTATTTCATTTGGGATAAGAATATTGTTCATGCAAAATCCATGAGGATGCCTGCAAATTGGAGGCCACTGGAGTTTAAGAACCCAAAGTGCTAGAAGGTGGCATTTCTTCCCAAATGATTCTCTCACACTTTGGTCTGGGATGTCCCTGGCAGGTGAGCTGGAAGCAGGAACTCTGCTTCAGTTTATGGGGAAACCTCAGAGATAGATAACCTGTGCCCATGACCCTGTTGCTAGTTCCTCAGTCTTCCAGGTGTGCAGAAACAGCCAGGCTGGTCTGTCAAGCCTTAACACCATGCTGCTGGTAGAGTGTGGTTTGATGGAAAGCCCTCCTAGCTCTTAACTGTGGAAGTCAAAGTAAGGCAGAAATTTTGTATGTGTTGCTCTAGAAAAGAATTCCCAGCAAAATGTGCTTTCAGGAGAAGTGTGTGCCTGTAGGTCACTGACCACATGTTTTCAGGCTTACTGGGGTGGCCTTCACCTTGGAACTGCAGGCAAGATGGGACGGGTGACCCTTCCTTCTCACAAGCACCCTCCCACCCCCAATTCCCATTTATGAATCACCAGCCTCTTGATGGTGATCAGGACGCCAAGAAGGGACTAATTTAAAAACCAAACAATGTGGTAATTGCCCCTGGTCACCAGGTTGCCTTGCTTTGGGAAGGCCGATGTTTCCGATTAGTGAGGCCTGGATGTGATGAGGCCTAACAAAGTGTAACGAATGATCAAAGCCACAGTTACAACAGCACAAGGGCCATGATTTATCTGCATGACATAATAATGGTAACCAATGAGGTGAGGCGGGTGGTGGTCCCCTCTAGGTAAGGACTTCCCCATGCAGGCCAAAGAAGGTCATAGGGTGTGGGGAGAGGTGTGTACAAAAGAACCCTCAAACCCAAAGCTTTTGGAGGGTAAGAAAATGCATCAGCCACAAGACACTTGCTCAGAAGCAGAGACAAAGAGCACTGCTCCCCTCTGACCCAGTCATTAGGGTATTGTAGAGAAAATTCAGTCACAGTAAAAGAGTTTTCCTTTCAGAGCTGTTTTTTGTTTGTCTTATTTATGCGCAGCAAAGGAACTACCTCTTTAAAAACATGTACACATGCATCCAAGAGATAGGCAAATGCCAATATTCACAGCAACAACTCAGATTTTCCATTTAAAACACACAGAGAAACAACAAACTGGCATAGTTTATGAAATATTACTCAGTCTTCAAAAGAAAGACTTGTTGCCACATGATCTAACACAGATGAACCACAAATTTTGTCAATCAGACTTAAAGAGGAAATACTCCATGACTCCATTTATATGCGGGACAAAGAGTCTAATTCATAGACAGTATATAAGGACAGTAGCTGAGAGAGGGCAAGAAAAGGGGGAGTTGTTATTGAATAAGTGTTGTGGTTTAAATGAGAATGGTGTCCTTAAGCTCATATATTTGAATGCTTGGTACCCAGTTGATGGAACTGTTTGGGAAGGATTAGGAGGTGTGGCCTTATTGGAGGGGTTGTGTCACTAGGAGTGGGCTTTGAGGTTTTAGAAGACTCGCACCATTCCCATTGTGTCCTCTGCCTCATGGTTGTGTCTCAAGTTATGAGCTCTCAGCTACTGCTCCAGTACCATGTTTACCTGGTATCATGCTCCCCACCATGATGGTCATGGACTCACCACCTGAAACCATAAGCAACCCCAATAAATTCTCCAGTCTATAAGTTGCCTTGTTTGTGGTGTTTTATCACAGGACCACAAAAACATCTGAGACAGTGAGTTTAAAAATTCAGTTTTGCAAAATGAAAATATTCTGGAGATGAGTTAGAGTGTGAAAATGGATGTGCCTCGAATTGCTACATTTACTTCCATGTCAGGCTGCACATGTGACTGTGGTCTCCAAGACTGAATAGCCAAGTGGTAATGTAGCTGCTTAAGTCTGTGTATGGACATAAGGATGTCTGCACAGTGACCAGCAGCTGATTTCTCAGACTGTCTGAATGGGGTCCATCAACAGATGAAGCCTGGCTGTGCTTGGGACCTACTAAAATTGACACTTGAAATTGCGCAAAATGTTAAATTTTATGTTACAGTTTTTAAAAATTGTGTGTGTGTGCATGTGCACATGTATGTGTACATGTTTGTAGGTGAGAGTGGGTGTGTGCCACAGTGCAGTGTGTGGATGCCAGAGAACAACCTTGGCTGCTAGTCCTCTCCTATTTTGTTTGACACACAGTGTCCTGTTCCCTGCTGTTTAACCATGCTAGCTAGCCCAAAGGCCTCTGGGATTCTCCCTACTCCTCCTCCAATCTCATAGTAAGAGGTGCCATACCTGACTTTATGCAGGTTCTGGGGGCTTGAACTTAAGACTGGGGCCTCAACAGTCACTTATTCTCCACATTTTGACCCATTATGAGTCTCCGTGTTAATTATCGCCCAATTCAAAAAGAAGTTTCTCTGGCTCTGGCTGGGGGTCACACTATTGTGGGTATAAGCCGTAAATACTTAAGAAGGCAGTGCTCCTGGGTTTCTTTAGAGCAAGACACCAGTCGTACAATCCCCTCCGAGCCTGTGACCTCCCTGGATTCGAGTAAAGTTTTGATCCTGTTTGTAATACCAGGCATATACTCCAGCTCTTCCTTGAGTGCAGGCGAAGACAGTGAAACCGGACTAAGATATCCTGCTAACCATCGGGGCTCTGCTGCCTCGTCGTGGCACCCCTTTGTGTACTCTGGCCTGCCATTGCCAGTCTTCTGGGGTGTACATGGGCAGCACTGCCATCCCTAGTTGTAGGTAGAGAAAATAAGGTTCTCACGAATCAAAAGACAGGCTGGAGAGATGGCTCGTTGCTTAAGAGCACGGACTGCTCTTGTAGAGGACCTGTGTTTGAATCTAAGCATCCATGTCTGGCAGCTCACAACCCCTGTAACTGCAGAGCCAAAAGATCCAATGCCTTTCTCTGAACTTAAAGGATGCCTGCACTAGCATGCAAACACCACACACACACACACACACACACACACACACACACACACACACAAACACACACACACACACACAAAATGAAAAATAAACTTTCATTAAAAAGAACCAAAAGCTATATAACTAATTCTAAGGTTCATTTCTGATCAAAATTAAGAAAGTCTGTCTGACCAGATTTCTTTCGTGCAGAGTCAGTGTTATGAATATTTCCATCTTTTATACTACTTTACTTACGGAATAAGGAAACAATTATCCATGAACAAAATTATTATTTTAAAAGAAGAGACTTACTCTTACAATGGGCTTAACTGATGCTCAGTGGAGAATGAGGTGCCCTCTTCATGATGAATCTTCAGGGCAGAAATTTTCTCTTGGATTTTATGTTATAGAAAGTTTGTTATTTTGTCTCTGCATGCATATGTTTGCAGGGGTGTCCCCTGCTGTGGGAAGCATCTGGAGGTCAGAGGACAGCTTGTAGGGTTTCTCTCCTTACACTATGAGGAGAGGAAATCGGGGAGGGAGGGAAATGTAAAGGGAAGTAAAGAAAGAGAAATGGGCTCCTGTTAACTACTGGCCACAGACATTAGTGACCTCCTCTCCCCCTGCCATGATCTTGCTGAATGGCCCAAGCTCTTCCGCCTGCCCAGCAGACACACTGGTGAGACAGCAAGGTCTGGGGACAGAGCCCCTAGTGTGATGTGAAACTTAGCAATTGTGCAAGGTCCCTCCTGCCTCAGCAGGTTTCCTCCCTGGCTTTGAAAATGGTGCTGCTTTTGTGCCTCCAGAAGGACCCACTAAACCCGAGCTGTGAAAACGTGTTGCGGTGTCAGGCCCCTGCACAGGTGTGAGCACCATTTGGCAGAGGCAGAGTTCTGCCCTGTTGACACAACTTTCCCTCACAACACTTCACAATTTGGACCTTCCCCTTGATGAGAAACCTGGAGACGTTTGCCTCCAACTTGGGTCTTAAAGTTGAAAAGGATTGCCATGAAACTTGACAAATGAGATAGGCCTGCCCATGCTTTGCATATCTCTGCTTGCTCACTGACTCACCTTCCCTGAGGCTTCCCTAAACCCTCCCCTGACCTCTTTCCACACCAGCCTTCTTTCAAAACAATCAAACTGACAAAGAAACCTACATAACCCCTCCTTTCAATAATCAAAATGCAGTTTCCTCTAGGAGACTCACGCTTCTTGGCCAAATCAAGCCTTTGGGAAGGTACAGCCTGTCGCTCAGGAATCCTCAAGCCTCATCCTGCTGGGAGCACAGTGTTGACGCCATGTCTTTATCATGTGATGCTGGGGTCACAGGCCCCTTTACCTATTGGGGTTGGCTCAGGTATCTTCCCAAAGGACTTTTCATTGTCTTGCTGTTTCTCCTGAAATGTCTTGCAAAATCATTAGCAGTGACAAAATATTTTCCAGAATATTTTCCTTCCTGGCGACTTTTAAGCCTCCCTGAGACTCCAGTTCTATCAGCACCTGAACTTCGGGACTCCGAGCATATTCAGCATAATTAGTTTTAATACTTTAACTGTTTAAATAGTTAACAGTAGCCCTTGAGCAGGCTGTCTCCTCCCTCCCAACCCACCAATTGCCTATGTCTGAGGTTGTCAGGCCAAGATGGGAAAATACCTCTAATTGTTTCCAGAGAACATATAGTGCTGTCACTGGGGGTGAACATCAGTGTCCCTTACAAGTCTCAGAGGACCTTGGAAAACTCAAGGGACTTCCTTCAAGCAATGCTTCTGTGTACATTGCAATCTTTTGGGAAGCAAAACGAACCTGGGAGCTTTCAGTTCCCTAGGTAATTCTTGGGTGCACCTCTTTCTCTTTCTTCCAAGCTAAACTGATTGGCAGACCTCAGGAGATATTAGTCTTGGTTTTGTGTGCCAGAAAGTGGAAGCATTGGCACCAAGGACGTAACAGCTGCTTTTGGAATAAAGCAAACATGGATTCTTGTCCCCTCATTTGAACTGATGGTCAATCTCTGTGGTGCCCTTTCCTGTCTGGAGGACTTTCTCCTCAGGAATGCCTTTTGTAGCCTGAAATCCCCTTGTGGTAAGATTTACCCAGTGATGAGTAAATTTTTGTTGATTCAGAATGAATGCCATCAGGATACAAACATAGAGGAGACGATGAGGTCAATGAACCAAGGCTTCAAGCTGTGAGAACTGACCCCCCTGGAGTATAATCCAGGGCTGAAAAGAATGGGGAGAGGGCGCTGTGCAGAGTCCTGCCACTCTGAGAAAAATCAACTTAATGAAATGAAAGGTTTCTTGGGGGTCAATTTTGTAGATTCTAGTCCTTTAGTCAGTTGGCTTTATCGCTCCCTAACACTGAACACCACTATAGCAAGGTGAGCAGGGATATACCAGAACAAAGCTGCTTATCTGGTGATGACTGATGAAGAAGAGGGAGCAGAGGAAGGAGGGGCTAGGATGGGGGAGAGGGGTGAGAGGTGAGATTCGGAATGCCAATATTCCCTTGAAAGACACACCTGTCATAACCTAAAGTCTCCCAGGTATCTCACCACTTCCCAGGAGCTGTGAGCTAGGGATGGAGCCACCAGTAAATGGGCTTTAGGGGTAAGTCAAGATCTCAACTATACCAGGGAAGATAAGAACTGGAAGTAAGAGG
The DNA here is from genome assembly GCA_907164525.1 of Lophiomys imhausi. Lineage (NCBI taxonomy): Eukaryota > Metazoa > Chordata > Mammalia > Rodentia > Muridae > Lophiomys > Lophiomys imhausi. Next base: position 7,393,725 of record CAJQZJ010032395.1, on the reverse strand, counting down.
TTGGCTACATTTATAATCACACTTGTTAGACGTCAAATGCCTCCCACCCTCTGGGTGATCTATACAATGTTTCAGTCAATGGGTTTTACTGAGTCCATTTTAATAAGGAGAATGTGATTCAAAGAGCCATATGCAAATTTCCCAAATCACCTAAAGGGTGCTGCTAAGCTTAGTGATTAAAGGAAAATGGGTGTGTGTGGTGTGTGCGCACAGGTGTTCACACGTGCAGATGAGAGGACAGCTGCTTTGGGAATATTTTTTTTTCCTTTCATCCTAATTTGAGACAGAATCTCTCTTGTTTCTGCCCCTGCACCAGGCTAGAGAGATGACCACAAACTTCTGGCTCATTTTCTAATCTTGCTGCCCATCTCACCATAGGGGTGCTGGGATTACAGATGCAAGCTACCACATCTGGCTTTTATGTGGATTCTGGGGATAAAACTTAGAGAGGCAGGCTTTCATAGTAAGTGCTTTTATCCTCTGATCTATCTCCCTGGCTCCAAGGTCAGTGCTCTTCCTATGTCAGTACATGTCTATCTAACTCCAAAATATTTTTCTTTCAATTAGCTCAACAGTAGTTTGGATTTGAGCAGCAATTCCCAAGATCAGATTCTTGCCCCAGCTTCATGTTTGAGGAGATTTTCATTGACTTGCTATGAAAATATAGTCAGGTTTCTGTCTAAAGTTTCTTAAAACAGATTCCTTTTTTTTTTCTGTAATTTTGTTCCTTTTAACACACATATTGTCCATGTGTATTATTTTAACAGAAAAGTAGGAAACATACGTGGAAACTTGATTTCATTAAAACTTAGAAAAAATGGAACAAGAGAGATGGTTCAGTAGCTAAGAGGACTGGTTGCTCTTGCAGAGGACTGGGGTTTGGTTCCCAGCACCCATGTGGTGACTCACAACCATTTAATTCCAGGGGATTCAGTGCCCTCTCTGGCCCCTGTAGGCAGCAGGCACATACACAGTACTAACATACATGCAAGCAAGACACTCACACCTGTAAAAATTTTAAAAATATTTGTTAACAAACTTAGGGGAAGAAAAGCCAGCTGTATATATAGATGTGTTTATGAGTCAGTCTCTGTAGGTTAACCACATCTGTGCCAAAGGAAAAATGATCAAGGAAACAGGTCATGTTACATAAATCATGGTGGAGTCACACCATAAAATCAGGCAAAAACAGTTTTAAAATTATAAAATGGCCATACACTGATTCAGACAGAAAATTCCAAACTTAAGGACCACAAACACACACACACACACACACACACACACACACACATATACAGAGGAGAGAGGGAGGGAGGGAGAGCTAAGTGCCCAAGGTTATACTGCACAACGGCATGTATAAAAAGGAACCACCCTGAGTATGTACTTCTCTTAACTCCAGGGAGGGTGTTGGGACAATGCGTGCCACACCTCCAGCATGAAGGTGGTCGTCTGCATGGGCTTATGTATGCTCGGGAATGTGTAAATAAATAGCCAGAAAGAAACACCATAAACTCATCATGGCTATTCCGTTTTGGAGAGACATTGGGATTAGGTGACTGTCGCCATTTATTTTCAGATGAGGAGAGCTCATTAAACAATGGCATATGCAATTGGAAAATCACTGGTTTAGCATCCTAAAACTCCTCTCAGTCCCAACATGTTGTTGCTACATCTGTCTACTTACTGTTACTATTCATGTTCAGTTCTACCAGCCTGCAAAAGCTAAAATCTGGGGTATCGCCGAGCTACAGTGGTGTCAAGGCAAAGGCTCAGCAAAGTTAACAAAATACAGTGCTCAGTATCGCCATGGCAATCACGTGATCTAACACGGCAATGTGAAAGCCAGTTCAGTGTTTCCAGAGCAATGCCATTCCGTGTTAGCCTAGTATACATGAATTGGTTGAATTCTTCGAAATTCAGTGTTGCATCATCCTGCATGGCACTTCTCAGATTTGTTCTGTAACTACCCGGATTAGTTACTTTTCTGTGGTTGTGATAAAATACCATGGCTGAAGAAACAACTTAGAAAAGGAAGAGTTTATTTGGGCTTTAGGTTTTTGGGACTGGGGGTGGGAGGAGTCCATAACAGCAGGGGAGGCTGCTGTAATAGGAAGCAGAGACCACATTTCCACCCATACTTAGGAAGCAGAGAGCGAGCGAAAGCATGTGTACTTGGGGGATGGGGGAATAAAGTGGGGAGAGCAGTCTATAGGCTCTCAAAGCCAGGCCCCAGTGAGGGCTTCCCCCAGCAAACCTGTACCTCCTAAAACTTCCAAACCCTTCCCAGTCACCAACTAGGGACCAAGCCTTCAAACGCTCAAGCCTATGGGGGCATTTCTCTCATTCAAAGCATCACATGGCTGTTTCCAATTTTTTAGTCAGAAAATAGAAGTAGAATAGACAGATATGAAAGACTTCATTTTGATAGTGTTAGCTCTGTTGGCAGGATTTTTAGTTCCAACCACCTGATAACAGGCTTAGTAGATGTCTTAGTTAGGGTTTTTTATTGCTGTGAAGAGACACCATGACCATGGTAACTCTTATAAAGGAAAAGATGTAGTTGGGGCTTCTTACAGTTTCAGAGGTTTAGTCCATTATCGTTATGGCTGGAAGCTTGGTGGAATGCGGGCAGGCATGGTGCTGGAGAAGGAGCTGAGAGGTCTACCTACGGATTGGCAGGCAGGAGGAAGAGAATGCCACACTGAGCCTGGCTTGAGCATCTGAGACATCAAAGTCCACCCCTAGTGACATAGTTCTGCCAACAAGGCCACACCTACTAATAGTGCCATGAACCACTTTTTTTTTTCAAACACCACAATGTATCATGCTTAAAACTATTCAAGATTTTATCCTAGCCTTATCTGATGCCCATTGGCTAGTCTATGGTGAACCCTTCCTTGACAAGACCTCTCATACTTTACAAAGCAATGAAATTTGCTTTCCTACATTTGCGCTTGGAGAAACGGAGGCACTGATTTTTATTTTGTCTTATTGAGACTGAGTCTCACTCAGTCTAGATAGCCTGGAACTCCCTTTGCTAGCCAGGCTGGGCTAGAATTGGCCTCTGGAGAGCTGGAGCTACGGGATGCACCTCATGTCTGACAGAGGCTCTGATTTCCAGAGGCTGCTGTTGCCCACAGCAACACTGCATCAGTTTTTCATGTGTGTGTGTGTGTGTGTGTGTGACTTTCCTCTCGCCATGCCCTCAGCTCCTCAGACCTTGAAGAGTGTCTGCCATCAGCTCTGCCACAGTCTTTTCTGAAAAGGGTTCAGTTCCAGTTTTCAGGCATTTGCATCTTACATCATCGTTCTCCCTGCCCACCAGACTTGGAATTAACATCAGGGTAAGCCTTAGGGAGAGATCAGGTTTGTAGGACTGGAAACTTGAGGCCAATGCAGCGGCAGATCTTTGGACATTCAATCCAAGAGTCCCAGTTGGGGGCTAGAGAGTGGGATGGGGGGAGCTGACAGATCCATCCAGAAACCAGCCTGCTTCTGGAACTGTTCCAGGACCCAATGTCTAGTAAGGAACAGTCATCTGTGTTGCTCCCTGGCTTTACACCAGTCACCCATGTGAACCAGACCTGTGCCCAGGGAACATGAATTCTCGGTAGAGATGGGCAGCCATTCGTCTACAGCCTGGGGACAGTACAGGATTGGGGGAAACCATTTGGTTTCCTCCAACCTCAAGGCCAGAGCCCCCAGAACTCAGTCACATTGCCTCCTGGAAATAAATAAAAAGTTCAACTTTCAGTCTCTGTTTTTATTTGCAAGTATAAAACAGAGGTTAGAAGGGTCTCCTGGTCTCTTCAGAGCTAGAAATCACCTCAGATCTGTTTCAAACCCTGAAACATCTAAAGCTCTCACTAAGAGTTCCATGATTTACGTATTAGAGAAACCGAGGTGGCAGATTCAGGTCTGACTCCATTATCTGCATTCGAAACCCTTTCTCAACTTCTCCAGAGCAGCATGAGCTCGGGAGGTGACTCAGCATCCCTTTGCCTCAGTATTCTCTTCCGTGTAACTGATGCAGTAGTATCTCATACGGTTACAGGGATTAAAGGGTCAATTGCTTTGGGGTCTCAGCATAGCTCAAGCAGTATTAGTCAGTCTACTGCAGTCATGAGAAACCTCTGATGACAGCAGGATGGAGTAAATATGCCCATCTTGGTCCCGAGCTTTTTGACTAAAACATATGTAGACTAAGCCATTATGAAAGACTTCAATTTGATGGCACAAGTTCTGTTCATAGGAATTTTAGTTCCAACCACTTGGCTTAGTGAATCACTCTTAAAACAATTCCTGGTTTTATCCTGGTCTTTTTCTGACTTCTGTAGGCTAATGTATGGTATTCCCTTCCTTGAAAAATCTTCAGGCTCATATTTCCAGGCTGTCATAGCCTTTCCAGGGGCAGGTTTGTCTCCTTGCAGTCTTCCTTCCAAATAGTGTGCCCTGCTCCCCCACTGAGAATCACGACAACAAATTTGCCCCACAAGAGAACTTAAGAGTCATGCCCTGGCCTTTGCTGGTCCAAATTAGGCCTTGTTTTTATAGTAAACATTCAAATCCCTTGTAAGAAGCCAGGGGACAGAAATTACCAGGGCAAAACATCTAAAAGCAGCAGTTGAAACAGGACCTTTCAGTTTTCTAAGTTGTAAGCCCACAGTGAACAGCGGATTTCCCAACTTGCTAACTATGGTGATATATCCCTCTATAGCAGTCTCAGGCCCAGGCAAGTAAGGTGAACACTTCTCCTACATGAATGTCATCCTGTATCTTCTAGCCCTTAAATCATAGCGCCATGGACTGGAAGCCACGTCTATATTTGATAAGGGAATAAACAGTCTCCAGGTAAATTTGAAATTACTTTCCTAAACCATGTGTATACCTTCTGGGCACATTATTAACTGGTATAAAAACTTATAGAAATAGTACTATTAACCACACATCAGTGAATACTATTTTGCATTGAGACTATAAGACATCACAGTTAAGCTTCTCCACTGTAACTTGTTAAAAATGGACTCTAAAACTGGAGCAAGGGTGGATCTAAGGAAATGAACTTGCTCCTGGAATTCCAGAAGTCTGAAAATATGAAGTGACAAAGGTAGCTCTTCAGTCATTAATAACTTCAGTTGATGGCCATCTGTGCTAGAAACATGCTTCAGGATCCGTTTGTAAGAATGAACTCCATATAACTCAGACCAATGGCCTTTACATAATGACAAATACAAATTTTATATTGCTGTCACACACACAAAAAAAGGAAAGACAAAGCCCTGCTGTAGTGGTTAATATTTTTGTCAACTTAACACAAGCTAACATCATTTGGGAAGAAGAACCACAACTGAGAAAATGACTCCACCCGATTGGCCAACAAGCAAGTCTGTCAGACATTATTTTTAAATTAATGATTGTTATAGGAGGGCCCATCCCACTGAGGTGGTGCTACCCCAAGTCATTACCCCAGGTGATCCTGGGTTTTATAGAAAAGCAAGCTGAGAGAGACATGGAGAGCCAGCCACTAAGCAATGTCTCTGGTTCAGTTCCTGCCTCCAGTCTCCTGTCTAGAGCTCCTGCTTGGACTGGAAGCTTTATGATGAAATAAATGCTGTCCTTCCTGCGTTGCTTTTGGTCATGGTGTTTACCCCAGCACTAGAAATCAAAAACCAGAACAACCATGATTCATTTTGAGTTTCATAATCATAAGCATTCAAGGCCAACCGTTCTAAGCCTGGAACTCTAGGTGGGTGACCAAGAAGCAGCTACATGGAGGGCAGGTAGCCAGAGCTTGATAAGTGAGCTCTAATACTGCACATGAGCATCTAAGACTTTTGTGGCAGGACGGAGTAAAGGTGAAACAGAGGAGGAGATGATGAACACATCACAGTTGGAACACAGTCTGTGTTCCAACACAGACTCTAATCCTAAATTTAAATTGAATCTTTCTGGTTTTTATGGAGCTATGTTGGTTCATAAAGAAATAATTGGTGCTTATACTTTGCAGTTGTTAGTGAGTTTTAGAAATGATGAATGTGGTTTGTGAACTCCATCTGTGCTCTTGCTTCAGACCTCATACAAGTTCTGACAGGTCTGACACTAACTTCTTGATACTACATTGAACAATTATAAACCCATTTTATACAGGAGATCAAAACTTCCCAACCATCTGATTCACACTAAAAATAAAGAACAGTATACAATGGTTTCCAAGCTGGGTGGTGGTGGTGTTATTTCCAAAACTGTATGGCACTTCCAAGTGTTGGTTTTCTCTTCTGGTCAGGATCAACTTTGGATAAAGGCTAATTTAAAAAGCCAGGATCAGAATGGAACCATAATAGTGGAACATGGCTTTCATGGATACCCACCAAACTACAAAAGTCCTCTGGGGCAGGGGGGAAGATTTCCTGATTATGGGCAGAAAGGAAAGAGGAGTATACAGAAGAGTATGAAGGGCTTCCGGGTAAAGAGTCCAGGAACTCTGATGGAAACCAGATTCTGAATATATTCCCAAGGTGGCCTCTTGCCTTCTTTACTCCTATCCGGAAAAGTAAAAAAAAAAAGGTATTGCTTATCCTCAGTGCCTCAAGTCACTGCCAAGTCACCTCCTGGGCAGTGCCTCGTACTTATCAGGACCATGGAACACTGGGTGGCTATGAGGCCACTAAAAGGAATCATAGATATATTGGTGCTGTTTCTTATTGGCCCAAGACGTTTGGAGACTGCCTTAGTTAGGGTTTCTATTGCTATGATAAAAATATCATGAACAAAAGCATCATGGGGAGAGAGGGTTTATTTCAGCTTACATGTTCCCATCACAGTCCGTCACTGAGGAGAGTTGGGGCAAGAATTGAAACAGGGCGGGAACCTGGAGCCAGGAGCTGATACAGAGGCCACAGAGGCATGCTGCTTACTGTTCTGCTCCTCGTGACTTGCTTGGACTGCTTTCTTTTTTTTTTTAGATTTTATTTTATTTATTTTATGCATGAGTGCTCTATCTGCATGTACACCTGCATTCCAGAAGAGGGCACCAGATCACATTGTGGATGGTTGTGAGCCACCATGTGGTTGCTGGGAATTGAACTCAGGACCTTTGGAAGAGCACTAGGCAGTGCTCTTAACTGCTGAGCCATCTCTCCAGTCCTGGACTGTTTTCTTAAAGCACCTAGGAACACCTGCCCGTGGTGGAAGTGCTCACACAGTCATCACCAATCAAGAAAACGTACCCGGGGCTTGCCCAGAGGCCAATCTAGTGGTGGGGGGGGGTTCCCAACTGAGGGTCCCTCTTCCTAAAGGACTCTCTGGCTTGTATCAAGTTTACATAAAGCTGGTTTTTACAAGGATGCTTTATAAAGTACAAGAACAAATACTATTGTTATTTGAAATCAAGTTACCAATCATTTAAAGATAAGAGCTTAAAAAAAAAAAGGCTTTGTTGAGCCAAGATGAGTCATAGAGTTTACAAGATTTCCAAAGATCAATAATTTAGTTTCATTCAACTTCCTTTTACATTTTAAGATGGCAGGGGGAAACCTATGCAAGTCATTCTAAAAAATGTCAGTGTAGGTCCAGGATGAGCTCACAGTGACAAGTCAGGCAGATTCTCATTGTCATCAAATTAAAGTCTAAATGTCTGGAGGGCTAGGCTTTACACTGTATGGCTCTGATGGCACTCCCGGAACAGCTATGCCCCGCATGCCTCTCGGATATACTCTAGGTCACCGTGAGAAACTGCTTCTAAACTTTAAAATGCAAACAGCAATCCACCTAGAGTAGATTAGATGCTCCTGGGGAGCTCTGTGCTGTGCTGTTGGCCAAAGTTTCACACCCAGGCTTTTATTTACTTTCTTTGTGTGGCCATCTCGAAGCCACCTCTCCCTTCCCTGTCCCTTTGATCACCTCCTTCGCATTTCATTCTTCACTCTGCCCTTCATGTCTTCCAGGGAATTCTTTGTGGTCTTTCTGGTTGATGTTTCCATCTTCCCCTTATATTTCCAAAATCTCCTGATCTCTGCTCTCTGTTCTTTCCCATCTGGGTTCATTGCCAAGGTCTCCCCTGTGTCCCATGTTTTAAGAGTCCAGTGTCAGGATTACCATTTCAAGATACCTCCATTTTATGGATGGGAAAGTCCCAACCAAGAGCAATTCCTGAGTCTTCTGGGCCCGAGAGATGGGAAAGTACTTCTGAAGACCCAGTGGGTCCCAGCTGGGTAGAGACCTAAACCTCACCCTCAAAGGGCTTGGATATTATAGTCTGCAGGGGAGTAAGATAAGTTTCTGTTTGTTGGAAAAGTCATCATGGTGGCATTGTCCCTAGTGGCCAGGGCACCATGGGAAAAGAGAGGCTCTACAAAGCCTCACAATAGAGAATAGTGGAAATGTTGCCTTTGGGTGGCTGATGGCATGTTAGGGGACCTCAGTATACAAACTAGACAGTGACAGAACTGTAATGTCTCTGTCCTCAACACATCTATCTTGTCTCCCCAGCTTCACTGAACACTCAATGAAAACGTGGAGAGCTCCCATTTCACTGCTCCCCCAATTGAAGATAATTAGCTTCCACATATTTATTTAGAGATTAAGTATTCACCTATATTTGAGAGAGAAGGTAGCTCTGTCTACTCATTATATCTGCCTGCTGCTTCCAAGCAAAAGTCATGGGATACTTTGGGGGGATTAAAAAAAAAAAAACAACTTGAAAATTGTTTTCCAGGTATATGAATATCTGTGGGAGGAGGGGCTGTAGTCTGGAGTTCACTGGGGATCTGGTATAAACCAGGATCCATGCTAGCACACTGCCAGTGTTGTCCAGTTGACCCCACAAATAATTGGAGAAAGTGGAAGACAATTAATAGGCCTTATACAGACATTGAAACTTAATGAAGAAAGTGGAAGACAATTAATAGGCCTTATACAGACATTGAAACTTAAAGGCCCAAGCTGACACAGCTAAATATCATATGAGCCCAGAACATTAAGGTTCTAAAACCAATCTTTTCGCCCAATTTATGGAGAGATTTGTTGTACAGAGAACAAATCATGAACATGGTAGGTGAAAATGTCCTGCTCTCTTGAGTGTCTCTGACAAGTGACTTTAGGCCTCCCTGGCTAACTAAGTTCTGGAAAGGAGGCTGCTGTTAAGCAAGCCAGAGATATGGGTGAATGAAATGTCTCAGTGCCACTGACTCCATATCTGAAGATATATCTTGAGACATATTTTAAAGGCTTATTTTATTATTTTATGTGTGTGTGCATGTGTGTTATATCTGTGTGGGGGTGTGTGCACACATGTGCAGGTTCTTGGGGAGGCCAGAAGAGGGTGTCAGATACTCTGGAGTTGGAGTTACAGGCAGCTATGATCTATCTACTGTGGGTGCAAGGAACCAAACTTGAGTCATCTGAAAGAACAGCAAGCTCTCTTAACCCATGAGCCATATCTCCAGTCCCTTATCATATATTTGAATACCTACTTCCCTGTATAGCCATTTGGTGCATTTTTAAGTAGCCTGGGCAACCATTTTCTGCCTGAAGTATGTCTGCCGATTGTCTTTACAGCACTTTCTATCCTGTGTCGTGCCAAAGAGGGCTCAACTATCCTTTTGAGCCTACATCAGTCATGCTGTAATAGCCCATCAGCATTATAGAAAAAGAGAAATGGAACCTTCTGTCCATAGAGGTGTGTGTGTGTGTGTGTGTGTGTGTGTGTGTGTGTGTGTGTGTGTGTGTGTGTG